>CM057819.1:39757072-40124572 GCA_030067965.1 Latrodectus elegans
TTTCTAGATAATCCTTATAGGTCTCCAGCTCTATCACGTAATAAAAACCAGGTTACCAGATAAATAAGAAAATCTTCAAAAAAATCACCATATTCAGAATTTGGCATGCTGGATTATACGGCATCTGTGTGAATATTCTTTACAAGTTAGCTTTTAAACCAAAGAAAATTATTAGGGGAAAATAAATACATTTTTACCCGAATAATTCAGGAATCCGAATGCTCTTTTTAAAATAAAAAAATGACACCAGTCTCTGAGGGAAATAAGCTGTTATTTTTTATATAAACCGACCGAGTCATTAAATTGTTTTTATAATATTTATAAATATCTGCTTTAGCTTTTAGTGAAAGAAAAAAATGTTTTATCAGAATCGTTGTTTACAGTAGCGCTGTAATGAACACATTCTGGTATCATCGAAATCTCAATATTTCGCTTGACATTTGATGCGAGCATAATCAATGAAATATTTAAAATATGGTTAAAGTCAAGAAATCTGTTAAGTAAAAATAACAGACACAATAAAAAATAGAAATTTTTAATTATTTTTTTTCTAACGGAGGATACTAATTGACTAACCTTTCACCACAACCAAGCCGGAAACTGCCACTCATTTATCATACATTACCCAGTGGGCTCCTGTAAACCATGCCAATTGAGGCGATTAGCATTACCATTACATAACTCACATCACTCTATCACAAATAAATTTATATTGTGGTCCACATTCAATCATCATCTCGAAATAATGGACAATGAAACAAAAAGAGAGATAAGAAGATTCACACCCGAATCAGGATTCAAACCTGGTACCAACAGTCTAGGAGTCGGCTAACCATTGCAGCTCATGAAAATGAAGAAATAAAAGGAACATAAATTTTAGTCATAAGCTCTGTTATGTCAATTTTATACTACATTTTAATTCGGCATTATACACTGATCTATAAACTATTGATAGTTTGTATCTTTGTGATTGTGTGACAATGAAATACCGAAATTCGCCTGAGAATCGCTAATCACAGCAATTAAAGCACATTTTCTTATTTCCTAGTAACTCAAGATGCATTGTTGTAGACAGCAGTCCAGTAATACTTTTAAAGTGATAAAACAGACTTTTATCAACTTCAATGACATTACAGAATTCCATATTTTTATTCATTCTCTAGATAATAATGCATGGCTTTTGACTGACGTAACTAATCTTTTTCAATCAATAACGCCATTATGCAAACCAAACTGATATTCATAAAACTGACAGTCGAAGTTATTTCCATAGTCCTTGAATTGGGTTGTACTTTTGTAATAAATAACCTATTATTTAAGCTCTTTTTAAACGAGAGATAAATTTCAAGATTGATAATTTACAAATGGGTTTTGGAACTACAAATATCCACAGACAATACCAATGATAAATCCACGATTTGTTGAACTGTAAAACTGTAAAATAAATATTTACCTACGAGATCGTATTTATTACAGAGAAAATGGCTTGGGGGGAAAGAAAAGCATTTTGATTGTGTTTCACTCAAATAGTTCACAAACTTTGAATGTTAATATCAAAAGGCGAAATAACATCGATTCCTAAGAGATTCAAATACATTCCTGCCTTACAGCTAAATCAATGTTAATCTGTTACTACTAAGAGTATTTTTTTATTTATTTTATTATAAGACAAGGAAAATAATGTAGAATTGAATTGTATTGGAATAATTGTATCATTAGAAAAGATATAATTGCAAAATGGTGTTGGTAAACAGAGTATTGAAGTTGAGAAATCAATAATATTTATTCAATATCTAATTCTAGACGTTCATGCATAATAAACCTCTGAGCCAACTATATTTTAAATTTGTTGGTTCAAACATAAATTTATGTGTAATATCCTAATATAGGAAGCATAATTTAATCAGGCTGTTTTAGCAGCTAGATAATTTCGTATGACATCACATTGGATCATAGCGGATGAAATTGTCTGCTTATTTTCTAGCTTGGAATTGAAAATAAACATTAGTTATAATATTCGTATTGCCAAATGAACACAATAATCCTTGTTGAATTTATATAAATTGTTTGCAAACTGAAATAAAAATATAAAAAAAATTAGAGTCGTACCTGAGTATAGACTTGTGGTAAAAATCATTTCTATTTATGTATTCAATTTTCGTGGATCAAAATCAAAGAAATAGGAATGTTACAAATTATAACGATGACATCAAACAAGTTTTACAATGATAATGACGTAGTTTGGGTTTGAGATCATTAAATTGGGTGAACTATTAAAGTACTTACAGAAATTTATGAACATATTCTAAAATCTTATAAGTGCTTTTGGATTCTTTACAAATATTTGATTTACAAATATTACAACAAATATTGAAAAAATTTTTAAATTACTTTCATTACTGTTTGAATGTAATTTATATTATAGTTCTTTATGACACTGAATTTGGTGGAAAGTTTTGAATTTCACAAAAAATGCATGCATAAATTCTGAATCTCCGATGCAGTTCATTCCTCAGAACAAAGAATGAGCATTAATATGGAATGGGCTGTTGCTATTGTGAGCGATGTTATCTTGTATTTAATTTCGTAGTTTTAAATGTAGAACATCGACATATAAATAAAAGATATATATGCTATTTTTACAGAGACATTGTGAAAAGCTATATATTTCTATATTCTTAAAACGTTAAAACTTTTCAGATAATAGTGGATATGAAAAATTCGCAATTGATTTGTATCAGATATCCACAGTTTTAATTAATTTTTATAGTATTTCACTTTAAGCATGGACATTTTAGATCTTCTTATTTCTAATCACTCTATCCATTTTCAATGGATCCCATCTCATGCTGGGGTTGACGTAAATGAAAAAGCTAATTTCCTGGCCAGGACTGCTACTT
Organism: Latrodectus elegans; assembly: GCA_030067965.1. Taxonomy (NCBI): domain Eukaryota; kingdom Metazoa; phylum Arthropoda; class Arachnida; order Araneae; family Theridiidae; genus Latrodectus; species Latrodectus elegans. The sequence continues at coordinate 39,759,973 of CM057819.1, forward strand.
AAAGGGTGAGCCCTTGTGGGGCTCCCTTAGGGATATGGAATTAAACCGACTTGGAAGGATTCTTCTCACACACCTGCTGTACTTTGAAAGAAGCCTGGACGAATATTTTCGGCTTTCATCTAGAAAATACCAAACTGCTTTCTTATGAATCATGAGTGGCCATGTCAGAGCACTCATTTTCAACCAGGGACATCAGATCTTCTCGGAATGCCATTGGTGTAACGCCAACTGGATGACCCATGACCGTATTTTAAATTTCCTGGATTTTAGAAATTACAAGGTACTTCAAAATCCTCTCTTGTGCTTTTAGATTTTTTGTATATTTGTTGAATTATGATGATTGTTTATCAAAGCTAAACAGCCTGGGCTTAGCAACAACAACAATATTTTTTACTTAAACACAGCATTATAGTTTTAAGTAGAATAAAGATATTAATTTACATATTTAGTTAATTAAGTTATATTTTTTAAAACTATCAATATATTTTAAATTCTGAAATAATAAAATTGGATGCCTATTATTTTAAATATACTCTATTGTTACATTTTTTTCTAAAAATAATTTTTATAGATATATGTATTATAAGTTATTATTTGTTTTGTGTGAAATATGCATTTAATGTTTCCTTATTAAATGATTTTCTTTTCTTTTTTTTTTGAGAATTTTCATTTTTAAAGTTTAGTAGATTTTTTGATATATGGACTGTTAATTTGATAAAAAGCATTTAAATAAAATAATTTGCTACAGTAGGAAATTTTTTGAAAAATATAGAAAACACTTCCCAAATACAATTTATTTTTTCCCCCTGAGATTAAACTACTTTTACATGCATCATTATTTTTTATATTGTATTCTCAGTTTTATATAAAGACAGTAATAATATTATGTGAATCTAAAGACATGGAGATAAACTGTAGCAGCAGAATGCAATCATCTGGTTCAATTAATTTATACAGTATTAATTTATTCTGAATGCAATCTTTGGGTTCTAGTTAGATGAATAATATATTATAGTTGATAATATTTGATTTCATAATATATATATATATATTATGAAATCAACTAATTATTTATAATAAGAGTATTAATATAATCTTTATTGCATTGATTTATAAATAAATCACATAACTGTGTTGTTTTGTATAATTTCTATCATCATGTTTTCATTTATGAAATTTGAAGTATTTTATAATTTTTGTAAATATAATCTAAGTACATAAAAAGATTATTTGCAATAAAGACTTTCAAAAGATGCCAATAAATGCGTCAGAGTTCATTAAAATATAATTCATTCAAAAAATTATGTTTAATTTTGAAATATAATATGTCAAACTTGTGAAAAAAATGTGGCTTCATTTCAGAATCAAATCAGTAATTTTGAAGAAAGGAGTAACACTTTAGGGTCACTTCTTTCAAATAGAAGTGACATTTTGATGTTATTTTTCGACACAAATAACATTCCAAATAAATTCCCTTTTCATTACATAAAAATCCTTCTCTAATTGAATAAATCAATATATGTCACAGTATTGCCACTTTTTTGGAATTTATAATAATGATTTTTCATTGTATAATGAAGTATTTGTAAACTGGATAAGAAAAATTATAAAAATATTTGTGATTTATGCGATCATAAATTGATATTAAGCAATCACGATGAGAATGTTTATGACTCTTTAGTATAATGTAGATAGAATTTTGATTTGTTTCAAGATTTTCAAATAATAAATATTAATTTTTGCATACTTTATCATACAATGAGATTAAGTAACATCCCTATTTAAATGTATAATGATATTCCGAATAATTGGCCAATTAATTAGCAAATAATAGAATATCAAATATTCAAAATATTTGCTATTAAAGCATCTAAAATTTGACTATTTTTTGCATTACATGTTGCATCTTATTTGGAAAAGAAATACAAATATAATTCCCGATAACTTTTCGCCTTTCTGAAAATAAAGATTTTGTTCATATTGATGGTATTAGCAAATTATCTGAGATCAACTTTTGAAAATAATTTATAACAATCATTCAATCGTTATCATATATACATATATTTGTGGGTCATGGTAGCCTAGTGGTTAGGGCACCAGCCTTCCGTCCGGAAGAGCAGTTGGATTCCCAATGCCACCAAAGACCCACCGAGTACGTGTGATATACCTGCGCCTTAAATCTGTGAAATCGAAAGTCCTATAGTCGGTCGTTGAGCGGTTATTGGTGTAATGGTCTGGAGAATATTTCCTCCACCTCCAGATCAATGCCAAAATTGAGGGAGTGGATCCTATTATCTAAACTATTCTCATTAGTTTAAAATATCCATGACGTGAGATAACGTTTCATCTACGTCACATCGTATCGTCTGAAGAAAATTTCTTCCCATTTCAGATCAATATCAAAATTGTGAGTGGATCGTCTGGTGGTGCCATCTATCAGAGAAGTTTAGAGCAAATTCGTACTTTCACTTTCGTGGTGCTCTGGGTAAGCGAAAGACGCGTCCTACTGACTTAAATTCGCATAGCAAAGGCATAGCGAGCTTGACTTGTCCAAGAGTCATAAGTCACAACAACACTAGTTTATAAAAAATTCTATTATGAATGAATATTTTTTTATAATGAATATGAATATATAATAGGGTTATGAATATATTATAGGGCTAATGTACATTTTTTCTGTATTAGAAAAATGACCACTGATGAACAGCATTTGTTTGTCTGTTTATTGCCCAAGTCACAATCGGAAAAAAATGAAAAATAGGAGGCGAGTTAAAAGAATACAACAGAGCTGTAATGTTGAACACACAGGGACAGCAAAAAATTTAGTGTATTCAATGTAGAAAACGCAAATATAGTTAAAAATTATAAGATAGTAACCAACTGTATATATTTCTCTTCATATTTTATAAATCATAATCGATAAAGTAGGTGATAAAGTATGAATCAAACACAGAATATTGAATCTATAAAAATAATGTGTATATCCAAGTAAACAGAAAATTGGCATGAACGGAAAAAATATTAAGCTAGAACAGACAAGAGAAAAACTCTATTGGAGTAAAAAATGATGCTATTAATAACAAACATTTAAAACTATTTGAAAACAAAATTTCCTTGCTTTATATTGTTGCTTTTAGAAGCCTTTTTTTTTTTTTGAAGAAAGGATTTTATTGGTATTGCAATATATTCTATTTAAATAAACACAATCGATTATTAATACCGCTTCTCCTAATGTTTAAAAATTCAAGCCTATTAGATTTTAATATATTTTTTAAATATTGTGATAAATTACAGTGATATATGTTGTGATTTATTTTGAGAGAAATTCTGAGATTTATTTAGAGATATTTTGAGATTTCTTTTGAGTTCATTATATTTGGAGAGAATTTTCACCTTCAAATATTTTTTAACATTGTACGTTTTAAATCTTTTTTAAAAAAAGGGAATTTATTTTAGAAAAAACTTTGGCTTCACTCAGTTTTTAAACTTTTATTAATAATAAGATTTATCTATCCAGTTGGATTTGCCAGATTTGCCAAATACTATTCTGAAAAAAATTTTTCCCCTAACTTAATCTTTCTTCATTTTACTGAGTGCTCATTAAATCTTTATCATTTCAGGATTTACAAAATTCCGTCATTTAAGACTGTCAACAATATATAAATCGTTATTTATTGTACATCTGTACGAATTCATTCAAAAAGCATTTTTAGAAATTTATTCCATTTGTTACTGGAAGAAAATTTTATTTTGTATTAACTTTAAAATTTTAGACAGTCAAATTTTCTGCTATTTCAACAACCGCAATTTCATTTATAATTTGCATAAAATTTCTCTGCTAGTATTTTCTCTGTGCTCTCAAACTGATTAAGAACAAATAAAAAAATTCATGAAAATTTTAACTAAAATTTCATTTTTATAATCAAATTTAATTTTTGTCTATTGTGAATATGGCATACGCATTAACCTTAAATGTTTTTATTTATGTATTTAATGATTGTCCGAAATTATTTTAAGAATACGTTAAAGTGAAATCGATAAAAAATACTCTATATTTCAGTATCAGTCTATTGATTTTTTTTTGCACAAAACACACGCACAATTCTTAATTTATATAATGATTAATTAAGCTTATATAAGCGTTGTTGTGTGCATTTCTGATTTAATATTTCGATTACTTTTAAGGAATATTTATATTTTAAGCAAATTGTCCTATTCCCGCCATTAATTTATTGAAAATAATAAGCAACTGTTTAAATTATAGTGTTTTCATTATAATTTAATATCTTATTCAAGAACGATGCAAGTATGCATTTAAATTAATTAATTAAAATTAAATATATATATATATATATATATATATATATATATATATATATATATATATATATGAAGTAATGTTTCGTACAAATTTGTTGTTTCCTTAAAACGATATTTTTAAATAAATGAAAATTCTCTCCTTTTTGTATCGAAATAGATTCTGTTTGTAGTTTCACAAATTACAAATAATACATTCACATAAAATAAATTAAATTCAACTTGAATATCCTGAAAAATTTATCGTGAGTAATTTACAGTCATTTTCACATTTACTTCTGCTGAACAAAGACTCTTATCTAGAAAAGGGTGAGGGTTTTACTTGTCGGACATTTTCTTAATTCTATCATCCAGAGAAAGTAAATCCACCCACGCAGGAATCAATAAACTCCTCTTAACTCGTTGAAAAAGAGCGTCATGACTGAAAAGGAGAAAGGAAGAATGTTGAGAATCTTTCATACTGAAAGCATGTTGAAGCGTCACAAAAGGAGATACTCTACACTGCCAAAATGAGCATCATTAAAGGCACTTTTAGTGTGTAGGATTTTAATCGATTTTCCGACATTTTCAAAAGTTGCACAAACACTACGTTTGTACGATGTTCCCATTGACTGAAAATTGTTTAATTTTGCTTATTTATCTACAATTATGTTTAATTATAAATCTATAATTACCTGCAACGTTTGTGGTGTTCTTTGGGATTGATTGCAAAAATTGGGATTGTTCTGATTATCTCTCTTTCTCACACACATTCTATTTTTTCTCTCTCTTTAGTCACTAATTGGTCACGATTTCTTACTCTCTCTTAAGTCACTAATTGGTCATCCATTACAGATGTATGTGTTTATTAGAAGAATCGAACCTAAGAACTGATGAATTAAAAGCGTGAATACTGAGCATTCAGTTTCTAACTCGCCTTAAAACTATACTATTAGAGAAGGTGATACTAGATTTGAACTTCAATGAATATATTAATTGCCTGTTGAGTGTTGAGTTTCAATAACGCATTTATGAAATTATGTTAATAACTACATCTAAAAGTGACATATTGAGTTTAGAAAACATCACTTAGTTTAGAAAAATATCACTGAGTTTAGAAAAATATCACTATTTTAACATAAATATCCCCCAAAAAATAGTTCATAAATATGGAATCTAAACTGGTGAAGTCTGAATTTACTGCGAGCAAAATTTAACGTAAATGTATGCGAGTTAAACTGTACAATATTTTGTTTTCCAAAATTCATAACCCAATGCATGTTTATTATTATTTTATAATATTCTGTTTCAGTCATTAAATTTAAAGTTTATCTCAAAATGATGTACAATTTCCTCTTTTCAAAAAATTACATTTTGACGGTAACCCATTTAAACAGGTATTATTGTGGAATAAAGAATTCATTTACAATGATGGCAAGCTGCTTTTAAAAAAATACTTAAGCTTTCGTATAATTTTCTCATAATAATTCGATAAAGTTTTGTTACTAAGTCTTATTCTTGTCTTATTTTATAAGTCTGGTGTTATTGTAACGAGTAATGAATTCTAGGAACTAATAGAATATACTTCCCTCTGGCGTCTTTTTATCGTCGCCAAGCAATTCAAGCGCTGTTTTCACTTAAAGAAAGCCATCTATATGACACAGAAATTATGTAACCCACGAGAAAAAACCAAACCTAGTAACAAAAAATTCCAAAAAAGCAACAAATATTCAAATTGGCAACACCAAAGGGAAAACTGGAAACGCTATAACAAAAACAAAGGATGGCAAATTTGGCGAAAAATCTCTTGGGAGAATATATCATACTTAAACCAAATTCTAATATTTTGGAATCTAGTTAATTTAGGAATAACATGCAGTTATAGATTTATTTATTATTTTAGTTTATATATACTATTTTTATGGATTATATATTCAAGGATAGTGCGAATGCACTTTATATAAAAATATCCTTACTACCACAGCATCTTAAAAATAATTTATTTCTTAATTATTTTTGTAATTATTTCAGTAATTATTTTTGTTCGTTTGCTTATAATGAATTTCTACAGACTGAAAAGCTGTTAAATGCTACCAATAACTACGTGATTTAGAAACACGGTAGAGTGAAGAGGTTGACATCTGAGAAGGAATTATTCTTTCCCCTTCTTACTATATGGAAGGACATTGCTTCCAAGACGTATTTTAAATTATCCGATCACTATTGGTCAACATGATGGAACTTTGATTGCGCCCGGTATAGAAATTATCATCTTCTAGTTACGAAAGGGACTCTTTTCTCAACCTGGCCACTGCGACTTGCAATCATTATTTAGCATCTAATTGAAACTACAGCAAAGAAATATGGTCAAAGAATTTATAAATGGATGTTCATAAATTTTCCATTTCTTTTTATTCACTCAAATGAAATATCTGAGCCTTCTAATCATATATTCGTAAGTTCCGGTATTAGTTGACTTCTGGTGCAAAAAGGGATCTTTGAGCGACAAAACTAACACATATGATCTTTTTTTTCTATTTTAAACACTTCTGAAAAAGAATTTATTACATTTACTGTACATATACAGCCTAAATACTGTATTAGCACAACATTCCTCATTAACATTTGTGTGCTCGAGTTATTAGGTCTGAGATTTTAATCAGTGGTTTAATTTTGTATGAGCTTTTAATTTATTTTATTTATTTGGGTTTGGAATTTTATAATTCTTAGAATATTTTATTATTAGTTGACATAAATCAAGCATATACATACTGTATCAAACAAAAATCTAATTACAAGTTTGATAACTGCTAAATTAATTAAACATCTTATTTTATTCTTAATATTATTTTTAATTTTTTTAAATGATTTGCCTATTAACTCAGCAATCGATAAGATCTTAAGTCAGACAGAGGTTTATACAGTCTCAATATATATATATATATATATATATATATATATATATATATATATATCTATATATATATATATATATATATATATATATATATATATTTCCCAAGTTAAAAATTTTTGTTGTCGCGTGCCAGCTAGGCTGACATTATTGGGTGCGCTGTTCAACTTTTCCAACTGAACCATACTTAGGTGTGAAGTCCGACGTCCTCCGTACACACATGGCATAGGCACCTGTTTATAGAGTAAGCAAACATTCACAACCCATTCATACAAGAATAGGACAAAGACAGGATAGATAGAAAGGGTAAGTACATCCATGCTTAAATCAGGATTCAAGCCCAGGACCTCCCTATCCGCAGTCAGGCATGCTGACCACTAGCAAAGTTGCGCGGCAAGTTAAAATTTAAAATTGATATTCGGTTAAAATTCGATTTATTGAGTTGCTGTATAAAAACTAATAAAAAATTATGGAAAATAAACATTAATGGATAGATATACTGCATATGAATATTGTGCCTGAATATAAACTGAAGTAGTGTTAAGAAGAAATATCTACTTTTCATTTTTTAACTATAAATAACTCTAAAATATATTAACTGCCAAATACAGATGCATTTCCTCATTACAGAAAAATGAGGATTCGGTTATATGTAGCTTCGCGGAAACATTATGTACACAATAGCCAAACTTGACAGAAAGTTTAAAGAACCACTACAAACATCTACACTAGGAACTAAACCTATCATCTGTTGAAACAAAATCCAGAGTACTATCCATTCAGTCACCATGCCAATCAAGGATAGAATTAATTCAAATACTAGTACCTCAAAGAGGTAGCAGCTACAACATAATCAACTTTTGACAGAATTTAAAGCGAGAAATTTCTGCTGAAATACCTGGTGGACAGCATTACACTTTCGTCACGTAATATATCTAATTTATTAATTGCCTCTGAATTTTAACCTCTTATATTATTACATTCTGTTTAGAAATGTATTGGTATTCTAAGTTAAATTTCATAATTAAATATTATATATATATATATATATGTGTGTGTGTGTGTGTGTGTGTGTGTGTGTGTGTGTGTGTGTGTGTGTGTGTGTGTGTGTGTGTGTGTGTGTGTGTGTGTGTGTGTGTGTGTGTGTTAATGTAAATATATATATATATATAATTAAAAGGAATTGATTACAACAATTATGTTTAAATGATAGTTTAACTATTCTTTACTTAATGGGCATTATTTTAAGAAAATATATATTGCAAAATCAGTTGCATTAATCTTGCAATTTTAAAAATAATAATTCTAATGTAGAAAAATATAAAATTTTTTGAATTTAAAATCAATTCATAAATTTTGCACAAATTGTGAATAAATGTTATAAAAGAATGATTTAATAAAATTGTAATTCTTTCTTTTTACTTTATCATTATTTATATATAAATAATTGATGAACTAAACTCTGTGACACGACAGCCCATTTGGGGGCCGAGTTTACTGTGTCCAAATCTGTTTTCTTGACCAACGACCCTGTCCTTCAAAGCATTTACCATGGTTAGGTGGTCATATTTACGCAAAACCCCCAGTTTGTTTAATACCCACACATGCTTGGTACTTAGTTTTATCGACCCACACTAAAGGATTGAAAGGCTGAAACGATTTTCTCCTTCCCGAGGTTAAAACCTTGGCCATGTGCATTGAAGGCGTGAAACGCTACCACTAAGTCACCAGTATTAATCAATTAATACTTTAATTAATAATTAGTATAAATTTGTTATTACAAATGTTTACTAATATAAATGTATTTTGTGATTTTTATATTACTTATATCCTTATATGAGGAAATGATAATTATTTTAGGTAATTGTATAAAAACAGTAATAAGTTTATATTAGTGTATATTTAATGACGTTATATATTTTATAAAATATCTGACGATATGATTATTTAATTAAAACTTCAGTTGACTCGAGGGTCTATAAAATAAAATAAAATATTTTGTGAACATATTTGTATGATTTGACGTTTGCTTACATCTGAATCCAATTTACTTTCTTGATTCAAAAATTGCTAGTTCATGCAAATACAATGTAGATAAGTAAATTAGAGTTATGAAATTAAATTGATAAACATTCACCGATACTGGAAAATCTGCTTGACAAATTTAAAAGGAGCATTAATCAACGCGTCTGACATTGCCACAATGAACATTATGTAAAGGTTTTGCATATTCGGTGCAATTATTTTTGGTTTCACCCGGTTTCAGTAATCAAGGAAATGCAGTAGTTGTACCAAAACAAAATTTGAATCCGCTTGACAAAGATTAAAGATATATGAATAAAGTTCTCAAATTTAATTCCAAAGCATCTGAATGCAGTTTTGTAATTTCCTCGAATTTATTCCCTTGGATTACCTTACTTATTTGTATTTACGCAAATGTTTAGGGTAAAGTTTATTCGATATACACAGAACTTATATACAAAGGCAAGATTAAATTCGTTAGCCATGTTCTTAAACCATACTTTTATGTGAATTGTAATAGGTGAGAAAACATTATGTTTAATTAAAAAATATTTTTAACATACTGTACTTAACAAATAATTTATTTTCTAATATTTATTTTTATTTTTGGTCAAAGAATCTCATAATTCTATATTTTTATATTTCATGCAAAATAGAATTAAGTGAAAACAGTAATTTCAATAATTAAATGGGTAGGGCTGCTATCCTTGCCTTGGCAAAAGTTTCCACTATAACGCGGCCTTACTTAATATTTTTTTGTTAAGTAATTTTTATATATTTCAAATACAGATTAATAATCAGATTAAATTTATTTTTACATGGGCTCTTTTATTCATTTAGAAGGCTTATAATTTCTTTATTGTTCTTTATAACGAATCCTTGACAAAAATTTTGATAATCGGATTAGAAAATATTCAACAACTTAAGTGTTATAGTGTTTGTGGCATCTTATAGTTAATATTTATGTAATAATAACTATAAAATATTCATAGTATTGAAATTAAAAATACTAATATGATTTTCATGCACATTGATTTAAAATTCAAGCATGCGAAATATTTTATTTTAAAAAAATAGACAAATAGAAACAAACGATAGAAAATACAAATCTTTTTCATAATTTCGTATAATGATTTGTCCATCATTGTGTTTGTGAATTCCAGCGTTTATTCATATTTCTTGAATAGACACTTTTCAATGCTTATGATTTCCTTTGTGTGAGATTAGGATTCCTTTGTGATTTCCTTTGTGTGAGATTAAAAAATTGAATTACACATATGAGAGAGACAATTCGACTTTATTCTTGCAAGAAAATAAACAATGGATAGTTAATAAATTCTTGAAATTACAAACCTCAGTTGCATTGAGTATATTATTGTTTGTTACGATTGGCTTTAAATTGTGCACCATAGCAGTTAAAGACGAAAACCAACAAAATCATCCATCTAGACTTTATTCATTATGCAATGCAGCTTCTGTGATATTGTTTATCGTAAATTCATCCGGGAATTTGATTGAAAATTTATTAAATGCCATTTTTTGCATGGTATGAAATATTCAACAAATATTATTTTTAACCAATTGTATCCAATTTGAAATTGTAATTTTTTTTATTTTGAATTGTCAAGAGAAATCGATAGTTATCTACAATCATCCAAAAATTCCCAAAAAATTGATAGTTATCGATTTATAAATCTATTTTAGTTTTCTGGAACTATTATCAATCAACTGCTATTTCATTGGCGAATGCATTTTTAGGGCGCTTGTTATTCACTCTGAGAGTTGAAAAATACTAGTACAGCGCAATCCATCTCCCCAAAATTCGCGAATTTCATTCGTACAAAGAAAGGAAATTACTCTTCATTTACTGTTATTGATATTCATTATTATAATAATCATATAATCAGTTGATAATGAAACAATTATATTACGATTTGGAGAATAAAAACTGACGCACCCTATATAATGTAAGAATTTGAAAAACTTACTTCTTAAAAACATTAACAAAAATAGTAAACAACTAATTTTATTTATAAATAGTCTAATTTATATTTGTTTTAGTTTAATTTACAAGAGATAAGTTAAAATCATAGTAAAAATTTTGGAAAATGCATACATTTATTTACTGACATCTACGACCATATATTTGTAGGTATCTTTTATTATATATTTTGAACGTCTTCAAGTATATGAACTCTGCTGAAGATTCAGTCAGTAAGAGTACAACAGAAATTAATTTATAATTGATATACGAAAAAACACACACATCATTTCAAAATAAAGATTTAAATCATTAATATTCGTTTTAATTTTTAAAAAATTCAATAAGTGGTATTTTTTTAATATTATTTATGGCAACTTATTAAAAAATATTTTAGTTTTTATCTTACTCCAGCGAATGAACGTACTCTTTCTTCAAAAATTCAATTCTTCTTAATTAAACAATTGAAATACAACTCTGATGTTAAAATTAATCATTAAATAGGAAACGATTTGAAAAGCAAAACTTTCTCTCTTTCGTAAAAAAAAAACATCTTCAAGTAAAGATCTATTTGTGTGCATCATTAAAATTAAATGACAGAAAAATTGAATTGTAATAACAATTAGAAAATACAGTAATTAATATTAGTATTTGATGATAAAAAAACCAGTAAGGTTTTAAAGAGATTAAACTCTCCTTTTCTACGGCGTAATGATAATAGAGTAGTACAGAGCATTTCTTAATTTAGTTGAAAAAAAGTTTTATCTTTATAGCTTATAATAATTCTCCATAGACATGGAATCGCAAACTGAAGTCATAAAAAAAGCAAGTAACATTTAAGCCTTTATTCACAAAGAATCTTCTTCTTCAGCCTGTAACAGGTTGTTGGCCTATAACAGGAACTAAAGAGACCTGTTATAAAGAACTGTTAAAGACCAATGCCGCCGTTAATAGCCGTTGCATCTGGTCTTATCCATTGCAAAGCTCTACCACTTACTCTTATTTGTCAGACTAAAGTTCTTTTTTCACTGAGTCAAGCCATCTGATTCGTGGTTACATTACGTATCACTTATGGAATAAACAAAATGTCTTCGCTATCATCTATTTTTCAACAAAACAAAACTTCTCAAGCCAAATTCATTTCAAAATCAGGACTGTGAAAACTTGATTTCGTTTCTGAAGAAAAATCTCTCTATCTCTCTCTCTCTCTCTCTCTCTCTCGTGTGTGTGTACCACTACCAATAGACACACCATAGGTTCAGTTACCCCTATACCCCCCCCAGCTTCACTACTTACCAATGTACCACAGGTTCACTTTTAGAGGATCAAATTGGAAATATTTCAGCAAGACAATGATCTTTTTATGTACTTAAATCAACTTAAAATTGGTTTTGGTTTCAAAGAGAAAAAATTCGAAGTTATATGTTTGTAAAACAACCTAATTTCTGTAAGAAAAAACCGTGAGGTTATTAGATTTGTCAAGTAATTGTCATTACGAGAGGACTATACGAATTGGAAGTAGCATCATTATCGATTGAATAGGACAAAAACCTAAAATCTTTTTTTGAAAACCTGATTAATTCAATGAAAATCGAGTATATAAAATTACTGTGAAAAATGTAAGGCAATATCTTTTTTTAATTTATTGAAAAGAATAACTTCAGTCAGTGGTATTACAAGTTTGTGGCAGATATTTGAATCAGAAAATTTTAAAAATACAAAATATTTGGTTTATTGAAAATTTATTTAATTTGTAAATATATATTATTTATTATGTGAGTGTGTGTGTTTATCCAAAACAAAATGGTCTTATAATTTTGCTACACATTCGCCCTTCTTTATTCAAAACAAAATCCATATTACATTTCTATTGAAACTCTAATTTATTTACAATAGTTGTGATATCATTTCTAAACATAAGTATAATTACAGCGGATTTTTAATAGAATTAATCATAACTTTATTTTTATTTTTTTATGCAAGATTTATTTTTTTACTGAAGCAAAATATTTATAAAATTGTTTTTGACTCCAGGTAATAAATAAGGCACTTACAAAAAACATTATTTTTCAATAATTATTTTAAAATGTTCCATAATTAACTTGACAACAATTTATATCAAATATACAGGAAATGAAATTAAAGCAAAAAATGCAATCGCTTCAACTTCAACAAATGTACTTCATCATTAGTTATACGATAAGTTTATTTTAAAATGTGTCAATTAATTTCTTTTTTTATTTATTAAGAACACTGGCTGTTAAATATTTATTAAAACTGGCATTCAGAGAAGGATTGAATTTCAATTTATCTTTGAGAAAAATTCTTTTCAAAATGTATCCATTCATGATTACTTCTAAAAAATTCAGGAAAACTGATTAGATTTTATTTTTATAAAAGAATTTTAATGTGTGAATCACATTTCTCTCTATCACAACTTTTGCTCTGCCAAAGACTTCTCTCTAAGCAAAAATTGCTTATTTTTAACTTTACTGCATCAATTAATTATTTTAAAGGTCTAACAATTAAAAATCACGTTTATAAGTATAACATTCTAGTATTATTTTTTATTCTTTTTAATTGGACGTAATGGAAATGTTTGTAATTTAAAATTCAGTCTTTCACAATTATTGAATAATGAGTATGAAATTACTTTTGCTTTAAAGAAATAATAAAAAATAATTTCTTAAAATTTACTGAAAAAAATTTATCTCATGTAAATAGATAATAAACTATATTCCCTATCTTTTTAAAGAATGGGAAAATAAAGTTTTGGCAAGTATTATAAAAGTGACTCATAAATTTTTCAAAAATAAATAGTATAAATTTTCGGAACAAAAATAAATTTTTCTTCGAAATACGCAATCGATGGCTCAAAACCAGTGAAATATGAAGATGATATTGATGATTGTCATTGACAGTAAAAGTAATAATGTACCTTTTTTAATGATGTTACAGATCTTATTTCGGGAGTGATATATGTTGACATTCAGTACAAAGAACCTTTGCAAGCATAAAAAAGCACTATTTCATAGTTTTATATCTTATTAGTCTTAAATGCTGTTTCTTAATCATCTTTAGCTTAAAATTTTGATTCTATCGAGACATATAAAATTAAATTGATGCTCAAAATTTATGTGACAATGAACATGCAATAAAAAGGTCGTGTGCATGCAAATGTCATGAAAAACGTCGTAGGACACATGAGTGCTAGCAAAGTCTGTGTGGTCAGTGGGCACAAAATAAGATAACTCCAAAAGATACTCGCTGCAGTTGAAAGTTAGTTCTTTCTTGAAATATGACTAAGAAAAAATGACTAAATCGGGAGGAGGAACGACATAATGTGACGCTGTAAAGGAAAATTTCAGAATGAACAAAAGTGTCGTTTCTGCACTTCAAAAGCTTTGAGACCATAGGTACAGCTATTGTACTTATGGTTGGTGGTAACCACTCCGGGAAAACAACTGCAGTTGGAGAACAATATTTCATCCTGAAGGCAAAAAAGGTCTGAAACTAATCAGCAAGCACCATTACTGACAAGAGTTTATAGTAACGAAATGATAAATGTCACAATTTATATATATATACACACACAACAAATGTCACGATCCTGGCTGTATTCACAAAGATCACATATTCACCAGCTGTCTTGAACACTGCATCCTTTTGAAAGTTGGCCATTGGCATCAAAGTTTTGAGTAATGCAAGGATCACAAAAACTGGACATGCCAACAATGTAATTATGTCTTTTTTACGGATGAAATTTGTTTAATAGGCACAAGTGATTTTGGAGAAAGTCGGAACATAAGTTTTAATTTATTAATATCACAGAAAGAGACCACTGTAATAGTCCTGTAGTTAACGCTGAACGAGTGAATTGAGCCCTACGTTTACAACAAATGTACTGTAATCAGTTGTTACAATTATAAAGAGGAGATCGTTACCCATCTGCCTCCGTTCCGTGGTACCATTGAAATAGATTTCGCATTTATGGATAACAATGCAAAACTACACTCAATTCCTGCTGTTCAGCAGCTATTGGAAAAATAAAGATATATCATACGAATGGATTGGTGAACGTGCTCGTCTGATTTAAAACAAATAAAACATGTGTAATGCTTTGAGTAGAAGCTTTGTGGCATGATTTCAAGGAAATACCAAGCAATTAAAACATTTGTTAATTGAGAAATGTTCAATCTTACCTCAAGAACTGTTGAACAATCTGGTGCTTAGTAAGGGAACACAGAGTGAAGAAACCATTGCGAAAAGGACCACAAAAAAGAGGCATTATTGTTCTCGTGCAGATAATCATCTGTTACGATACTTTGAGATGAATAAAACCTTTTTAACTTTTTCCCTTACTGTATGCTATGTATTCCTTTTTGCACAACTATGTTTTCATCATCGTTTAAGTACAAAATGTTGTCTCTTGCTTTTGAATTTCATGTTACTCAGATGATTTCACGTGAAGTTTTGGTAAAACAGCATATTTTGCTAATATTTGGCACACTAGTCCACTTTAATTAACATCTATAATTTCTAGCCGATAAATGACAAATTTCTATATTTTATTGGATATTTAGTTAAATAGTATTCTATTAGTGGTTTGTTAATTGACATCCATTCAGATGTATTTTTAAAACTTATCACACACGATTTGGAAAGAGCTTTGATTGATTTGTAGCTTTACGGTTGAACTGTCTCCTCTAAATATAACTTAAAATTTAAATATAACTTATGATTAAAAGTCGATACAAAAAAACTTACGTTATCCAAAACAGACTTCATTTCTTTGAGATCTATAGTTAATAAATTGATATAATCAATGGTGCATTAATTGCATGTAAAATTATTAAAGGCTTTTTATATCTATTCAATCAAACATAAACAGCATAAATCATACATTCATTCGACCTAGATGATCCAGTACTTTTTCAACATTGCATCATATGATTTTGCATCTATTTTTCCTCGCACTGCAAAACTTCATACAAATCCAATACAAATGGCAAATTTAGTTTTTCAGAGAGAGAGAGAGAGAGATACATAAGGAGTATTTTTCCACTTCAATACTTATTCTGTCATTTTCCCAAATATCATTTTTTGCTTTTATCTGTTGAAGAACACTTCAGCTATTTACTTTTCATAGTTTCGAATTTTAAAATATTTTTAAAGGCTGTTGTGTGTGTGGTTTGTTTATCAAGACATTTTTCTCATTACCGGAAATTAATGAGATTGAATCCCGATTTAACCGAAGTTCCGGTGTGTTCACCAAAGGCGGTAGGTTAAATCGGCTTTGGTCTCAATTTCCTTCAAGTAAAATAATACATCTGAGGGTTTCAGATGAAGTATGGGGCGTCTTCTTGGTCCTTTATTCTAAATTACGAAATCCCCCTCACATAGCTGGCTCTAACTGCTAAAGCTTAACTCTGTGATAGATCAGGAAACAATAATAGGTTCATGGGAAATATATAAATTATTTGTATGTGCTTCATAACTCTAAAACTCTTGCCATTTTGCCAGGACTAATCGCAACTTTTCATAGTATTGCTTTTTCATTTTCAACAAGTATGAAATCTAGAGCTAAAATTTTTATCCCATTACCATGAGCAATTTTAACCACAAATAGATTCCTTATTGTTAAATATTAAAAAAAATACATATTTAGCAAATTTAATTAAAATATAACAATTTTGAGACATTTTGTTACGTTTTTTTTTCTTCATTATTTAAAAAAAAACCAACGTATTGTAAAATTTTTGTGAAACTATGTTAAGACTTTCATACACTATTTTTCTTTTCTAAGCAATTATAATACTTATCATTGCTTTAAACATGAGTTGTTTAACAATTATTTTGAAAAAAGTCATATGTTGAATTTGTTTTAACACTACATGTATAAAACTAAAATCAATTTTACTTACAATAGCTCCTGTATTTGAAGAGATGTTTTGTTTCTGACTGTAAGAATTATATGCTGGAATGGCTTAAGATATTTTATGCCTAATATATTTTACAAATTGAAGCAAACACATTTAATTAAAATTTCTAAACTAACAAATTTGAACGTAATTTTTTTATTAAATCCTATGGTGTCTGCGCATATATTTAAATAAGCAATTTTTCTTGCATATAGTAATTTTGCTATGATTCGAGCGTAAATTATTCAAAAGCAGACTTCTTTCTCAAAAAACGGCTACCTCACATACAGATATTACTTTATCTAAGAAATTTCATAATCAAAGATATATTCATTTCGCATTCGTAGTAAAAGTGTCTTATTTTCATGCTTTGCATATTTCTACAACATACTGGTGCTGCGTCAAATTTACTCCTGTACATTCTGCAACTTCTCAGAAAATTTCATGAGACTAATCTCATTTATATATTCAGCTCTTTCAATATTTCTGAGCAGATTTTAAATTCTTGCAAGGAACAATTTCGCTGCCAAAACTTTATTTCAGTCAAACCAGGTAACAACATACAAATTGCTTAGGAAATATAATTTTAAATGTATCATATTTGTAACAAACTTTTTTGAAAGTTATTTTAATGTTTTTCTCTAATTTAAATATAAAGCAGATACATTTCATTATAAATTTTAATTTAAGGTTATTTAATTGAAGTAATAATTTAAATGAAAAAGTATTTAATGTGTTAATTTCTTTTTTAATATATAGGTAATAAATTATTAATAAAATTATTAATTAATTATTATAAATTATTAACAAAATTATTAATTGATTATTATAAATTATTAATAAAAATTAATTTATGTTTTAATATTTGTGAGCAAATTTTAAATTCATACATGGAAGCCTTTTACTGCCAAAACTTTGTTTTATTTAAACTAGATAGCATAAAAATTTTTCAGGAAATATAAATTTAAATGTATCATATTTATAAGAAATTTCTTTGCATGTATTTTATATTTTTTTCACTAATTGAAATAAAAATAAAGCTGATATATTTTTGTAAAGTTTAATTTAAGATATTTTGATTGAGGCAATATAGATACGTAAAATAAAATATCGAATAGAAGAAATTTCGTATCTAATTTTAGAAACCCTTATAAAATTATTATAAAAGTTTTAAAATCAACTTGCTCTGAGTTAATGTATGTGGATCTTTTGATATTCTGTATAATATAAAATAAAAAATTATCATGTTCTGAAGTATTTAAAATATGCGTGTGTATACAACTTATAAAATAAAATTTTTCATTGATTTATTAAAATTTCTATTTTCCACACTTCAAAAACTGCAGATTCAATAGTTTAGTCTCTCTGATGATTAACTTGGTCTATATATCTTCGATTTCATTCACTCGTGGTAAGAAAATTTTAATTTATGTTAAAATGGGGTGTTCATAATATAACCATTCACCTCAGAATATATGAGAACTATAGATTTGACATTCATCGCCATTTTCAGCGATTATTTTTTACGCTTTAACCGATCAAGAAGGGATAACATGAACTCAGATAACATTTTTATTCGACTAAATTAAGTCATACATCAAGCGCGTCAGGCTAACTATCATGAAGTTTGTGTCCATTTAACTTAGCATTGCCAAAAAATAAAATTTTGGTTATGTCGCCTTCTTTTTCTCTCCCAATATTATGATAATTGATCCTTAAAAAATATCGAAAATCTCGCTGTTCACTTTTGCGCCACAAAATTACTGTGTCCACATTGATTTTGGGTCATATTGAATATTTTAATATAAACCTCTTCTTTTATTCAAATCCCCTTGCCACTAGAGGCTCAGTCTGGAGCTAAATGACAAACGATAGAATTGTTGATCCTAGTAACATTCGTCACCTTATTAGCATTTATTTAGCAACAATATCCAAAAATATGTATCTATCAGTATATATTTTATATTACTATCACCTTATATTACCGAAAATAGTATTGTTTACGGATAATTTCGATTCTATGTAACTTCACCATGCATGAGGGAGGCACTGGAGTATCTCATACATGAAAAATTTCATTCCTGTATTGTATATTATATACACGTACATTCGGGTTGAAATTGTTCCAACAGCTCCAGAGCTGTTCTAGGTATACGTATATACCCATAAACATTCATTTTTTTTTTGTATTGTTTACGGATAGTTTCGATTCTATGTAACTCCACCATGCATGAGGGAGGCATTGGAGTATCTCATACACGAAAATGTTCTTTCCTGTATTGTATGTTATATACATGTACATTCCTGTTGAAATTGTTCTAACTACTCCCGACTGTTCTAGGTATACGTATATATCCATAAACATTAATTTTTTTTGTATTGTTTACGGATAGTTTCGATTCTATGTAACTTCACAATGCATGAGGGAGGCGCTGAAGTATCTTATACTCAAAAAATTTCTTTCCTGTATTGTATATATATTATATACGCGTACATTCCTGTGTAAATTGTTCTAACTGCTCCAGAGTTGTTCTATATATACGTATACACCCATATATAAACATTAATTTTTTGTATAATAGCTATATAATATCAATTGTTACAATTTTCTATTCATTGCAGCACCCTTTTTATGTTACATTTTATATGAAAGAGTAATTCTAATGGACAAAATGATTTAAAACTACGTTCCTTACTTCGCTTTATTGCCTTTCCCCACTCATCAGGAGACATCATTGTTTGAGTGAATAATAAACTTCCAATTTTATCTGTGTGAAAATATTTATGTTAATTTTGATAATTCGTCCTCTTTAACAGTTTTGTAACTTGTTTTTCTATCCTTCAAAAAAGGTAATAATACATCTCTGCTGTCAATTTTCTTTGATATAGCCTTAAGATTAAAATCTCCAATTGTAATGTTTTTCTTTCATTTTACTGATTTATGAGCATAACTGATTCATATGTTTTGTTGTCTTCTTGTGCCAGCTAGGCTGGCATCATGGGGTGCGCTGCTTACTTTTCCAACTGATCCGTAATTTGGTGTAGAGTCTGAATTCCTCAGAATGCACATGCCATAGGGACCCGTTTATAGGGTAGGCAACCATTCACAACTCATTCATACAAGGAAATGACAAAGACAGGATAGATAGAGAAAGAAAGTACATCCATGCCCTAACTGGGATTCGAACCCTGGGCCTCCCTATTCGCAGTCAGGCACTCTGACCCTTAGACAGGGTGGGCTACCAACTGATACATATATAAATCATAAATAAAATTCGTTAATTTTTTTTATATTTATTACTTATTGGCAAATTCTCCAATAAAATCGAAATAGAAATTAATCACATTATTTTGTATTTCGATGTTTCTAAATAGAAATGTCACTATTAAGAAACTGTAATAATGTATTAAAGCCTTTGAGTCATTGTCCTGCTCTGAACTCAGGACATTAGTGAGAGAGGTACTTAAGAGCTCGGCACAAGATGAACAACTTCTAGATTTACTTGTTTTAAATTTTCATATCTGACTTTTTGTTACTTTTGTTCTTCGTTCTAATTTTAAGATTTCTTATTGTGAATACAATCCCTTATAATCTCCCATTAGAAAAAAAATTATAAATAGTTTCTTTACCATTTGTATCTATTATAGATTTTTATGCCGCCTAACTTGTCTAGTTATCAGCATCCTTGATTGCAGATAGGAAGGTCAGGGATTCGAATCCCGGTTCGGGCAGGGATTTTACTTTCTCTCTCTATCTATCCTGTCTCTGTCCTTTCTTTGTATGAATGGTTGCCTACCTTATAAACGAGTTTCTATGGCATGTGAGTATTGAGGAAGTCGGACTCCATACCTAATATGGTTCAGTTGGAAAAGTGGAGCAGCGCACCCCATAATGCCAGCCTAACTGGCACACGACAACAACATAAATTATTATTTTATTTATATTCTTGCACTGATGTATTTAAATGCAACTCTGCGGCCGTGGTAACCTAGTGATTAGGGTATCAGCCTTCTATCCGGAAGGAAGGGTTCAATTTCCAATGCCGCCAAAGACCCACCGAGTACATGCGATATACGTGCTCGTTAAATATAGGGAATCGAAAGTCCTGTTTTTGGTCGTTGAGCAGTTAACTTGGATGCAATGGTCAGGAGAAAATTTCCTTCCCCTTCAGATCAATGTCAAATTTGAGGGAGTGGATTCTCTGGTGGTGCCATTTATCGGAGGATTTAAAAAAGAGCAAAGACGTACTTTCACCTTTATGGTGCTCTGATTAAAGTGAAAAATGCTCCCTATTGACTTAAATTTGCATTGCCAAGGCATAGCGAGCTTGGCTTGTGCAAGTTTCATAAGTAACAACAAATGCAACTCTCATTGATATTAGAGACTCATCTGTCTAATGAAACCATTTAAATGGCCAATACTCTATGCTGAGCATTAAAAAAAGAAACAATTAATATTGTTTCTTTCTTAAATGCTCAGCAATATACTTAATTTGCAACTTTAATGCAGAGCAAAATTTTCTTAATTTCAATTAGTCAATTATATGATGATTGACTAATTCAAATTAAGAATATTGCTCGTCTAAATTAAACTTAACTATTTACTCTATGGAAATTCATTGCAGCTCATCATTTGAATCCTATATCTAAACACTTTCTTTGTTCTTCGTAAAGTTCAACGATTGAAATGGGTGATACTATGCAAGAAATACATATGTAACTAGATTCTAGATAAAACTAAACTTGTTTCGTCAGTCTGTCACGCACAACTCTTTAAAAGTATCAATAATTTTAAAACGTCAAGAGATGAAAACTTCATAAAACAACATTCAATAATTTATATGAAAGCGGATTTCTAAAACAGCACTTATACAAATTTGGACACCATGCCAAACTGTTTCGTAAAGTTTTCATAATTTTCATTCTGTCAAATAAAATGTTTCTTAATAACTGAATTCTTGAAGTATCTAATCTAATTTAATAAAATTTTAGATTATATGGAATTCAAGATTTAGATTAAAAGCATTTTCTGTCGGAGAAAATGCATTTTTGTGATGTTCTTTGAAATAGTGCGCCATTAATATAATTTGTAATAAATATACAAAATTTTAGTTTGATAGAATAGATGCACAGGTTTATATTGTGTTATTATTCGGTCACATTTTGCACAAGATATTTACATTCCCATTTACACCATATATGTGTTTCACATATAAATTATTACAATGATGACTTCAGTAGAAAGAAAAAATATATGTTAGTTTCTGTCATATATTGTTTGCAAATAAAAATTGTTTACAATTATTACTTTTCTAACTTCTCTTTTCTTTTTAGGTATGTTAATTATATGAATTTTCACCATTTCAATGATAACCCAGTGAGGTATGCTTTTGACTAGGTTTTATATTTTTTATGCATGTTTTGCATAATTTCGTTTGTTTTAAGTAAGCAATAAAACATGAAAGATAGTGATATATGTAGCCATAAAATTAGTAGTTAAATCTTGAATTTAAATTTTGTTATACGTTATTTCATCTTTAGCGTGATTCCATGTCAGTCAATTAAATATAAGTTATCTTTCAGTTTTTTTTTTTTTTTTCCTTTAATTATAAATCTGAAGTTGCTTAAGAATCAGGGTATACCGAATAAGTATGACTTGATAATTATTCATTATATTACATGGATGAATAAGTATGATTTTAACATTCCCTTTCAAAAGTCTGCTGAAAATACTTTCTTAAATGCTTTTATTGTTCTATATATACGAATAATGATATTTTGCATATTTTTAAATTAATCTCACATCTGAAAACAATCATCCACTGTTTAGTTTAACAAATGATAAATGTTACCAACTTTAAAGACAAACATTTGTTTTTGCACAAAGCTTATAATAGTATAAGTAATTTATTATAAAATTATTATATAGTATGATTTTTAACTAAATTAGAAACAATAATTACTAATACTTTAATTTTCGAAAATAATATTAAAATTTTCATGATAGTTATAAGGAAATGATAATAAATATTCCTCATTCTCAGAAATAACAACATCTAATTATTACATTAGATAAATTGAATTTATAATTTCAGAAATCATCTTTATCTACTATGATATTTTATATTTATACATCACATATTTTTTCTTATACAAGTCCCCTTTATTTAAAAATATTTAAAGAAGGAAAAAATTTACGTGTTATTTCCAGATACTTTCAGTTTGCTAATTTCAAAAACAACGTTGTTTGTAACATTAATTAAAATTTTGTAATAATCCCCCCCCCCATTATTGATTTGAGAAAAAATTATCGAAATCAACTTTGTCTTTCATTCAAATACATTGTGCTTTTTAGATGATTCGTTACACTTAATCAATAACTTATTAGATTTATCTAATTCACCTTGTTATCTTATTCATTGCTAAAAAAAATTTAAATCTCGCTTCATTACAGCTTTTTATCAATTCTGTTCATTTTATGCAACATTTTCATTACCATAGCATATAAATAAAATAGTACAAGTTCAAATCAGTTTAAGAAAAAAGATCATTTGTTAATATGTTATTCTTAAACCTCTTCATTAGCTGACTTAAAAGTTAATCTTTTATATTTAGTTTTATGTAGAAAAATATATAAATTTGAAATATTTATAAATATTGATGTTTAATTCATGAAAGCACAAATTCTTTCAAAAATTTGAATTTCTTAATTTAGTTATTACTTTAAGCGAAATGACTTGTCGAGAAACCTGTATGGTTGTTATGATCCTCGACTAACGTCAAGTGGAGTCGGGTCCGAATCCGGAATAATTCTTGGGTGTATAACTGGGGGAAAATCTGAATTTCAGCCTGTAATGGATACCCATCTCGAAAAAAAAAAAAAAGCCATTCACCCTTCTATTCCAGCCTGGAGTCATCTT
Source organism: Latrodectus elegans (assembly GCA_030067965.1). NCBI lineage: Eukaryota > Metazoa > Arthropoda > Arachnida > Araneae > Theridiidae > Latrodectus > Latrodectus elegans. The sequence continues at coordinate 39,784,027 of CM057819.1, forward strand.
CAATAAATATTCTCTATAACTGCTGCTTTGTCTTTTCTCGTGCATACCAGATAGGGTCACACGACAAAAAATATGGAATAACTAGAAAGAAATGTGTATGGTCTTCCAAATCATTTATTGTTATTGCATCAGCATGCTTCCCTGTACCTAGCCTTGAGTTGAGTTCTACCAGTTAGATAGAAGCAGCAGGGTGGAGCCTACGTGATTCTGAAGCTGGGACCAAGCAGAAGACCACAAATATGTCGCCTGAGGTATCGTTTCACTAGCAGGACATTACATCCACGCACAGTTTTAAAGTGCTCCTGCCATCTTCAACGAACACCACGGATCTTCTGTTTCCAAATCATTCGTAATAACCAATACATTAAAAAAACATCCATTGAGAAAATTTCTTTTTAATGATGTGAAAATTTATAATTAATTAATTCATTTAATTGTGTTTATTAATTCTCTCAACAAATAGTATTGCTGAATAGTATTTCTCTTACTTACGATTCATCAATTCCTTGGTTCAGCTTTAATTCAGACGTAGATATTAATAATAGTTATACTCACATGTAATTATCTTTAATAAAAACTATATATATATATATATTATATATATATATATATATATATATATATATATATATATATATATATATATATATTATATATATAAGGTTATGTAAAAATAAATTTTTTTCCATCTTAAATAGCAAATTTCATCAAACAATCTAAATTTTAATGATCATATTTTATTGTAAATTTGTCAATATATCCCATACATGTTTCATTAACGTCAATATTAATCGACTTGGAAGGAATTTAATAATTTTAAAATATGGAAGAGGAATTAAAGACATTAATATTTACTATCCTGTAAAAAGTTACGAGGTTAAGGTCCAATAGAATCACTAAGTCATTGTAACAAATTAGTTATCATCAACGACGTTCAAATAATTTTTATTTATTCTTTCAAAGAGGAAGTAAAAATTAATATGCTCCTTACATATATGCTAATTAAGAATTAATTTTTGGCATAAACATGAATAAATATCTCGACTATATTTAATTATGGTAATTTCCATCAGAATAATTTCACGTGATTAACAGTGATGGTAATGAGCTGTAATTTTTTTATGTGTGTTCTTTGTTTAAAATATCAAATTTCATTACTGTGTCTCATTTATATTGTGCTTGACTATTATTTTTCCTCCTCCATTAAAGAAATTATTAAATCCCTTTCGAACAGAGCAACGCTTGCTTTCATTGTCCTTATCACTAAAACTCAATTATTCTTCTCATTTATGCATGGGAGTTAAAGTGACGTGTCGGAAATCATGCTCATTAAATAATAAGTAAATCAAGTGGTTAATTAAGATTTTGTTAAGTAATTAAGCATTAAATGTAGTTCAATAGCTTTTCTGTATACAATTAAATCACAATAATGCTGATTTTTCTCTTGGTATTTACTTAAAAGCTTATCTCTGAATAAATAGTTAGGTATATACAGATTACTTTTACTTATATAGTAAAACTTCAATTACCCGAATTAGTTGAAATGGGGACCTTTTCGGATAATCAAAAATTCGGTTAAATAGATTTCTTCGAAAAAGGATTGTTTTAATTAATTATTGTACGTTGAAAATGAGAGAAAAAAGACATGTTTTTAACGAAAATGAACTTTTAATCAATTGAATGAGAAAAGGCAACACTTTTACATGTTAAGGTTATTACAAGTGATGCACATTAATACAGTATGTTCGTGCAGTGCCATAAATGAAAATCATATTTTCTGAACATCTCGGTTGGAGAATGCTATTTATCTGTCTTCATTCGCTTTCGAGTAATCAAGTCGTGGATCCACCACTTGACAGTGAGAATTTACATTTGGTACACACTTGGGTTGATGTTCTATCCACTTCAAAGCAGTTTCAAAGCCGGCAAATGCTTCACTAACTGATGGCCTCGTGCTTGCTTCAGTTTGGACATTAAGTTCATCTTCTTAATCGACACTTTCAATAAATTCACTATCATTTGCTATTTGGAATCTAGGATATTACTCGTAATCCATTCTCCTGTATCTTCAGCTCTAACTTCTGAATATCCAAGAACTTTCAGAAGAATATTTTTGAATTCCTCAAGTGATACATTTCCTCTTTCATTCTCCTCTTCTCCCTTCTCATACCTTTCCTTTTCTTGAGCTTTTTTTTTTTCTCTTCTTATGTCTAATTTATTTTTCTGAAATTCGAGTAAATGGAGTTAGAATAATTAGAGTTCTACTGTATCAGTGTCAATCAGTGCTCTTTCTTTCTAATCATTGCAGGAAAAAAAAAAGAAAATATTTTTTTGTTTCACAACTGTACTGACATTAATAATATATTTTTTGTGACAAAAAATATATTTAATTTTTAAAGATAAATTGTTAATATTATTGCTGTAGATTTGGCAATCTATATTAATCTAAAATGTAAGTTAATCAGAAACACCTGTGTGAATTCATAATACCATATAATAACGCGAGGCAATTCAAGATGGGTTTCGTTTTATTAGATTTATACCCACGCATTCAATGATGAAGTATTTTTTATATGAAGAAACATCAGAATTTTTCCATCTACATTCGTTACAAAATAATAAACTTCAGAAGAGCTTATTTTAATTAGCATTGTTCAATAGTTGTTTTTCCTTGGAATATAACTTATTAACTAACAGCATGTATTACTATTAATTGGCCTGAAAGAAAGAAGCTTAGAAAAATATTTCACCCAATAAATGGTTGGCGAAATCGAAAATTCATAAAATAGAAAAATAAATGTCAGATCTTAAGATAATCTTAACAAACAATTCTCACGTTATAAAGTTACTATTAGGAAGACATTATTCAGTGTGCGCAATATAAGTAATACTTACAAAATAAAATTCATGTTTTAATTTTTTTTTTCATTTTATTGATGAAAATTTATGCAAAATTATCACATTTTTTTTTTCTATTTCAAAACTGGATTTATGAAAACATGTTTTCTATATTTTTTTCGGTGAATCAAAGCATTTCAATATTTTTTTTAATCAAACGATTCTCTCAATCCTGCTAGTCATTTAACTGCTTCATCTACAGTAAATGTCACCGCAGTACGTCATTTAACTGCTTCATCTACAGTAAATGTCACCGCAGTACGTCATTTAACTGCTTCATCTACAGTAAATGTCACCGCAGTACGTCATTTAACTGCTTCATCTACAGTAAATGTCACCGCAGTACGTCATTTTCTTTTTCCTTGATAACTTAATATTCTTTTTCATTCTCAGTATGTTCTCTGCAATTTAATCATTCTATAGTTCTAATGATTGATGTTATAAATTAAAAGGGGACGACTACTTTAAGAGAGCATTTTGTGACTTTTGTAACCGAAAATTGATCTTATTTAACTATTCTTTAAATGACCTTGTTTAACCATTCCTGAAATTGATATTGTTTAATTCTTTTCTTTAGATTTTAAGAAAAAAATGATTAATAAAAAAAAGATTCATGGAATCAATTGGTTTGCCATAGCAGAAAAGCTGTGGTTTCTTACCTATTGCATGCATAAATCGTTTAAATGGATATTTATGGGGAATTTTTTTCACCTTTTCATAATTTCATTTTGGGTTATTTTCAATACTCGATGTATAAATTCCAAAAAAACTTTAATATTTACAAAGAATTATTTTAGTGCAAGATTAGTGAAACTTTCTAAATGATTTTCTAAAAATCTGAAATTATAAATTTGTTAGTAGGGAATAATTTCATTATTTTCTATTTGATATGCATATTAATATTACCTATATTAATAGACCTGTTAATTTATTCTTTTTTAATTTTGTGAATTATCCTTGCAATTTAATTTCGTGAATAATTAAGATTTTGCTGAAATATTAAAACTTTATTAAATAAAAATTATGTCAATTTAATTTAATTCACTTCTAACTTTTTTAATTCTGAAAGATTATCAAACTAAACTAAGTTTTGTATAAAATCACATTTTTTGTAAAAAAATTATATGCTTTGCTGACTTTTATATTTCTGTATATAAATCATGAAAAGGAAGGTTAAAAATAAACGTAAATTCAAAATTCAAAGAAATAGTTAAAACATGACTTTTTATACTCATTAGTTTTAAAGTAAGCAGTATTTTAAATGTTTTTTGTACAAGTTACATTTCATTTTTCTTGCAGTTATGTTCTAGATTTAAAAAAAAAAAAAAAAAAAAAAAAAAAACAATAATAAAATTTTATATTTTTGAAAATATAAATTAAATTTAATCAAATTTTTAGATAACATAATTTTATTCCGTTTGACATATAATATCACATTATTATTTAAATTTAAAAAGAATATAAATTTATGAATTCCATGAATTAAAATAATTATCACTTAGAAGTATACATTGATTTAACGAATGATTATATATATATATACCGGGTAAGCCAAAAGTTCGTTACAATTTTAAAAATTCATAAAAAGAGAAGAAAGTAAGATAAAGAAGTGCGGTTTGCAAAAAAAGGCTCACAAGGTAATCGGATGTTTTTGTTTTTTTTTTTTGCAGCAAAAAAAGTTTTAGTTAAAAAGAAAGTCGCCTATAGATGACGCTGACTGTCCGAAACACAATGAAAAGGACAACAGTACGCTCCATTCATTTATTCTGATAATAACAGTTGTTCAATTTGACCTCCAGTACGTTGTACGACACAACTAAGGCGACTCGCAACGCTCGTTACATCTGAATGCAATATGTCGGAATGAATTGCAGAAACCTCACGACAGATGGAATCTTTGAGTTCGACCAATGTTGAAGGAGATGAAAAGTACACACGTGATTTCAAATAGCCCCACAACCAGAAGTCGACCGGAGTGAGGTCGGGTGATCGTGGAGGCCATGTGATCTTGCAACCTCGACTGATCAGTCTCTCTTCACCAAAGGTACTCAAAAGGAATCGTTTTACTGGATTGGCATAATGTGGTGGTGCGCCATCCTGCATAAAGTTTATTACAGATAACACACCTCTTTGATTTAATGCGGGCACGACTTTGTCACGCAAAAGAGTGAGGTAACGCTTAGCGATTACTGTGCACATTTTCTAGCCCAATCTGGGACACGATTCTTCAAAGAAGAAAGGTCCGACAGTGAAAGATGAGGTGAAGCCACACCAGACTGTAAATTTGGCTGGATGCAGAGATTTCGTCGTGTATTCGCGAGGATTAGAAGTTGCCCATATACGAGTGTTATGGGTGTTGACATCCCCGTGTAGTGTGAAGTGTGCCTCATCCGTCCAGAAAACGTTGAACAACCACTGAGGGTCGTTTTCGATTCTTGCCATAGCCCACTCGGCAAACGATTCCCGCATAGCTGTGTCTCCCGGTTGTAACTCCTGCAGTGACTGCAGTTTGTAGAGATAGAGATGCAATATCCCGTGGAGGATACGTCGAATCGATGATTGAGGCACATCCAATATTCTTCCAGCTTCGCGAGCACTGCTACTCCCAATGGACGATTCCGCCGCTAAATCATTCATTGTGGTTTCCACCGCAGTAATTCGGCTCTCCGCCAATGAGGGTCTTCCACTGCTTGGCCGATCCTCCAAAGAGCCAGTTTCCTCGTACCTCTTGACAAGCTTGACTATTCCAGGACACAATATGGGACCTTTCTTCGTCTTCAGTCCTTTCGTTGTGCGAAATTTTCGCAACGTAATAGTTGCTGACTCTCCGTTCAAATAGAACAACTTCACCAACAACGCTCGATCGGGCAATGATAACATTCTGAAAGCGAATAAGAAATTCTCGAGTATCACGGCCTTTTATCGCAAGATTAATTTGCATAATTCTGCTGAATCTGTCGTGACTCTGAATCTGTCGTGACATCTATAGGTGACTTTTTTAACAAACTTTTTTTGCTGCTAAAAAAAATCCGACTACCTTGTGAGCACTTTCTTGTAAACCGCACTTCTTTATCGCACTTTCTTCTTTTTTTATAAATTTTTAAAATTGTAACGAACTTTTGGCTCACCCGGTATATATATACCGCTGGTTTATAACATAGATGAAATAAATGAATCTTTAAAATATGATTTTTGTTTTACCTTTCATATTTGTGTATTTTCTTGATCAGTTAAAATTCTTATTATAAAGATCAAGTTTTTGGAGAGTTGCATATCAAACTTACTGAAATATAATACAATTTAGAAAATAATTATACGTATTTTCACTTTCTAATTTGATATTTATATTGAAAGAAAAAACCGAATATTTATCGATTTCTTTCATTCAAAATATTTCGAAAACTTTATATATATATAGATATATATATATATATATATATATATATATATATATATATATATATATATATATATATATGTATATATATATATATATGTATATATATATATATATATATATATATATATATATATATATATATATATATATATATATATATATATATATATATTCTCTAAAGTAGAATAGTGAGGAATCTGAAAATTATTGGCCTTTTATGTTTTAGTTTTCCATGCTTACTTTGTACTGATAATTGTCATTTATCTTTTCGTCCACAAGCTTTACACTATAGACGATGAAGTAATCACAAACTTAACGAGAGAGTAATCACAAACTTAACGAAGGAGGTAAAACGAAACTTGCCCAAGACATCAAAGTGGTTCTATCCACCATAGTTGCAAGGGAGAAAACCTACACCATCTAATGGGTCCCTGCACATGTTAACATTTTGGGAAATTTAAAAAAACTTGATGAAATCAAATCAAAAGCCAGAAAAATGTTTGCTTATTAACACCAAAATACTTCAAAAAGTTTTATCTCTTTCTAACACTAAGTTTTCTTTTGTCAGGAAACAGTAGTGATTTTATTGTATGCCGTGATATGACACGATATATTGATAACAGAATTAATAGAATTTGGTAATCAGTAACACACATTGTTAGTTTCATATGATGAGGCATTTATATTGAGTATATTGTTAGTAAATATTCAAAATAATCAACAGGTAATCAGAGGGAGATAATTATGACGCGAATCAGGTTTCCCGCCAAAATACCAAGAAGATTCTATTTTTTTCTAGCTAGGCAATGATTGTTGAAAGTCTAATAACTGTTCTGCTTACTAAAATTTCTATTTCAAGAATACAATATCTACACACAGGAAATCTGCACAGCTGAATATGATATTTCATATGCCAATTATTATTTTTTTCAACATATTTATGCAAGATAGACGGTAATAGGGACACATACAATGAGTTTTAAATAAAGTCATTTTACACCAATTTTCTCATGCATGCATAAAATAGCACTGTTGTTGTTTCATTAACATACTTCCCTGTACCCAGCCTAGAGTTGGGCCTTACGATTTGGGGGAAAGAGCTTGGTTGAAATCTTCGTAATTTAGAAATGAGTATCAAAAAGAAGACCCTGTAATTGTTGAACTATTGAGCTAAATTATTAAACTAAAATTGAACTGCCAACACTTAGAAGTATTATTTCACTTGGAAGCCATTGGGACCTTGACCTATTAACGTGCCCCAGCCACATTCAGTGAACACTATGGAACTTCAGTTAAGTCGGTATTCGAACTCACTACCTTCCAACAAAGATAACGACCCCTAACCAAACAAGTCATCGCAATTCTACTTATATATCGATGCAAGTAATCCCCGGATTCTACTTTAATATTAGTGGGTTTTAAATACTTACCTATCACCAAGCGTCTTGTAATTCTGTACAACGGGAGGCGAACGAGATCACATCAGAGCTGGCACCCTCCTCCCTATATTCACACTTTACCAGCAGAAGGATTTTGGAAGTCATAGATTAATATGGACGTGTCCCGAGTTTACGAAGCTCCAGCAACCCAGTGAGGGGAAAGGTGATCATCCTCTTAATCGCTACCCACAACAATCGATGTTTCTCTTTGCTGTTCTTAAAGAAATCAGCAAGAAATTGCTGATCCACTAGGGACTCATTTTCTTATGCGCAAATTCAATTTGAATGATCTTATCTGTGGAAAATTTGTGATGCCTTGTGTCAGAAAGCGAAATTCAAACTAGCAAGCTGTTGGTTTGATACAAGATGCATTATGACCTAGCAATTATCATACAGTAATAGTCTTCTTGTTGGTGATATTCCATGACTTCAATCAGAATTTGGTATGGATCTCTTCAAGATAGATAGATATACAAAACGTCGTACTAGGTTCTCAGGAGCTTGCTATCACAAACAAGCAAAGAGACAGACATATCACTATTTTGATTATTATGCATTAGAAAGATACATCATAAGCTTGAATTGAAAATGCTGATCCACTAGGATGGATGTTTGTTGGGCAATTAGTGTCTGTAAGAACAATTTAGGGTTTGCAAGAACGTAAACTACTAGATCAGTGCCTTTGGCATCGGCTAGTATTGTTACTACAGGTACACAGATTAGACAAGTGTGCCTTTATTAGTGTGATCAACATCGATCTAAGACGCAAGAATGGCATAACTCCGAGTTTTCACATTGATCCCGGTTCTATTTGCAGTATTATGATATATCATTGTTTTACAATATCAATGAAAAACGAGTATTTCCACTCTTTATTCAACATCATTATATTAACCATTAGCCAGAGTGATAATATGGAGTGACATTGTATACACTTTTCAATACCTTATTGTGTTCTCCCTGATAGCACTTTAAAAGTGACGGTTAAACATCCTGATTTGATACACATGGATTTATCCTTTATTTGAGACATATAAAAACTTAATTTCAGCAGTATAGCTCATGACCTCATATTGCTGTTATCTTTCATATCTGCCTTGGATGCTAAAATGTTTAGCTGCTATTCTGGTATGAACATTCTCCAAATCTATCCTCAATAAATACATCAAGTCAATGGTTGCCAAGCGACTGGCTCGTCAATATACGCTAGTCACGACAGTAGAAATTGCAATATAATATTGAAGCTAATAGAAATAATGATTACTAATAGAAATTTGTGTTTTAGACGCATGTGTGTCTTCTGTACCTTAACTTCAGCTCCAGTGCCTCAGTAGTTTCATGCCGCTTCCCAATAAGATCAGCAAAGTGAAGCATCATTTGCCACTGGCAGTGATTGGGAGGGTGACCAGGATGTACTCTCCCTCACTAGGTTGCTTGAGCTCCGTAGATTGGGGACATGTCCACTTTAATATGTGACGTCTAAAGTCCTTCCATTGGTGTGGCGTGGATGTGGAGAGTAGGATGCCTGCTCAGGAGTGACCGTAATTTTTTTCGGCTCAAAATTATGAGGCATTTGATGATGGGTGAGTACTTTAAACCCGTTAACCTATAAGTACAGTCCGTGGCTCGCCTGAACCGCTATGTATATATATGTATCTTAAACTCTTTGTCCATCCTTGTATATAGAAAGAAACATATAACAATTTATATAATTTTCTTGAGAATTTTATGGGTTAGTTATAGCTCAAACCTAATGTTTGACTTCCCGTAATGGACAGCCTATGCCGTTCTGTTGTTCACTACGTGTGCTATTTTCAGACATCTTAATATCCCCAATATCTAATATCAAAAGGAGACTATTAATACCCCGATTATAAAATATTAATTACAAGTATTTTTCCAGCTCTACAAGTAGTCTTTAACATTCTTGAACACAGGAAATTGGAATCTCAGAACATATTGATTAGAGCTTACCATATAATAAATATAAAGATTTTAAAAATGTATATAGTTATATACTCGCTTGTATAAATATTTAGATTTAAAAAACAATGAGGAAAAAATAAAACTTTTGAATTTATTAGAATCCAGTATATTTCAGAGCAATAAAATCTTGTATAGGCATATTTTTGAAAAAATATATTTAGGTTCTTCATCTCCTTCTTGGAGGAATGAATTATTCATGGTTTATAAATCTTATTGTAAAATATATGTGATAAACCTCTCATATATATTTTTACTCCGGGTTATCGCTCTTGTCGTTCAGAATTTTTGAAATTTTGAAGTTGTGAGGAAAGTTGATAGTAATCTATAATACTTTACGATGTTTGAATTCTGGTATTTTTAAACTAATGGCAAATGCACACTTCCTCTGATTTAATATATATTAGTTAAATTTTATAAATAAAAAATAGTAACTCTTTTAAAATATTTGTATTGTAAAAAAATATGCATCAATTGTTAAATCATCAAATACTTAAAAAAAAAATAAACTTTTAGCTCTGCAATATATGTTATGGGATCTTATGTCGTTAATAAATGTCATTAATTATCTTGTATTAATAAATATTAATTTACAGGAAACGTCGTTTTGGTTATTTAATTTCTTTTCTTTCTCTATGGCGTTTTATTTGGCAAAAAATTATCAGATTTATGACTTTTTGGGGGGAGGGGAGAGAATAATTTTACCTAAATGTGTATTGTACAATTTTTTTTTTCAGTTTTAAATTAAATTTGAAACTTCTGCCGATAATTTTGAAATTGAAGCGTTATTTCATAACGTTAACAACTTTTTATTTATTTAAGCACTAAGAAATGATATACATTATGCTTACACAGCAAGAGTATCATTCTGTTTGACAATATCTAAATTTCTTCTTCCTTTTTGCTTGTTATCTTATAATTACGTCGAGCATTTGATCCTTGTTTTTCACAAGTACCAATTCAGCCATGATCCTACTATTTAAACTGGATTCTGCTACAATCATTTATACACCAGGATGGGAGTCTTATATATTAAATGAGGATCCAGAATTCTTACTACTGTGCCATCAATTATGCTCCATTAATAAATTTTAGGCACATATTTTTGTTGCTTTCATACGAAATAAGGAAATAAATAAGCTAAATGAATTTATGAATCTTAATTTAAAAAGATTGTGAAGAAATATTATGAAATTTATAATTTCTATTAATAAAAAGAAATAACTATATTTGTGCAAACCAACCTGTAAGTTTAGCGAACTGGATTTTTTTTAGTTGAAACTGCAGGTTATTTTTCAAATGTCTTTCAGGGAAGATGTTGCTGTTTTGTTGTTTTTTGGAATCGGTTTTTACTATGGAATCGGTTTTAACTATGTAATTTTTGTTTCGGCGTCTAGATGAAGTATAACGAAACCCCTCGTAATATTGCCAATGAAATGTTCAGCAACTGTCCTCAGATACAACGTGACTCCCCAGAAATCTACCTCAAACTTGTTCGAACCCAATGATATTTCTTATTCTGATGAACCTAATGGATTACCCAGAACCAGTTTTGAGTCAAATCCTAATATACCTCGTGAAATACTGTGACTTAAAGGAGTTTCAGCAGAATATTCTGGTCTGGTGTCAAAAAAGTTGTTGAGCTAGTCTTTAAAGTCCTCTTTGGAAACGCCCTTCATATGTTTTAACAAGGAGCGGAAAAGATGGTAATCGGTCGATGCAAGGTCCGGCGAATACGGCGGATGCTGAGGAACCTCCCATTCGAGCTCTTGGGGTACGGCTTTGCCAACTTATGCAACATGGGGCGCTGTCGTGAAGGAGTATGATTTGACCATGTCGATCGAGTTTTTTCAGTCGAATGGCCTCATTTACGTGGTGTAGCTAGTAATACAGAGCTCCCCTTGTTGACCGTGACATTCCTCTCGAGCATTTCCCAGTGTACCAAGAGGTCCTTAAAAACTGGCTCAACAACTTCTTTGACAACAGACCATTCTATTTTCGGTCGAGAGGTGAGAAGAGGTTGCAAACAGCAACGGCGAATATATAATTGATTGCTTAATTTATTGGTATAATTATTTTTGTTTAAATAAAAGTCTTTGGTAAAAACGCTACGAACTTATTCCCCAACCTAATAGAATACGAGATAAGATTTGTGATTGTGGAAACACTATCAAAACTATGAGGGCAATCTGAAAAAATTGCGAAACTCCCTAGTAATTCTAAAAGAAGAAGCTACTTGTCAATACTAAAAAAGTATAACCACTCTGAGAAATCCAGAACCAAAAAAATGTTAAAATTTATGTGTCAAAAAGAAGAAAATAAACCTAATTATATGAGCGACCACATTGGAATAATCTTTAGCCGTCCTGCATGATGACAGCTAAAGATTTTAAAGCTGAAATGGGTAAATACTTTTCTTTGGTAATTGTTAGGGGGAGAGTTTAAAAATGCATATTAATAAATGTAAAACCATTAAAAATGATTTGCCCACACAGAAGTTAAGCAGCTCAAATGTGTTTGAAAATGACTCTGTACTTTTGAGGGAGGATAAATAGATAAGAGCATACCAAATTGAACGATTTGATTGGCTAGCTATCATAAGTACAGAGAGAAATCACCAATACAATTATATACAATTATATAGAAACACTCATAAGTACTTTGAGGGCACCTGCCCCTTTAGCCATCCCAACAGCAAACACACCTGACGCTTTTGAAAACTGCAGACATACTGAAAGTATAAAAGGAAGAACAAATTGGTTGTCCAGCAATAAATGAAAATACACTCAAAGCATTATAAACTAACATTAAAGAAAGTAAAAAAAAACTTTATGATAATACAATAACAATAAAAAAATCAAATAACAATAATGCTGAATAAAACACAACACAGATTCGAACTTTCATCTCTCTAAATGGAAAAATGGAAGCTAACCTATTATCATCAAAAACAAAATGGTCAACTATATACAGTAATAAGAAATTTTCATAATTATTAAAATTTACTAATGAAATTAACAAAAACTGGAATCATTACACTCAATCTAGATAATTCTGTTACGCACAGAACAATACATCTTATTATATGAAAACATTATTTCCTATTACACGTTCACTTTATTAGATAAGAATCTAAAAATTTGGTTACTAAAAGCAGGCAAGCAAATTATATAGCTAAAAAGTCACACAACTGAACGTATCAATGAATGAGTTACTATTTCTAAATAAAATTAAACTAGTAAAAAAAATTAGAAGGGAATGAGATAAGCTTACCATTAAGCATTTACATTTTGCCAAAAATATTTACAGTCTAAAAAAATCTACGTCTCTTCCGTTTCATTTAAAAATAAAGGTTGAATCACCTCATGGATGCAAAGACATCTCAAAATGTTGCTGATGTCAAGAATTGCAAAATGGCTAGAAATTTTCCACCAAATATTTAAGTACTTAAAATGCGCGAAACTTAAAGTAAGAGTTGCAGTGTTTTATTTACTAGCTTCACTGTTTAATCCAGATATAGTCTTGACAAAATGATATACAATTCTGCATATTTATAAAAAATTATGATATTGTCCTATGTTATCAATATGAATAAAGGAAATAAAATTGTGTTATCTTCGATTTATCAATGTACCCAATTATTTTATGCTAAATATTTTCCTAAATTATTCTTTTACTTCATAAATATATGCTTAAAAAATTTTGAAACATTGAGATTCTTTGTGATGAGATTAAATTGTGCAAATTAGTCAAAAACCTTTGTTTTTAAGTTATAATTATTTTTAAGACGATCAGACCACTTTGGAAAAGTAGAATTTTTCACATCTTCCATTAAAAAAGATAGGATGTGTGATAATTTTTTTCTGATTCATGCTCGATGTAAGTACTACTACAATATATCTTCAAACTTATCGCCCAGGTTATTCTAGGAGGGTCTACCTATTGAGGGTAACTATATTGGATTTATATAATACGCGGCGGATAAGAGCCTTAGATGTAGTTAATGAGATAATCAGGAACTTGATTGAATATACATGTAATTTATCTATATTGTTATCCATGATAAGATATATAAGTTGTATTAATGTTCCAAAAAAATTATTTTAATTCTGAAATACATGTAATATACATAATACGTGGCAAATCTATATGTCTTTATAACTTACCATCTTGTTTAAAACATTATATTATATTTGATTGTGGCATAGTCGACTGATATTTGTAAACTCTATTTATGTTAGTGTTAAACAAGTGTAACGGCAATGTAATTGTTAAAACTGAAATAATTTCAAAATCTTTAAATCTAATGCGTTGATTTAAAGCATTAGTGTTTTTATTGTACTTAGCTCTCACCTTTGCCATCTTTGATTTCTTATTTTGTATCTATCTGTTTACTCTGTTCGCCCATCCCACCAACTTCCAAAATTTTTAACACCATTTACCACGCTCCCTTTCTTAACACATCCTTTAGATTTGCTGCAAATAATGACAATTGATGAGATTTCTAAAGGGCACGTCCATAGAGAGGAGTAAATGGAGAAAAAGTTAAGCTCACCCGTTTTTAGTTAGTAAATCGTTCTGTAATAACTTTTCCTTGCAATTTTGTTTAGAGTAATAGTTTTTTTTTTTTTTTTTTTTTTTTTTTTTTTGGGGTTTTCCATATTATTTAACGTTACTGACCTCCTAAAAGATTTTATCTCCTTTTAGCTACAGATATTTAGTCGGAAAAATAATCGAACATTTAGTTTAGCATTGTTATATCATCCAAATACTAAAATTTCAAATGTAGATAAAAGATCTAGACACAAGATATATAAAATCATATTTATTTTTAAAACTAATATTTTAATAAATTGAATTATCATAATTATCCTGCTGCACATTTAAGTTCTTAACGTGTTTGGAACTCTTTTTTTAAATCCTACGCCCGTCTTCGGCATCTCTGCCATTAACTGACGACCAGCAGCCCAATAAAAAGATGAACAAGTATAAAAACAAGAGTAAAGTCCTTTAGCAGTCTCAAAAGAGTTGTCAGTCATATACTTTAAAATTTGGCGGAAGTTCTTGAGGAGAGCGGCATCTAAATCACCATGATTGTACAATAGACAGTTTGTGAAGTCCATTACACCTATTCGATGCAGATGCCTTTGTTGATCGTCATGTCCAGTTGTCATCCGGAAACAAGCGACACCAACAGCTCGTGATAAAGAGCCAAAGATTTCATTGTTACCATCAAGTAGAGTATTCCACTGCATGTCAATAACAGTATCAACATAAAGGGAAACTCTGCCATTCTTTATTTTACTAAGGATTACACTTTTGATGTTACGCAAAGGCAAAGGGGGATGTGGCTGGATCATAAGGGAACCAGCATTCGCAAGTCTGTCTGCTCATTTGGAATGAGGTACGCTGTAAATTAAACGAATGTCCTCGGTACTGTACATAACTTCAGTTCTTCATTACTCTGGTAACACGTATGGTATACAACGAATTAAGGATACTTTTTCTTCCCTATGATATAGCCCGAGTTAATGTTAGTTAATAAATTCACAATTGTGTGTATCATTTCTATACATTATTAGAACTGAGAATTATTTTATTAAGGACTGTTCCAATGAAAAATTTATGAAAAACTTTACTCTCGTATATTTTATTTACTTACACCCTCTTAAACTCATCAGCATATTTTTTTTGTTTAAAATACTGAGTATCTTCTAAAATCTTGTATACATATAGCTAAGGAACTTTATTAAATTATTTATAAGTGTCTTCATTATGAAAACAATTTATTTAAATTATAATTAATTCACTTAATTTTACCGTGGCTTTAACTTAAAACTTTTGTATAATAATAAACTTTAGTAATTTGGTTAAACTTTAGGAATAAAATATGTAATATGTATTTTATTTTACCTCCTGTAAACTCCTCAGTTCTTTGAATTCTTACGATAGAAATCTAATAGCTAATTTTCTCTCAAATCAAACAACCACACTTATGTAAAACAATACAATTGTTTTATTACTTTTCTAATTTTCCATATTTATTTCAATTTTTGGTTTAATTTCTTTCTTTTATACTACTTATTTTGCCACTGAAATTTTATTTACAGTAAACATATCTAAAGGATAACTGAGTACAGCTAGAATGTACAACTAGATGATAAATTACAGCTAGAATCAATTAATAACAGCTCTATCTCACAATTAAATTTTATTTTTGGTTGATAAATCAATTTAAATAAAGGAAATGAATTGTCTTTTAGTCAAAAATTTACTGTTTTTCAAAAATGATTTTTTCATACTATTTTAGTGAATGCATAGAAAAAACACCCAGCTAATTATAAGTTTTGCTTGTCACTTCAATTTTCGTTATTTCGTTAAAAAGTTATTATTTAATTCTTTTACCACAGGATCAAAAATTATTCAACTTAATTAATACATAAGGATTTTTTTAAGGTTTATTTTAATAAAATAAAAGCAAATTTACTACAATCAGTTTAATAGACTCTGAAAAGTTTGTGTATTTTGTCCTTTACTTAGTAAAGGACAAAATCCGAAATAACGACAATTTTACGAACAATATCTGTGGAAAAAAATTATTGCAAAATCTAATTTCTGTTGGGGGAAAAAAAATTTAGAAAAGTTTTTACTCATAAAACTGATTTAACTTGTGCTGCCATCTATCCAAAGTATGTTAAACTATAAGTTCGTTAACATGTTATATTTTCTTTTCATTTCATAATTATAAAACTTTTTTGATTATACAGACTATAATGAAAGATATAATTATAATCAATAGACCTTAAACAAATTACTTGAATAGCATATTAATGTTCAACATCTAATATGCTTATTTCCTAAAGAGAGCATTCCGGCGATTATTGAATTTTCATCTTTCAATAACAGCAATGGCATGCATTTTTTGAAATGACTGTCATAACTCATGTAATTATGTTTATATTGTTCTCTGAAATCCATGTAGAAAATGAGTATTATTTTACGAAATAGATTTTGTATTTCAAGTGTTGATACTAATGACGATTTCTTAGCTTTCATAATGAAATATATTTTAAATTTAGATATTTTGAATAATAATGTTTGTAATACTATACAAAACTCTTATCTAGATGCGATTCTTTTGCAGTAGCAATGATTTCATGGATTTCTTGCCAAAAAAGAACAGTTATTAAATTTTACAAATCAGCTGCTATGAAACGTAAAAAAAATAATAATTTCTTTTTAAATTTACTCTCTTAGCTACTTATCATTAATATTTTTCATTTAATACATATCTAATCTGTGATATAAGAGATAGTTTTGAAATATTTATTGTGTAATTTGAGTGCAATCCAATTGTTAAAAATTTAAATTACCTAGTGTTTAGAATAGTTTCTATCTCTTTTTTGATGAACGTTAACTATAGATGTAATGGATGTGAAAGAAATATTTAATGATATCACATAAATAAATAAAAATATTCAGAAATTTTATGATGAAAGCAATAAAAAATATTTAAAAGAACAGCGGATCTTGAAATATTTAATTTTTATTTTATCCAACATAATAAAAAAATAACTTGAAAATAAACGAGGTTGAAGCTTATGAATTCACGAATTAAACTATTCTTGATTTAAATTTTATAATTTACGAATTTATGTGAAATAATAAGAATGGGGACAAGAAATGTGATAACCTTTATAATTCTTGTATTTACAGATGGATAGAGAGAATAAGAATATGATAATGCTAACTAAAATTTTCATACTTGGATAAATTGTATAGCATTTAAAGAATACAGTACAAATCTTGATAAAATTTTTTACTAAATTCTAGAGTAATGTATACATACATTAGAATATACCTACACAAAATTAAAAGTTTAGACCTAAAAAAAAATAATTTTTTAAAAATTTAATAAAGTGTTAAATTTTAATGTTATTATAATAAGATATGTAAAAAAATTACTTTTATTTCCCTTCAAATTTAATTTCAAATCTGATTACGTTTTCATTTTTTGTAAATATATTATATTCAATACATGATTGCTCTTTCCAGAATCATATAGTTTGTAACGCGTGTTCAGAATATTTTTTTTTATTTGATCGATCGTCGCGCGCGCGTAACTTGCTTGTTAATCAATCTTTGAAATTTTCTTCGTACGTAAAACTAAGTACGAATATCAAGAATTCTGTAAAAAAAATATTTTTACATTTGTTTTGTATAGTTTTTTACAATGAGCATTTAATTGCATAAGCACACACACACATTTCGAACTAATTATACTATATAAACTCCTTATTTTGACCGCTGTGTAATAGCTGCTATTTCTGAATAAAGTTAAAATGAAATCATTTTCTTTCGTTTTCTTCTTATTCTTTAGTATGACCCTTCATAATTCATTAAATTATTCTGAAATTCATTAACTGTAACAAGATTTCTTCAAGAAAAATGGAAACTACCAAGTAAATATAAGCAAAATGCCAGCAATTCTTTTCTCAAGAAACAACAAGCAAAATATTAACATCAAAATAGAGAAGAACAGAGAAGTAAAACATCTTGGAGTGATACTTATAATCACTGACTAACTTTAAAATCAAAATCTTCTGAAAATAATACTAAAAAAATTAACTGTAATCTGTCACTCTTCGATACTTGAATATCACATTTACAAAATGTAACTGTGACCAACTATGATGCGAATGTATATCAAGTGAGCGGTAATTCTGCGTACGTATATCTAAGTAATGCACAAAGCAGTCTAAAGCATTGTGCATAATTGCTAATCTCCCGCATTATTTCAGGAACTCCCCACTAATGTGAAAATTCTTAAAATATATATAGTAGAATTTTCACAGAACTTCAGCTTTTTTTTTTTTTTTTTTTTTTTTTTTTTTTAAATATTATTAATAAATGTAGAAATCAAATCATATGATGAAAAAGTTATATAAACGCAAAATTTTTCTTGTACTGATTTACTGCATACAAATAATTAAATATTGAATGCTATAAGCGTTGAATTTATAAAATATTTTTTATTATTTATATATATATATATATAATTCTCTAAATTTATTTAGATTCTTCATATCCTACTTTATTCTAAAATCTCTACGTATTTGGTTAAACGATACATCCCTACTATGTAGTATTGTATTATTTTTCCAAATAATTAGGTACATGATAACCGGTATTTTTATCATGCTATGACCATTAAATAGGTACATGATAACTGAGACCACAGATTTGCTCTCTAATAAATAGTTTAGTTTCAAAATACAGATTATGAATGTTTATTTAATTTGTTTTAAAAAAATGCAAACCACAAAGACAGCAGCCTTAACATATTTTAATAAAGAAGTTATGTTTAATAATACGCAGCTTAATGGGGAATTCAGAATAATTTTATGCGACCATGCGACGTAAAATAATATCTATATTAAAATCATTAAAATGTTTCTTACGTTATTTGTTTATTCACCAGTTAAATAAAACTTTTGTAATAAATAAAATAAATTCATAATTATATCACACTCAATCGTAGGCGCAAAATAATCACGATGTTTACAAAATTAACAAATTAATGTATGTATTTATAAAGCAAATGTGATTTATGGAGCGAATTTCGTCTCTTTATTGAGTCAAATACTGCATTCAATAATTGTCTTATTTATTTCTGGGAGTCTTTTGGAGTGAAAACTGATTTAACTAATCTACATGTATGGTCGTTGATGCAATATTCAAAGTTCAGTTATTTTCCTTGTAATCACTAGCTCTAATTTTAGTGTTTCTTTTCATCATCAGCATTTTAAGGGGTTACTTTTATACCTGTTATATATTTTTTCAGTGCTGCTACCTAGCGGAACGAGAAACAATAACAATACTTTTTAGAAATTGTGAAAGATATGAAAAATAAAAAATATCATATAATTTTTATTAAATTTATCTTTAAACATTATATACTATTTTAAAATTAATAATGAATATAAATGATAATTGTAATCGTTGTCGTTCATAAATACTTAGCTGTTATCAATAATGCATTAAGTAATAAATATTTTTACTGATATCAAACATTTCACTGTACATTTCTATACACTTTATTTTTTTATACGCTTTTATTTTAAGAATAACAGGTCAAAATATGACTTAATCTCCTATAAGCACTTTTTCTGTATATATATTTTGCTTATAATTCCCCTAAAGTCATAAAAATGAGTGACAAATTATAAGCAAACCTAACCGACTTAGTGAAGAATTTCGAATATAAACTATTTTAAATAATTGTCTCCTTTAATGCAAAAACTTGTTATTGTAAAAAGCTTGTTTTATTCTTATGGATTTATATTACACTCCAAAACAAAGATTATCATACAACAGATAAGTAGAATAACCTCATATTTTTATTTTATTTTGTACGATAATAGAAACAATTCATTTCTTTGTTTCTTCAAAACTTAATCAATACACTGATAAAGTTTAAAAACCACAACCTCCAATCAAAAACTTTTTGTTTTAGAAAACTTTTCTGTTACAGCTAATGACTGAAGATATTCGAGTAATAACATCAAAAGTCTGAGATTGGTTTCATTATTCTCTAGCTACCATGCAATCTTCTTTCAATAGTGAAATAAGGAAAATATCTACTTTTCACGGTATACATTGAAAAATAGATCACTGATTCTCCATTGCCACGCTCAATGTTTACAGTACTTTATAATAATCTATTTTAACATGAAAAGGATCTTCGATGTGGAATGAATACAGAATGTCGGCTTGTGAAGCAGGCCTATTCTTCCACTCACTTTAATACCATATGCAGGGTGGGTGGGAGTAAATTTAATTAATTTTCAACATATTGGAGTACCTTCGCGAGCAGAAGCACTGTTTGACAGCAACAGCTCTCTCGTAACATCCAATGGGCACTCTCTACTTCTTTGAGGAAGAACTCTTCAGTTAGGGTCACATCTTTGTGATTTTTGACAGCTAATCCCCTACCCTTCAGGGTGTAATTGTAATATTTGTTTTAATGCTATTTTGTTTTGGGAGTGATTGTGAAAATAAAAAGGTTTCTACTGTGAAACTTTTGATACATTTTATTTTTTAAATATTTAGTTAATCCCCTTTTTAGAATAAAATTCAACATTACTTTTTCTATGTTATTAGTGTCTTTTACGCAATGTGGTTGCATATCGATTTTACATTTCGGTCATTTTCAATTTGGAAATCATGTGTATAGAATAGGTGAAGTGTAAGATCCAGTGTTTCTGTTAGGAACAATTGGATTTATATTTAATCTTGCAAAATTTTCACTGTTTTATCTAGTTCAAAATATCTGTTACATGTATAAGTATTGATAAGAAGGATAATACCTGCATTAAAATTGAAGTTGATTAATTTGGTATGGATTAATTTGGTATTAAATGGTTCATCGTATCACATTTTATTGAACTCTTTAGAGCAGCGTCTCCCAGAGTGTGCTGAGAAGTGGCCAAAAAAGATTCAGATTGCTTGTGGATTCATTGCATCATTCACCGCGAAGTACTTGTATCAATATCATCATGTCTTTCACTGAATCTCGTCCTATAGTGAATAATAAACATTGTAAATTAATGAAAACTAACCCCTAGAGGACGCGTCCCCAGGCAGCGGATAAGGGAATGCTTCCACTGGTTTTCCAGTGGGTAGTAGAAGGGGAATAAAATACCTTCCACGGATCAACAGGTAGAAATTCAATGACACTCATTTTTCCCTGACAAAGCCGTGACAGCAAATGGACACGCGATACCAACCAACCATTAAAACTATGCTATATGAGAATTTGAGAGCTGTACGCATGTGCCTTTTATACTATTGAAACTCTTTTTGGCTTTCACGTGGCAAAATAATATCTCAAACTTTTAAATATCGGCACGACATTTACAATTCCTTAAAAGAAAATAATCATGCGAATGCCAACAATTTTGCTGATTCCGACCTCATGCTTAGATTGCAGTATTTGTGCGATATATTCGAAAAACTTAATAATGCTTTGAGTGTTTCGCTTCATGGCCGTAATAATCATTTATTTAAACTTGAACAGAGAATTTCAACATTCAAGAAAAACTACAAATGTAAAAATGAAATAAGATTGATAATGGAAGCAAAGATTGCTTTCTTTTTATTGCAACAGTACATATTATATAGTGGAAACAACTTTTTACATAGTATGCTGGCACATTTCGTTGGACATTTGTCAAACATGCTGACTGGTTCTCAAAGTACTTTCCAGAAGACCAAACCAAGAGGTTTGTGTGAATGAAAAATTCATTCCTTCTTAAAACTATAAAAGAATTCACTTTAAAAAAAAGAATCTAATTAAATTATCGTGTGACAAAAGCCTGAAATAGAAATTTGCTTGTTTGGAATTGGAAGAGTTCGTTTATCTATAAAAAATGAATACACCACATACATTCCTGTTGTAAAAGAAATGAGGATTTAAATTCCCTTTGCAACTTCATAGCTCTGTGAAATTGTATTCTCTGCGACTGATATTATAAAAAGACAATATCATTCGAAAATTTATGTTGAAGCAGAAATGAGGGTAGCTGTATCAAGCTGAGATTTGAACAACTGTTCAGGAAACAGTCACTCTAAAATAAAACACACATGTAATAAAAGAACTAGAAAATTCACTTTACCATTATTTAAATTTTATTGGATTGATAAAATTTAATTAAAAGTAAAGTATTTTCCAGTTAACTATAATTAAAGTACATGAATGGTTTTTAAATGTATTAATCATATCTATGTTCTCGCCATTTTTCTAATTTCCTCTTCAGTGTCGTACAAATAAGAAATATATTTATTACATGCAATATATACTACACAATAATATACTACCGGTAGATGTTATATGACGAGGCCACGATTTGAATAAATTGGGGAACCCCTGCTTTAGAGATATCGTATGTCATACCCTTAAAATAATCAAACGTTTTGCGAGGTTTAATAAAGCTTCCTTTTCTTCTATATTCATTTGGTAAGGTTTATCTGAATTCCTTTGAACACCACTTGTCGGTCTTAATTTAGTGAGTCTAACATTTGAAGCCCATTCCAACAATCAACTCTAACTTTCAAATTCTTAATCTCATAAGCCACTGTCTATTTTGAAAGGTTTAACCATATAGAAATGACTCTTAAGTATGTGTGATTTCCGATAATCCACAATTACCCTTTCCTAGAAGCAAGACAGCTGAATATTTCATGGTATCTTATATGTGCGACTAATACCAATGCTGTTTCCAGTGTGATGTTAAATCACAGAAGGCGTGACTTTG
Organism: Latrodectus elegans; assembly: GCA_030067965.1. Lineage (NCBI taxonomy): Eukaryota > Metazoa > Arthropoda > Arachnida > Araneae > Theridiidae > Latrodectus > Latrodectus elegans. Next base: position 39,807,063 of record CM057819.1, read on the forward strand.
GTTAGGACTTCATAAGTCTTTGTTTGTTGGAGTGTCCAACTATTTATTAGTAGATAATGGTTTTGTCATTAAATTTGAAGTTTCTGAAGTTAATTTATTTATGGAATGGGAAACGGGTGACTTTTTTAAGTAGATAAAACCACTTTTTTTATGTAAAATACTTAGAAAATTTAATGGAATGGTGCTGATAAACTAATTAATTTGAACGTGACCAAAACCAGAATCAGATCTCACCACGGATAATTATGATACTTTTAAGAAAACAGCAACACTTCACCTTGTTTTTTTACTAAAAACATAACGTACAATTTCATACATTTATTTTTGATATATTAAGCTTATAGCATCTCAATAACTCTTAAAATCATGAAAATGATCTGAATATTTGGTATTAAAACAGAATGTTGAAACAATGCAATTTTCGGTTCTGGAAATTTGTTTCTTTTGCAAACGTTGTATCTGTCAAAGTAAATTGTTGTTGAAACTGGTATAATTTCTCTAGAATCATTTTACATCGAATCACGATATAACATTTTCTGGGTATTCATGAGAGCAACAATAAAATTCATTTTAGAATTTTCGAAAAGTGATGATGGAATTATACCTAATAATTTACTTCGATGTACCCTTAAATTGTAATGATATATATATATATATATATATATATATATATATATATATATATATATATATATATATAACGATTTATACTATGGATGTTGAGGTGAATAGAAGTGGTAACAGATGTCACGATGTTTGGCGTCCATGCCTCAAGAATAACACAAAAAGTCAGAAACTGCCTCACATATAATATAAAACAAAGCTTCCCAACGTGTGGTCCGCGAGTGTCTGCCAAATCTTTCTAGGAGGTCCGTGGCCAATTTTGAACAGCAGCTGCGGTTCACAAGTGTTGACCCCCAGATAGTTTAGTTCTAGTGGATGTAACCTTTCTGCTCGACTTTCTATGAACGTACGACGCTCGATGCGTAGAAACCTTTTACGTCACTTTTTTTTTACATTTTTCTCGAGATATCATTGAATGTTGAACTTCCTTCGTGAGGACCCCATTTACTTTTTGCACAGTTTATTACTTCCACCATGGGTTGGTAGCTGAAGTCGGGATCATTGAAGATGCTAGCAGTTTCTGCATCGCCTTCACAGCATGGAAAGCTTCCGATTGAAATTAATGAAAGAGGATGGCCAAATAAGGAACAGTCACATGAAACGCCACAGCCGGATTTATTATGCAAAAACTCTGCATGATTAGCTACAGTACCCTGCGGAAGTGGAATAACTAAAAAGCGAAAGTACAACGAAAGTTACTTAAAAATGGGCTTTTTCGAGACAGAGGAGGGTAAAGCTCAGTGCGTAATTCGATGTGTAATTTGCACGCGAGTCCTTTCGAATAGTTCAATGGTTCCAGTTAAATTGCGTCGTCATGTTGAGAGTACTCACCTGGGCCTCCATACTCAAGAGATTAATTTTTTCAAGAGGAAGGTCACTGAATTAGCTGCTTCTCAACACTGCATGAAAACTCATGCAAAAACAATTAATGAAATCTCACTAAAAGCTTCTTTCTTGGTAAGTTATCGGATGGCAAAGATAGGCAAAGTTCATACCTTTGCGGAAACTCTCATAAAACCATACTGCTTCTTGTATGTAGACAAAAAGGCAATAAAACTTATATCTTCACTATCAAACAATATTGCCATGAGACTGGTAGTTGAAACGGCAAATGATGTGAAAGTTTCTCGAATCTAACACAATTCATTTTATCTCCAAATATATTAATCTACTGACGTTTCGGGATTACCGATTTTATTAGCTTTTGTTTGTTATGCATACTCGGGATGTTTCAAAAAACTTCTTATTTTGCAAATCACTACCAGCCCATACAACAGGTTCTAAAACATTCCGTTTGTTGGATGATTATTGAGAACCAATGAAATTTCCTGGTCTAATTGCATCGAAGTGTATACCAATGGTGCATAGTCTATGACAGGTCGGAGCCGTAACAAAAATAACAGACTCAAAGAATTGCAGCACTAGTCACTGTGTTCTCCTCAAACATGCTTTAGCTACGAAAAAATGGCATAAAACCGCTACCTTACATAAAACTCCTACCGATGAAGTCAAGACTTTTCAAAATACTGTATGAAGATATGGGAAGACTTCATAATTTTCTGCTTCTCCATAATTTGCTGCTAGAAGTAAGATGGCTCTCATTTGGGAATACACTATCTTGATTATATGAATTACATTTAAAAATTCCAGCTTTACTTTTAGATTACCATAATACCAAATCAGCAAAGATTATTAATGAAGAAAACTGAAAATGTATACTTACTTATTTGGCAGACATTTTCTTAAAATTAAGCGAAGTGAACACTTCACCTCAAAGGAAAACTGTTTTAAAATGGTCACTGCAAAGGAAAACTGTATTACAAAGGCAAACGACAAAGTTCGAGGGTTCAAGATGAAAATCAATTTTTGGGCAGAGAGTGTGAGGGAGGTCGAGTGTTTCACTTTCTCTACGTTTTTTTTAAACACAAGACAATGCAGTTTCGGAACAATTTGTTTCATGAAATCCTCAAATACCTCCGAAGCTCGACGTCATCGTTAAAGCATTACTTTCCAACAGCTCAAGATGAAAGCTGAGCAATACGAATGGGTGGTCAACCCATTCGCTGTATCCAAAAAGACGAAAATTTTATCATCGAATGAATATGATTCGTTTGTAATCTTCGTGTTGTAGCGTTCCGAGGTGGCAAGGCAATTGATGACGATTTCAATTAAATTTAATTTAATTTATTGATGAGAATAAATTTTAAGTATATACATAATTTTTACTATTTACAAATATTTTAAAACAATTTCCACTTAATGACCATGACAATGTCATTGGCGGACACCGCCACAAGCGCACCTCCAGTGCGTTGTCTCTCTGAGAATACACTTTACTGGTAGTTAGAGCGCTAATAAAAGAGGTCCCTTGATCATGTTGGATCTCTTTAGGAAAGCCCATACGGCTAAACATTTGAAGTAATGCATCAACAACTGATGTGGGTGATATATCTTCTAAGGCAACAGCATCTGGATATTTGGATGCAAGACACAGCAGTAAGGATATATTTTTTTCCTGAAGGTGTGACAGGCAAAGGACCTACAGCATCTATATTTATCTTTCTAAAAACTTCAGATATTATTGGTACTACTTTCATAGGAGCTTTCTTTTTCTCTCCAACTTTTCCGGCTCTTTGACAATGATCACAGGACCTTACAAATTCTTCTAATTCTTTGTAACAATTTGGCCAGTAAAAATTACGAGCTAGTGTGTCTATTATTTTAGTAACTCCAAGATGAGCAGATGTACTTTCATGACAAATGATTTTTAGTTTTTCTCTGAACTCCTTAGGAACAACTAATAAACAATTTTCATGTCCTAATTTATCTACTTTTCTTTTAAGTAACAGTTTATTTCTTATTACATAATTTGTTTTATTGACTTCTCCAGACTCGATATTCTCAGCCTGTTTAAACAATGGTTTGAGATCCTCACTTGTTCTTTGGCATTCTTTGAATTTTTCTTTATCAATTTTAAGTAAGGAAACTAAAGGATCATCCGACTGAGCTTCTGGTAAAACTGTTAATTCTTCCTTATCCACAACCTCTTCATTGGAATTTGTATTCAAACCTTCTTTTGTTTTGTTTGAGTTCATCTTCAACTCCTCTTCTATACGTTTCTGACTTGTAGTCTACACATTATTTATCTCATCTGCCAAATTCTTATTTTTCTTCTTTTCTTGTATTAATGAGGCTGTTCGGTTTCCTAATAGGCATCTACCAAGGTCCAATTCATTTGTAATAAGAGCAGCTTTTGTAATAACATTTCCTAAATCACACTCCAACCCAATTCGTGCAATTGGTAAACATGTGGGATTCAAATCTAAGGGTTGCTGTACCCAAACATGTTCACCAGTCATATCATTAGGCAACACATACTTCCTACTAACAATATCTATTGTGGCTCCAGTATCTCTCAAAATTTCACATTTAATTCCATTCACTTTCCCAATAATTGTATATGGTTTGAGTAATTTCTTAACCATTTCTTCTCCTACATTATTTATAGAATTAGGGGCGTGTCTTTTAATTAAAGGGCATTGTGGTCTCAAATGATCAGTAGAATTACATTCAAAACATTTCAATAGTCTTCTTTTTTCAAAACTTTTATCTTTAAATCTTTCATTAAGATCTTTCTTCTCTGTCTTAAAATTTTCATTCCTATGATTATTATCACGTTTCACAAACCTGTTAGGAGGTCTATATGATCTTTGATTTTGATGTTGAATAGTTTTCTTCTTCATCACATTAATTGGTTTGATAGTTTTCTTAATGTCCTCAAATTCTTCTAATTTCTCTGCCAAATGAAGTGGATTGTTTATACTACCCCATTCATCTAAATAGAATTCTTTAAACTCTTGTGGAGCTCTCTTTTTAATCTGATCCGTTAGGATTAAATCAACTTTTCAAAAGTATCAACTTTAAGTCCATTGATCCACCCATAAAAATAATTATAAAGTTCATGATAATAATCTATCCAAGTAACATCATTTTCCTTTTGATGTTTTACAAACAAATGTCTAAACTTCTCTGGAGTCAATTTAAATCTTTTAAATAAAACTTCTTTAACATAATCATATTTCCGTGCTTCTTCTTCTGGCTCACGTACAATTATTTGAGTGATTTCATACGGCAGTAAGCCTAACAAATATGAAACCCACGATTCTATAAGTATTTGGGCACGACGTGCCTGGCATTCAAAAAGAATTAAATATAGACTAATATCTTCTTTTGCATCATATCTATGGATCATTCCTTGAAGATCTTTACGAAATTGTTGCGCATCTTCGCTGGGGGATCCATTTGTAAGTTTCAATTGAGCTTCTAATCTCAGCTTTTCTAATTCATGTTCCCTTTCTGCTTCTTTTCTCCGTTCTTCAGCTTCTTTTCTCCGTTCTTCAGCTTCTTTTCTCCGTTCTTCAGCTTCTTTTCTCCGTTCTTCAGCTTCTTTTCTCCGTTCTTCAGCTTCTTTTCTCCGTTCTTCAGCTTCTTTTCTCCGTTCTTCAGCTTCTTTTCTCCGTTCTTCAGCTTCTTTTCTCCGTTCTTCAGCTTCTTTTCTCCGTTCTTCAGCTTCTTTTCTCCGTTCTTCAGCTTCTTTTCTCCGTTCTTCAGCTTCTTTTCTCCGTTCTTCAGCTTCTTTTCTCCGTTCTTCAGCTTCTTTTCTCCGTTCTTCAGCTTCTTTTCTCTGTTCTTCAGCTTCTTTTCTCCGTTCTTCGGCTTCTTTTCTCCGTTCTTCGGCTTCTTTTCTCCGTTCATCAGCTTCTATTTCAGCTTTTCTAAGTTCTCTCTCTTTCTCAATTTGTTCTTGTTTTTTTCTTTCATCGATTATAGAGAGGAATAATTCTTTCACAAAGTCCTTTTCATAGTTAGGGTTCTTAATAATAGCTTGTTTAATAGATATACTAGATAAGTTTGAGTCAACATCTACCTCGAGCTCCGAAGTTAAAACTAATAAGTCCTGCTTTTTACCTTTTCCCAAGAATGACATAGTTAATGGTTAATCTAAGCTTAATTTAACACGTTTCTAACAAACCCCAAATACTTAACTAACAATATTGTTTCAACTTCAGATAAAATTATAATATTTCATAAATTAATTTTTGTTTTCAGTTGCAAAACAAAAGTAATCTACCATTATTATGCACACAAAATATATAAAGATTTCAAAAACAATATCTAACTTAAAATATTTCTTTTATATTATATTCAAACTTAAGATAAAATTTCAATACTTAACATAATAATTTCGTTTCACTTTTGGAAACAGAATTGGATTAAAAACATATAATATACCTTAAAAATCAATTTTTTTTCTCTTAGCCGAAATTAATTCTATTAAAATTCGTACAAACCTGTACTGTAGTCTACGATACACTTAGAACATAACCTAGACTAAAAAATTTGCATACAAGAATAATAACAATTTAAATATACGAATTTTAAGAAATAAAGAAATTCGGTATCAAAATTTAACAGTAATAGTATGCATATATACGATATACATATCAACTATTATTTTTACTCAAACTTATATTTCAATAAAACGAAAATACTAGAGACTTTCATTTATAACATCACAAATCAAAACTAAACAGGATAGGATGCCCAATAAAAAAATAATTCTAATGAAATATTTCTGCAAATGTGCAAGAAATTTTAACTAACAATATATAAAATTTATGAAATTATATATCATATACACAATTTTATTTTACAAAACACTAATGTAAATATAATGTTTTCACTAATCATTCAAAACGAAACTTCTTAACTGAGTTTAGAAAATAACAAACACAATTTATCGATGTTTTTAAACCCAAAAATAATTCCTATCAAATTACATCAACATTTCAAGTGAAATAATTATATTTAAATATATATATATATATATATATATATATATATATATATATATATATATATATATATATATATATATATTCACTTATTTTCGATTTTGAGCTCTCACTTTCACACGAAATTTCACTTTCTTTTTTCACTTTTTTCGAGATTTCACCGAAAAAAACACACGCACACAACACTTCTTGATTATCTCACTTTTCTTGATTCCAGGAACAGGAATTTTCAATACACAATTCCGAAACGGTATACTTGGCCAGGATGGATTCGAAAATCAGAAGTAGCGCAAAATTTCTTAGATTCTCATCACAAAATTTCGGATGGAATTAAATCACAAACAGAAAGCTATTTTCTTTTTGTTCCAAGAGCTGGAATCAAAACAGCATATTTCTATTCCACTGGATGGAATTAAGCATAACAGGAAACACATCAAAATAGCAGGGTGCTATGGATTGAATTAATACTTCAAGCTGAAAGCTTCTTTTTCCAAGGGTTGGAATTAACAGTTTCTCTTCTATTCCACGGGCGGGAATTTAACTGGAAACACTTTTTCCTTTCCACTCCAAAAGAGCGGGATGCTAAATCTTCTGATTCCAAGGGTCGGAATCGAAACCACGAAATCAAACTCAACAAATATCAATAGCAGGTTGCTATTAATTTATCTTCTGCTGTCGGGATGACAACACTTCTCAGAAATATCTTTTACTAAGAATCACTCATTAATTCTTCAGAATTATTCGAAACAGTTCTATCCCACCCATGGCACCATTTAAAGCTGTAGCGTACCGAGGTGGCAAGGCAATTGATGACGATTTCAATTAAATTAAATTTAATTTATTGATGAGAATAAATTTTAAGTATATACATAATTTTTACTATTTACAAATATTTTAAAACAATTTCCACTTAATGATCATGACAATGTCATTGGCGGACACCGCCACAAGCGCACCTCCAGTGCGTTGTCTCTCTGAGAATACACTTTTCTAAAGTAAACAAAAAACAATATACTCGGAAAGGAGGATGGCGGCAGAATCTAGCGCGCATGCGCTGTACTGATTCTCGCCTTTTTTAGCACGTTACAGTGTGCATTTATTATATCGTGAATTTCAAATTACATAATTAGTTCCTCCAATTTCGCGCCGTAATTTCCAATACAATTAACCACGCTCCATTTACAAGACCATCCATTAGGTTTTCTACAAATAACGAGTATTGAGGAGATTTCTAATGTGCACAAACCTTAGAAGTTAAAACATGTTTTTATATCTGTATTTAATTTAATTGTTCTCTGTGTAATATTTGTTTCGTACAATTTCGGCCCCTCCCGAAGTTCTGCATATTATTTAAGGAACCTGACCATGCACCTTTTTTTGGATACATCTTTGTTGTTGTTTTTGCACTTAGAACCAAGCACTGAGTTGGACAAATTTTCTGAAAGTTGTGGACACATTCCCTTTTAGTTTTAGGCACTTTTAGGAAAATATTACCGATTAATTAGCATTATAATTTCATCTAAATGTTAAAATTTCATTAATAGACCATATAAAATCTAAATATTTTTTTTTAATAATTATTATAAATCTACCAGTTTTTATGTATTTTTAGGTGACTTCTAAATGGATGATGTGGAAAATTTATCCGCCTATGTTACACGCCTGAGAAGACTGCAAATATTATATCAAATATTAATTTCATTTTTTTCTCTTTTTTTAAAGTTTATTTGTTAGATTTTCGTTGTTGTATGGAGATAGACGTGCATCAAATGTCGTCAGAAAAAATGTAATCATGTTCTCTCATGTTATAATATGAATAAAATTAAACTTGAAATTGCTCGAAAATTTCAGTATAGCATGTGCCCCATGATCAATAAAAAAAATGTGACTGGATATAAATTATCTAAACTTGTCTCCATGTCTAATGAGGGATATGAATTACATTAATATTCGAAAAAAATTATTTTAATCCTATTAAACATTAGATCGATATATGGGAAGTCTATATGTTTGTACTATTTATCATCCTATTTAAAAAAAAAACTAGATTATATTTGATTATAAAAATACATAGTGGACTGATATTTGTAAACTGCATTAATATGTCATTATTAAATAAATTTAACATACAATTCCAAAACATTTGCAAATCTTTAACTGTAATACGCGATTTTAAATAGCTCTTATATTGCTAACAGCACTCGTTTGTAATCTTTGTGTGAATTTATTGCGTCGTACTTTTCCAATTACTTAACTACCCCTCCCACTTCGCTCCGTCATTTTTTAATGTCATGAACTACGCTCCATTTTCCAGCACATGCATTAGGTTTTGTACAGATAACGAGTATTGACGAGATTCTTAACATGCACAAACTTTAATAGTTGGTTTGAATATGTTTTTATAACAGTGTTCATTTATATTTTTCTATATGTAACATTTTTTTCTTACAATTTTGTTTACAGTTTCGTCCCCGTCTACTGTTTCTCCATAACGTTTAAGGTAACTGGCCATGCCCTTCTTCTATATATGCGTTTTCTGAAAAGTTATTGATATTCAGTTGTAAAATATTACTGAGTAATTACTGTTATAATTTTATCTAAAATTTTATTAATAGATTATAAAAAAATTAATTAATTAAACAAAAAAATATTTTTTAAATCTACCAGTTTTTTAATTAAAATATTTAATATTTATATTTCCCAAAAAAGCATTTCTATTGGGAAACAAGGTAACTTTTCTATGTTAATCGTAGACGATGAATAATCGTCTATTTAATTCTTAAAATCAATGATGGCTAATGGTTATTTATCAATAACTTATTTATTCTGCTTTGTTTTGAGCAGTAAACTCTTTCAATAACTGCTGCAAAATACGAATGAAATTTGCGGCTTCTGATATGCTTAAAAATTGCAGTGAACTCTATGTTTTTATGTAGGAACACCTCAAAATCGCTGATAACGAACTGTTATTGATGATATTTAGTTGTATTAAATAATAAATGGCGAGTCAAAACTCATAGGATTGTTCGTTGCAAAATATTTAATTTTAAACTAAGTGATATATTATTAGATAACCGGTCAAACTTCTTATTGTATCTTTATATGAAAATTGTAGAAATTTTATTCTGGAGAATACATTTATTAGAAATATTGCTGTACCATATTTTAGCAAAGATTTTTTAAGCATTTTTCTCAAAATTTGCATCTGGAATTATTTTTGACTACTTTAAGGATTTTTCTTCGCAAAGGAAAATCAATCACTCTTTCGTTGTAAGCTCGTTTAGTTTTAAGTTTCTTTTTGGAAATATTTTGTTTTTAGTTGACCTATGAATGAACGACTTTAGAATTTTAATAACTTATTAATTATGAATTTTATCAAAACATTCATTGAATAATTTTAAGAAATTTGAAATTAAATAACGTTCATAAGTAATAGACCGTTTATAGAAGGTCTTTCTTTGTCATAGCTATTGTTAAAATTGAAATGATTATAGGTGAATATGAGTGTGAGAAAAACGTAATAAATAATTGAAAAAATTATTTTTATTTACCTATATATGCCTATAACTACATCTTTGATAAAACTGCATTTGTAGGGAAACATTTAATTTTATTGCTGCTTCTTTTGGACCTTTTATTAAATAATCGCAAGTAGTTTAGTGAATAAACTGAATGAAAAATTGATTAGATAATAATTTCGAAGTAGGATTAAATTAAGAATACATTAAACATCTGCAATCATGAATTGAAAATAATTTTCTTTCTTTGAGACGGTATTCAAATTGTTTAAAATATTTCACACAGGTTACAATTCTGTTTCACGCAGAAATTCCTCGGAAATAACTTGTAAATACTTAGAAAAACAACATAAAATATTATTTTGTGAAAATCGGTAGTTCTTTGTAATCAGCTCTTAAATATTTATTTAATTAGTGAATTAAGTGCATTGAAACAGTAATTTTTTTTACATTAATCTTGAATACAAATTAATCTATGTATTATATTAATATGGATTATTAAAGAATGTGTCATTAGATTTTTTTCTGCTTAAGTAGGAGCATGGTTATCACTGTGGTTCAATAATTTATGGCTTTGATACACATCTTGTGCTTGGATTTCTGTAGTGGTTCAGAATGGACATTAATCTGCAGGTCTTCGTTTAATTTGTCCTCATGTTCAAAAAATGACCTAGTAGCGATAAACATATCTTAAGATTAAAGTTTTTTATTAATTAAATAAACAATTTTTATTGTTGTTAATGCCAGAGACTGTCAAAAATCTAAAATTCATCAAATGAAACAAATGATATAGTATAAATGCAGTGATAAAACAAGTGATTCGTTAATAAATAAGCAAACCCTTTTTTTATTTCAAATAAATTCAAATGTTCCATAAATCATAAAATGTAATTTTTACTAAATTTGAGAAGGAAATGGAAACTTACTAACACAGGAAATCAGATTATGAAATAAAAAAGAAAATCAAACGGCCGCGCAATGTCATTAATTAAATTTAGTAGTTTACTGTGGAGTCTCTTTCATAGGTAATAGATAAAGATTATGTGTATTAAGTTTTAAACTAAAGTTTGTATGAAATTAATCGATTTATAAAGTATAATAAAAAATCTTCCAGATGACAACTTCGTTTTTGATCCATAGTATTTTTAATCTGATAGTGTGTGTTTTATTTGAATAAAGTTTCCAAAACATTCGATAACGTAGTTTGTTGAACCTTATTAACAGCACTCAACACTCCAGTTTTTGTTATTATAGTACAAAAACAGGACGACATACATTTCCTACTCTGTTGTTATGGCTTATCTCTCCTGGTTTACAGCAAACATCAAACCATGGTCTATGAGCCCAAACACCTTCAAACAATGGAGCACAGTGCCAGGGCTCGAGAATAACACAGCAACAGGGCTATTTTCCGCATACCATTCATGCACGGGGCTCTCTTCCTTGAAGATCAGAGATCTTGCTTGATCCGGAATAAATAAGTCAGCCGCCGTATTTTTTTTTTTTTATTGATCATAGTACAAAAACAGTATCGATCATATATTAAAATGTTTTGTTCAAGATATTATGGACTAGCTATTTCAGCAATTATCAATATGTTAGGTATTTAAGAAAATATTATAAAAGGTCATAAAATAAAATTTCTTATTAGCTATAGCTTGTATTTTTAGGTTTTGTTTCTGTCGTACATTTGACAACATACCAAGTGCTACAATATGATAGGGTAAAATGCTTACTAACTTAAGCACTGGCTTATTGTTATCATTTTCATCGATCATATAAAAATCAATGTGAAACATTGAAAACGCTTCTGAAAATAGAATAATCAAAACACGAATCAATTCCACTGTTGCCAGATGGCTATTAGCTCTTTCAAACTTCTTAATTTCAATGAAATTAGTGCACAAATATTTTACTTAAACATAAATAATAATAAATAACTTAAAACGTTTCTAATAGTTTTACTTGTTCTATTTTCATAGATTTGTAACTGGTAAGTATATCGTGAGAACTATTTTGAAATATTCGAATTATCTGTTTCTGGATACGTTATGGAATAAAGACTAAAATAATTTCGTATAGAAAACAAGGAATATTGTTAAACCTCTCAAAACATTTTATTTATTTTAAGGACTGAATATTAAAAATCTGCTAAAATTATTCTCATTCATTATTAAATGAAATTTGGGTATTTTCCTGAAGAGAGACTTAGAACACATATACAATACTGCAACTTAAAATATAGAACAATAAAAGGATAATATTCAATTACGAAAGAATTGGTATAATATTATGTTTTGCATTGTTTTTTAGTTGTACTCTATATTTCAGTTCAGTAGTATATAGTCCAACTCTTTTTTAAGTGTAAATTCCAATAGAATTCGACCTTAAGTAGATAAATCTCACTGCTGTAAGGTAAACAAAATGCTTGAAGGTAAACAAAATGAAGACTCAAAGCAGCAACCCGTCTACCAAGATAGTTCCACACATGTTGTATGGGTTTCAGGTCTGGAGACCAAGCTAGACATTTCACACACACACACTCGCTAAAAAAACCAAGACCCTAAAGATATTCCTCAACAGTTACAGTACAATGAGGTCACACGTTATTGTCTATCAGTATGAAATCATTAACAACTGCAGCGGCAGGTCGGACATAGGTATCTCAACCCGATATCTCACACCAGTCACAGTTCCTCCCTGGAAAACATGCAGGTTATTGTGATCACCGAGTGAGATCATTGCCCAAGCATTTATTCCACCACCGAGGTTACTGCGTCTTTCCACAGTGTTGGATTGATGGTATCTGGTGCTTTGTTTCCTCCAGATTCGCACACGTTCTGAACTGCTTTCTCATATGAATCTGGACTCATCTGCAAAAAGTACAGAGGCCCATCGCTAACTGGTCCAGGAAACGTGTTCTCGTCTTCAAAATAAGTAGGATGTTCTCCGTCATCCAATGAAGGGGAACACATACAAATAGTTACAGTTAGAGACATGCATAGTAAAAATACTCTTGCAATGTTCTAGCAGATATTCTTCTCCTTGATGGTAGACAGATCAGAAACAGATAGCAGTACAAAAATTCTTCTCCTTCGGGATGAAACAGTTGCAAAATGGTCTTCTGCAGTTGTTGCAGCTTGTGTCTAGAGTCTGGAACATGTCTTCTGGACACAGAAGCTTCAGTTTGATGTTGATTCCATTGATGGTGGACCACAATGCTAGCCATATTAAGACATTAAGTACTATTAACCTGTGACTTCCCTTGTTTAAATCCTTCCGACCAACCGCCCCACATTTTAAGTAATCGGAAGACCACAAAATTTTCTAAATTACTAGATTTCTTTTTTAATTTTATTAAACTCTTTAGTTTTATCAGACTTTTTCAAAATAATTAGACTCTTCTTTTAGTTTTCTAGACAGAGAAAGTTAATTTTTAATGACATAATGTGTTGACATTGGTCTTTATATCATATCGATTTATTGAACAAAAAGAGTTAAAAGCTAAAACAGTTGATAGACGAAATGATAGATATTTTAAATATTTATAACTTTCCTGTTTTAAAATTCGACGTTTTATTCATATGGGTTTTTATCTATTAACATATTTGGAAATTCGTACAAAATGTATAGGTGCTAGTTTCAATTTTTTCAGACCATGTCTTCGTTTAACACTGATCCGATTCCACAGAAAGTTATGGAATTTGGATTCCACAAAAAGTTATGGATTTATAATCTCTTTCAAGAATAATTTTAATCATATTACACAGAGATTAATCTCTTTAAAAAAATGAGTGTTTTAAAACGAGTCTTGCTATTTTTATTCAAATGGGATTTTTTATTAGGAATCTCTGTCTAATTATTTTTAATAAGGATAGAGAAAAAAACGTGCTTTTTCATTTGATAAGAGGAATTATATTTTAAGCATTAGATTTTTCACTTTTTGACGTCATCCTCGGTTGAGACATCATACAACTGCTTATGCTCGAAAATGAATCTAATTTTAAAATACCTTTTCATTTGCTTATGAAAATACATTTTCGTATCTGCATAATTAACTCTTTCTTTTCTTGCTCTAAAAAAATTCACCCATAGTAATCAGAGATATAACAATCTTAAATATATTTTTGGTTCATACCTTTACAGTGTTAGTTTTACTGGCTCTTTTATGCTCATTACTTCGTAGTAAGAATGATTAGAAGTAAAATAAAATATTGTTCTCAAATTGCTTAAATTAAATTTAAAAATAACTAAAAAGGAATTTGAAATTTTTTTAATTAAATTGAAAAATAACTAATACAATTTTATTAATACGATTCTCCATTTTGGTTAAGATTCATAATGATTTATATTACGTAATAACTTGGCTCTGGACACTTCAACTTTATGTCTGCACTTAAATTCTTGAATAAATATAATTATTTTGTCTTGAGAAACTAATGATTTGTGAAATATTTCAATGAGTATAAATATTTAACTTTGACAATGCCTATTTCCTATTTTCATGTAGCATGTAACTGTTTTTAGTTCGGATTTTACTTTAAGGCGAAACAGTTTTTTATATAAAAAGTGACTATAGCAACAAATAAAAACATTTAATGTATATTTCTTATAATGTGTATGGAGCTTTCAAAATAGATATAATGTGTTTATAATATATTAATTTTTCATAACCTCTATTATGTTTTTTATGTAAATGTATGTAGTTTATTTTGCGAGCCATGATATGTTAAAAATTATGTTAGAAAGAACTAGATATACTTGATGTTATGTTTATATAATTCTATTCAAAAGTGTTTGAAAATAAACATAATTTCTCTTATCTCATTCTTTTTACAATGAACATGAAAACAATCAAAATAATTTTTCTGTTTCATAATCATAAAATTATATTTCTTTAAATTATCTGAGGTCTTGTATTGAACGAAGAAGTTAATTAATTACTATATAATTATGAATTATAAAAGCTTTATTTTTATTTAAAATACGCAAACTTATATATTTGTAATTTAGAAAATTTTCCCATTAATGGGGAGTCTAACAAATTCGTAAAAGTAAAGAAAAACAGAAACATCTATTCTTACTTCGAAAAAATAAATTTTATTTCGAAGAAAATGTATGAATGATAATTTATATTCATGTTCAATAAATGTGAAATATTATATTTTGTAAGTAATGCGTATATATAAAGTAAATTAAACAACTTATACATTATGTGCTTTTAATTTTTATCCGTCTTAATTACAGATGTTATAACATTAAAAGGTAGTCAAAAATTTAAAAAAATTAAAAATGATTAAAAATTTTTTATTTACACATTTTATGATTACTTTGGTAAGAAGTTAAGATATTGCTTAAGCTGATTTCATTGTGCTATAACACTCAATTAATTTACCCAAAATTA
This sequence comes from Latrodectus elegans, assembly GCA_030067965.1. Taxonomy (NCBI): domain Eukaryota; kingdom Metazoa; phylum Arthropoda; class Arachnida; order Araneae; family Theridiidae; genus Latrodectus; species Latrodectus elegans. Next base: position 39,822,464 of record CM057819.1, read on the forward strand.
TTCAAAATATGTGTGAGTGTGTATGTAGTAATTTTTTTTTCAACTGTTAAAAATGACGTTGTTAAAAATAATGTTGAAATTAAATTTTATTACCATAAATTTAATATAATTATTATTTTTTACATAATATTTTTATGTGCTTGAGTTTTCTATTCTTTCATACATTAATTTTGATATACTTTGCTTATAAATATGAATAAGTAGTCTGAAAAAATAGTCTAAAATTAAAACAAGTCTAAAATTAAAAAGAAAACATTATTGTTAATGTTATTATTTGCGAGATAAATTCTTGATATCCTAATACTATATTATCAACAAATTTAAGAAATTTTTAAATTTTTTGATATATTATTTTTTAAATATTTTTTAAAAATATTGTAAGAAATTTGTAAGAATAGCTTGTGAAGTACACTATAAGAACTACTTTAAACATTTTTTGAATTAATTAAATCTCAAATTAGAAGTTATCTTAAGAACATCACCAACACTGTTAATTAGACAAAATTATTGTGTCAGAGTTTTATATATAAAAATAATACTTACGGTAAATAAAATATGGATTCATTAAGTGCTAATAATATACACTACCATATAATTATGGTTTAAGGCTTTTAGTTTATTTATTTTGATTGTAGGTATTTTTAAATTGATAAAGTTCCAAAAAAGTTTCTACTCCTCAAAATATCGAAAAATGTCAAATGTGAAATGTTTTCGATGTCGCATTTCACTGGTTAAAAATACACATGATAGTGGATTATTTATTGTTATATGTAGTACTTAATTAATGGAAAACCTGTTTTCAAAAAGTAGCTTAATTTTATATAGAAAAAAAACTAGACAAGCTATTAGCTATTCTAAGAGAAATGAATTATTTTGATTATAATTAAAGTGATTCGATTATTTATTCTAATAATTATTAATAAAAGATAGGTGTGTAAATACAAATAAAAGTAACAAGCAAATATTATTAATTCATTGTTAAATGTATGTAATAAATATTAGATAAATACTAATCATTAATTAAGAAAAATATTGGAAAAAAGATTATTTCTCTATTATTTTCGTATTTTTTCGCTAAACTTGTAATTGAATATAAATTCAACATTTGATTACCTTTATTTTATTATGGACATACTGGAAAAAATAGGTATGCAAATTATTATAATTTTCATTGAAGATTTTTTTCGAATTTTTAATATTTGGATAATTATGAAAATGCCTAATTTTTATAACCTTCTTATTAAAATTATGTTTCGAACTATAACTTTTTTTTTTTATTGAAAAATTCGCCAGGAAATACATAGTTTGCCAAATACAGAGTTCTTTCCAAAAGTGAGAATTGCGCCTAGAGTCAATAAATTGTTCCATTCCATGGCAAGTGTGACTCCTTCAAGAGCAGAAAGGGATGTGAGATAGCAAAACCCCTCTTCTTCTTGAAATCGGAAGAGCCGGAGTTTAGAAGGGATCTACCACAAATTGTATTTTACCTATTTTAAGATTTTTAGTATGTTTCTTGAGATATTTTATCCTGCTTTTTTTCTCATTCAAAAAAGCGGGTGTTGTTCATAAGCGTATTAAATATAATTTGCGTTAACAAAATATAAAGCATGAGAAGAAAATTTTAAATTTTAACTTGAAGATATTTTAGAAGAGTGAACATATCAAATCAATGATTATTCATGTTGATGAATGCAAGGATAAACTATCGTAGCTAAATAATAAACAATGAAAAAAATGAAAAGCGATACCTATATTAATTAATATTTACAAACAAGTATTGAAGAAATAAAAATACAATATAGTACATAATTTAATTTTATTTTATATGAAATATATTTTTTTAATTTATACTGATATTTCATTCAAATTATTTTTTAATGCTTGCATGTGATCTGATATTAAATTTTGCTTAATATAATACTTAATTTCAATTAATCTTATTACTAAATTTATTCATTCATTACAATGTTATGAGGCTACAGTCGAAAACTTATAGACTAGGGTACATTAAAGCGAAACATGATGACTAAAAATTGGGAATTGATTGTGTGTGAACATCAGAATTGCATCGTTTAATAGAAATTTAACATCAAATCTATTAACGTGAAGAATGCAAGTGTATGATAGCATGGAAAAATTGGAAAAACAAATGTAAAAAGTCTGAGAAAAAATTATAATTATAGGGTTAAAATATTTAACTGTAGTCTGTTACGTTTCCAGCTTTTTATTCTTACTGAAAGAAGCCATTTCACGCACGCAAAAACTTAGCAATTTTGAACGAGTGGCAACGAGTGAATGTAACGGTTAAATTGAATAAGGCCGGCGGTGAAATGGTTGGGATAATTTCGTTCTAACAATCCAAAGGTGGTGAGTTTCATACCGACTTTCATATTCAGTAATGGCTCCTGGGAGGCACCTAACATGAGTCATGGTCGCCATGTTCTTCAATAACCCTGGAAATGGTAGACCAAGTATGTGAGAATTCTGCTTCGTTCCTGCAACAAAATTACGAAAATCCTCTAACTTTCAGTTCACACCAAATACCTGTCCTACTTTATAAAAACCTCTTCAATTACGCTCCTTGTAGTGACGAAGAAAGGGATAAATTCAAAGTGGCTGTGCGTTAAAGAAAATTAAAGTGAATAATGGAAACATCAAATTCTGTGAAGCCATGTTTAGAGCCTCTAATCCAACCGATCATCCAGATGAAAGACCCTGTAAACTGGTTACTGAATACGAGAGCGACTCTTATTAAAAAAGGTAGCGATCATATTTGAATAAATTATGAGAAAAAATATTTGAATATAGATTTTTATTGAAATTATGAAACTTTTTTCATTAGTTTTTCCTTTAGTTAACTTTGGGATAATGATAGCTCGCCTTTTATTAAGCAAAAAGTCCCGAGCTATTTTCAGCATCTGTTGAATAATCAGAAATATGTGTTGCACTGGAACAAATGCTGTATAATCAAGGATTCCAAATTCTGAATTATTTTGGCGACGAAAAAATGTTGCAAAAAGGACGCATTGTGATTAGCGGGATAACCCAAATACTAGGGTTGCCAAAATAGAATTTTCTGAATAATTCTTATAGGTCTTCATCTCTATGGCGTAATAAAAACCAGGTTACCAAATACATAATTAATTCCGCGAAAAAATCAGCAAACTCAGAATTTGGCGTCCTGGATTATACCACATCTGTGCATCTGCATTTTTGCTTTCTGACTAGAAATTGTTGTAGAAGTTGTTTGGGAGTTCAATACGTACACGCATGAATTCAGTGATTAAAACTAGAAATTAAAATAATTTATACACCTGCTTTAGATTTCACATAAGAAAAAAAGATAAATTATATTACTTATCGCAGATTTTTTGTTGTATAAAATCTAAACTTTTCTCTTATTATCTTGGTCTTAAACACTGTAAAGATTGATTTTAATTTTGTAAAATTAATAATTATAAATTCCTATTCAGGCTATGTGCGTCAATCCGAGATAGTGGCTGAATGTTTAGAACTCTGGCTTCAGTTCAATGTTTCATGGAGTTGATTCCCTATTTGGACATAAAGTCTTATAATAGTTCGAAATAAACTTAAAAATGACTTTATTGCATGGGCAAAGGCTTACGCTTGAAAAGTTATATTTGAGTCATCAATCAACTTCATGAAATATTTTAACATTTCGATTTTTATTTTCGTGTACAAAGTTTAAAAAAAAAGTAATAATACCAATGTCTCAATCACATGAAACTATGAGGCAGAGGTATCCTAGTGGTTAGGGTATCGGCTTTCCGCCCGATAATGCGAGTATAGATAATGTCTTTCTAATCCAATGTTCATGTAAGTCATTCGTCTCACCAATGGCGGTGAAATGCTTGTGGTTTAGAATCAAGGGTAAACTAAGCAATGCAGGACTTCTGGACATTCCAATTTGCTGCAAAACGCGTCGAACTTTAAGAGTGAACACCGAATGATGCGTAACAGACAGAATATATTGTGATATGGTTCGGGATATGGCTGAGTGATCAATCATTGTAGTGTCTTTATATGTCATCCATCAAGTGCAATGATGCAATAAGGTGCTTGCTATTAATCACGCCCGACCACCAGGGACTCTTGCTTCCAAGAATTAAAAATCCGCATCATTAATTGTTTGCTTTCATATAACGCAATCACTGGTTTCTCTAAAAGATTATCGGCAGTATAGGCTGTTATTTTTGCCTTGCTCGAACTCAGAATCTTGCTTATAGGACGCTCAGTGTCTTCTGGGAACACCAGACATTATGGACTACAGGATGTCTTCTGTGGTCAATAATGTCTAGGACTTATGTACCATATATCTAGTCCATAAGTCCTAGACATTATAAGACAAAGTTAAATTGTGTCTAGTCCATAATGTCTAGGACTAGACATAAATATTAATTAAATAGCTTATGTCTAGTCCTAGACATTAATTAGTCCTAGAACATAGTTATACATCGCATGAAGGTGGCACTGCAGTTGATTGTGATGTGCCTAAGAGTTGCAATGCTAATGATTTGTGAATCTTACCAGAGCAAATTCATAATGTATATTCCACTTGACTTGCATGCTGCCTTCAATATGTTACATTTTGTGTAGCCAGCAATATGATACTCACATCAAAGTTATTGAAACATCTATTTAATTTCACCTTATATTATTTCTATTTTTAATACAAAATATTTAATTTCATCATTAAGATTATTTCCTATAAATCCAACTACTATTTTTAATACAGGAGTACCAAAATAATTGTGTTTGTCAAAATAGTGAATGTGTTCTTTGTAAGTCTTCAAAATTTACATTTTAAAATCTAAATAACTATTCTTTGTCATAAATGTATAAAGACTGAAATTTATCTATAACTGTGATTTCAGTTGCATTTCATTGTAGTTTGAATATAAATGCTGTTCGGGATTACTAGAAAATATAATACACTTTCACTTTCAAGTACCAACGGTATTTGACAGGTGTTATTGATTATAAATACATTTAAGTGAGATGTAAATCGAAATTACAATTAGAATGTTTGATGAGTAAAATATTATTATTCAAAGTTTACATTAAAATGTACGTTTTAATTCTCTCATGCTAATATTTTATTTTTAGTTTTTCTTAATTGGTTTTCTTTATTTGCAGGTGAGTTTTAAAATCAAGATTCTTCTTTAATGAGGATGAGGCCAAGGTAGTATCATTCTATAATATTATCGAATGTAGATTATTTAAATTAAGTTCCAAAACAGTGAGAGATTCATTAGGTTGGGTAAAATTCTTTACAGAAGAAAACAAATAGGAGGTATCCTATGGATATTCAGAGTCTATTTAAAATTTTAAACATTAGTTATAAATTTATATATGTATATTAAAAAAGTCAAATTTCTTTTGAATGAACATATCAGAAATTATAATCTCTAATTTTTTTTTATAAATTATATTTAAAGTTGGCATCTATGTTAAACTTAAATTCATATGTATATAATTATATTTTAATCATTTTATTAATATAATAAAATAATCTGAACAGATAAAAGCTGAAAAAGAAATGAAAATTAACCCTTACATGTAATATTTTTGAATAAAAGATTATCTAAAATTCGGCATATCTTATAGAGCAGACATCTTTAGTATTTAAGATTTTGCATGAAAATTCTGATTAAAGAAAGAATTAATCACACACACGCACATACATATACACATAAATTTAACATAAATATTTAATTTTCTTTATTTATTATGTATTTAAATTTGGAATGTGTGTTAATGCAAAACTATATTTTAATCCTCTTATTAATGTAATAAATTAGTTTAAATGAATAAAAAGCTACAACTGAAGTGAAAATTAACATACACTTTTATAATTTTTCAATATAATGTGATCTATAATTCGATGCATCGTACAAACAAATGTTTATATATATATATATATATATAAGACCTCACTTAAAAATATACCATTGCATTAAAAATGATAATATGTCTAAGCAATTTTATAGAGACTCAATTCACTTAGCTTCTCTTTAATATTGTATATATGGCTACACCACTTAGAAATACTTTTTTCCAAAATTATAAAATTATAGCATCCACCCACTCTTCTGTGGTCTCTGTGCGTAACTTTTAGGAAGAGTTAAAAAATATATATACATGTGGGTGTGAGAGAGAGAGATTGAATTCTCTCATCTTTCTTTACAAGTTTTGTATCTTCTGTAAAGATAATATCTATACATATTAGTTAATTTTCAATTTTCTGAAAAGTTTATTTTTGCGTACTACAGTTAATGTGTTTACACTTTTCTCAGTACGCCGCTGATCAGACAGGATTGTAATTTAGCTGAAAGGATACTTGACTTCAGTATTAAGTAACTTTGTAACTGAAAGTAAATTTGAAGGTTCCGCGACTCATTCGAATTTTGTTTGTCATGTTTTCAGCTCATATATTTAGGAACGACCTTATTTTGTAGAGAAAATACTTATTGGAAATAAACTTATTAAAACAAGTAAATATTGTTATTTTTACAAATGGCAATTTTTCTACACAATTAAAGTATACGTTTTGCGCTTGAAACTACAAAAGGCGAAATTCAACTTGGCTTTGGGCTGATTGTTAACTTCTAAATATAATTTAAGAAGCATATTGAAGTTTTATTTTTATTTTAAATGATTCAGATTTTATTGAAACTCTAAAAACAGGATATTTAGAGAGAAAAACCTTGCAAAAAGTTGTCCAAATTATAGAATTAATGTCATATGTGATTGTAATATTCCACTTTTTCCAGTATGTGTGTGCGTGTGCGTGCGCGTGCGTGCGTGTGCGTGTGCGTGCGTGTGTGTGTGAGAGAGAGAGAGAGAAATGTTCTCGATCAAACTTAGTATTTATTTCTTAATTAATCCGTGTTCCTTACACTTCAAATTAAATAATCAATGAAACATTTCACAAAAATAAAAATATTTAGCATTCTATTTAAAATGTTACTAATTAAAGAATATTGTTTCTTTTTTAGTGTTTAAAATGAGAGTATTTTATTTGATTACATTAATTGGGAAAATTTTGTTTTTTTAATTGAAAATTGCAAATAGTACTTGTATAGAATGTACTTTAAACCCTGTTATCGGGAGAAAGCCCAAGTTATAATGTTTTCCAAACATGCAAAACTATAATTTCATAAAAGCTTTGGTACTGTTTCGAACAAATCTATAATTTTAATATGTCTGCATCAGTTGGGAGGATATCCTTGATATTATCTCACATTCAAAAACTACAAAAATATTATTTCAACTTGTATTCAAATTTTAAAAGCGATTCAATATTTATAAACTATTACACATTTTCAATATTTTTCCTTCAGTTAAAAAAAATTAAGTCTTATACCATCTTACTCCTAATTCGCACGATTATTTTACATAAAATCTTATCCTTATCTTACAAATAATATAGTCCTTTATTAATATTTTAATATGATTTATTATTATTATATCTAATAAGGAAAATCAAATACATACATACATAAATGTTTCAACAAGAAACATTTCTACTGTTGAAACTTTTTTGTATGTATGCAATAATTTATTACATTTATTTAAATCTAATATGTAATCAGTCTAAATTATCCCTGAAGTAAAGGAAGAAATGAATACTTGTATAAATTAAAATTTTAAAGTACAGAGACATTATTCTCTTTTTACTTACCGATCAACTCATGTATTCATTTTTAATAATTTTAAGCTATTTTCCTTTTAAAATGAAACAATAATTGAAAGTCCATTAAGGATGTTAAAACTTGCAGAATAATCTTATCTCTTATATCTAATTAGAATTATCAATGTTGGTATTTTCATTTTTGAAAAACATTTTGGATGTAATCTTCGTCACATAAAATATTAGTATCTGCTATAATATCGTGGTAACATATCTTTTTATTCTAATTAATAATATTCCTGCTTTTTTAAATATGAATCTAATTGCTGTTTTTTCAATCATATTATTTGTAAAGAAGAAAATTTACGAGAGATGTAAATCGAAATATATTGCAAGAGGTAATAAAGTTGAGTATACTGCACACCCTCACTACATAAGCATGTATCTACTATATTATAGTTATAAATTAGATTAAAAACAGTTAATAAGTTAGAAAAATTCTCGAATTTTAGCATCACTGAATTTTGTGATAAGTCGCTTTGCTTTATTTGAGCTCACATTTTATGCAATTTGCTTTAGACTATACATAAACTACTAGAAAAGTTCTTATATTTCTGTTTAATATTCACTTTTCAATAAGAAAATGGAATTTTTAAGTGTTTTAAAGTATAGTGAATACAAATGTAAATTTTTTTATTGCTATGTATATTGCTGGAAAAATTAGTGAAGTTTTCTAGTTTTCTCGAAAATTTGGCATTAAAATTATTTTGTGTACCATCCCCATTTTCACTGAAAACGCACCCTAACATTAAACCATCAATTTTGATGTTACAACAAAGTTTCTTTTTCCTTCATGGCAGCGTCTCAAGAAACGTTTGCTTAATATAGAACCCGATATCCAAAAAAATTAACATTTATTTTTTTTTTCTTACCTAAAACGATTTTTTTTAATCTGATGCTTTAAAATAGTAAATTATTTTATTTTAAGGAAATGTATTTTTCAAAATCTTCCTCCGCAAATAAGGATTCTGAAAATAATCATTGGCTTCAGTTAATTTAAATAGATACATTGCAAAAAAATTAGCTTCTACTTTTACGGAATTTACTGAAGTAACTAATTTTTATTTCCCATCCTTTTTGAAGTCTAAAATCTGTGGATCAAAGTTTTTTAAAAAATAATTTAAGGTCACAGTATTCTTTTCTTTAGTAATATTTTGAACTTAGAAGAACTTACTAACTCTTACGTAATTTTAAATAATATAATGAGAAAATATTTGTTCATCAGCATGATTTGTGGGATACTTGATTTTCACATGTGGTACATGCTTATTGGATGTTGCTGTTTTATGCAAAAAATTTATTTCTTATTCTTTATTTTATCATAATTTATTCTTTTTTGTATCATAATCAAGTAATTTGAAATGCGTAAAATTTAAATAGTACAGTTTAAAGAAGAATAAAAAATAACTCTATAACTAACATCCTGAAAATGTAATAAACTATTTTAATTCTTGACCTTAAAAATAAGGGTAAAATACAGTTTTTATGCGATTTTGACACAAAATATAAATTTAATTTTTGCAATATAATTTATTTAATTAATTTGGTAAAAAATATGTAAATTATCTAAAATATTCATCATATTGTTTTAACTAGAAAAAATAAGGTTGTTCTCAAAATTTTCAAAATTGAATGAAAAAAATTATTCTGATGGCAATGGTAATAAATTTAATGTGACTGTAAAAGGAAAGTCTTAAGTTGCAACAAATCCCAAAATCAAAATTTAATTCATGTAGCTATTATATAAAAATGATATAAAATATTATATGCAATTAATTTTGCATTTTATTTTATCAGTTATCTGGAAATGTTGATGATATTTTAATTAGCAAAACAATGTATGCATGTTATCTTTATTGAGTATATCAATCATGTATATAAAGAGTATTATTAAATTTCATACATATTTTACAAACATATATTATACTCTCATAAAAATGGTAGCTTATAAAATAAATCGGAAAGCGGGATTAATAAACTTACATAGTTTATTCCACATATTTATCAAATTAAATTTCTTCTTATGCATAAGAAACTATGAACACAGTGCTTGAAGAATTGGAATATTATTAACTGAATAAACAGTACACCGAAAATTGAATATTTTTAACAAAACTCGTTCAAATTAAGGAAATATTTTACGGTTGTTAGCACTTATAATTATGAGGAAAATTACCAATTAATAGACCTAGGTTAAAACTAAAAAAGAAGAGGAAAATTATATTTTATGAACTTAAAAAAATAACTGTCATATTTAAATGTTTTACTAACGAGACTTAACAAATTATCTTCTAAATTTATATCTGCAAATTTAAAATATCATAATATTCAATGTATTCTGCGTTTCTGCACATAAATTCTGCTCTGACGATTTTCTCAACATTTTCTAGAAATCGGAGGAAAATTTCTAAAGTGTTTTTTACCTGCGTTTAAATTAACAATTTATTTAATAATTTAATTTTTATATTATATTGTGCAGAAAGAATCACAATAGAAATAAAATAATAATATCATCTTATATCTTTTTAGTGTTCAATAAAGTTTTCTTATAATATTCATTTATAAGAACATTTCAAATGTTACATAATTGTAATAGACCTGAAAATTACTTGCACAAATGTGTATTCATATGTAATATGAAATGTTTATTGATATACCAGTGTTTAGCAATGTTTATTGATTCACTACTCTGTTTAAATGTCACTTTAAAACAATCCAATAATTTATTTCATAACTGTTGGGAATAATAGATTTTTATTCGTTGTTCATTTTATGAAATTATCAACATATAATACAATATCACCCAAATTTATTAAACAGAATGGTGTTAAGTATTCTTTTTGTTCTAAATTTTTCGAATAAAACAATTAATAAGAGAATACATTCTCAGCTCTAAGATTTGAAGTTAAAAATTTGTAACACTCTTTGATCATAAAAGATTCCAAAATAAAAGAAATTCGGGGAAATCATTTAAATGATTATTTAATACAACTGTGCTTACTAATCTATATATTGTCACAGAATCCTCGCACCTTTTATTAATTCATCATAAATATCCGTATATTTGACATCAAATGGTAAGTGTAACTTTATAATTAAAGGTCAAATGGGTTTTTTCTTTGACACTTGATATCATTTGGAAATTGAAAATGGATTGAAGGTTATTTTAATTTTTATTGATTTATTTGAGTTGAAATTAATTATTTAAATTTTTTTAAATCAAAACAATTCTTAGTTTCGCTTAAAATATCAATGCTACATACTTTTATTTAGAGTAAATATTAAAATACAAGCTTTATAGTCTTATAGAAAATATGCTATTAATTATATAGCTTTTGAGAGTACAAATTATAATATTTCGATACTAAATTTAAAACCTGGTATTAATCAATTTGATTAAATTATTGATTCAAACGTAAAAGAAAAATATTCCTTATTGCTCTTTATGATGACAATAAAGGAAAGCAAAGAATATTTGCCGCGCTAATGACAACAAATGGAAATAAGGATAATTTTATATGAAGAGTAAAAAATAAAATTTGCATTCAATATAGAATTTTTAAAAAAATAGAAAATTTTTTTAAATTATTTCGGTAATACAGTTGGAAATATATTAAAATACCTTTTATTTTTCTTTGTAAAATTATAAAATTAATTTAATCAATATTATCAATGTTAATTATTACATCATAGAGAGGATCCTGTAATATACTTTGAAATATCTCGCATACGTTCAAAGCTCCACCTGCTGGGATTAGAAGCTTTTGCTCTTCTGCTATAAATTCAATTACTATATTGACATGAAACACACTCAATTTAATATGTTGACTATTAAACTATAGAGATGATCTTGTAAATTACTTTGAAATAGCTCGCATACTTTCAAAGCTCCACCTGCTGGGATTAGAGGCTCTTGTTCTTCTACTCTATGAGTTCTGTTATAATCTCTGTTCTTAGGGATTTATTTTCTTCTCGTTTTTATTAGCTTAGCTTTCTAAAATGGCTGTTGCATTGCACTTGTGAGCTACTGTTCCACTGCCTTGATTTTATGCTTTGAATTTAAAGATTAGTTTCTTTCCTAGACAATTATTTTAACTTTTTGTTGATGGTTGGGCTTAGAAATTCTGAACAAAATCATCATTTCTCAATACAACATCCCAAACAATTTAGAAGAATTTTGTCACTATGAAAAATATGTGTTTAAACATGTTTTCGATAAATTTAAGACATAAATAAAAGTACACCTATTTTTTCACACCACATAGTAGACACGCTAATGGTTGAAAACTGTCTTAAAGCCATTTTAAGCATCAATTTTGCCTTCTGGATAAAATTTCTAAAAATCGTAGGTTTTACCAAAGTGTCACAAGAGAAGAAATCCTATGAAATTTCAGGTACCAATCTTGACAGATATGCATGTAAAAAAATGCATATTATCTATTTGCCATTACAATACAGAAACTGTTATTGAATCTAAACCTATTGATCCGAAATTGCAAATATAGAAAAGATATTACGTTCAAATATGGTTGGAAGGATAGTGTATTTGGGGCATTTCCCTGTACTTAACCCACAGTTGGGCTGTACCAGTTAGATGGAAGATACAGGGTTTTTAGTCTAATTCAGAAGCAAGGAACAAGCAGAAGACACCCGGTTTAACCTGTCAACCCAAAAGTATCATTTCCCTTAAAGGACATTGCGACCACCACCCAGCCGAATTAGTGAACACGATAGCTCTTCAATTAAGATTCAAACTCCTTATCTTCCGAACAGCAGAATGACGTCCTGACCAACCAGGCCACTACGACCTCAGTTTCTTGTGATCAACTTTATATTATGTATGCATTAAGAAAAAGTATTATTTTTAAATGTATATTTTCATTTGAAAACAACTCTACATAATATTTATATAAGAGTCTACTAGCATTCATTTTCTCTTTTTATTAATACAAATCTTAAGATGAATGAATTAAAAATGAATGTAACTTATTCTCCTTTTTAGGTAAGTAAATTCAATTTATGATTAATGTGCATTAATAATTTTAAATAAATTAAAAAAATTATCTCCTATCATGAAAATAGCTATTTAGGGACACTTAAAGAACTATCTCCTGCTAATTAATTTTTTACTTTAGATAATTATAATAAATCACACAAATATTTGTTGATAATTTTTTAGAATTTTCATTTTGTGACAAAAATAATGGCAGATTTTAAGTTTTAAAATTTGCTTTAATTCGGAATATCTGTGATTACTTTTGATTGTTATCTATTTCAATTAATGCTTGTAAATATTTATAAACATTCATATAACATTCTCAAATACAAAAATAACGTTTAAGATGTAAGACACACAATTATTAGTTAAAATAATATATATGAATAATAAAACTGTATGAAAACCAATTTAATTATTGGCACCTATTCGAGAATAACATCTAAAATATGAGTAAATAATGTTAATAATTGGAGAAAAATAATCATATATAGATGTTCATTAATGATTATTTTGTTTGATACTAGATTATAAATACACAAAAGTTAATTTAACTCTCTGTATCTATAAAATATATATTTGTGTACAATCTAATATATTTTTCAAATAAGTTCAAATTAGAATATTTAGAAACAATTTCATATTTCTTTGTCTTTATAACAAAATAAAGTTCATGATTTCACACAAGAAAACATAACTTTATTACTAATTTTGTCTTAATAAAAACAGTATAAAGGTATTAAAATTTTATTAAAATTCCTATGAAAATAGGGCATTTAAAATTATTTTTGGAATATAGTTAATAAGTAAAATTCACAGATTTCTAATTTAAACATAAATGATTATAAATTTATAAATCTTCACATTAAAGACAAATCAACCAAATTGTTTTACCCTTTTCATATTCAATGATCTTAATTTTCGTAATGATAAGGTTATATAATTAGTTTATTTAGCCTTAGATAGTATTTTTTCACATTAGAGATTTTTTCTTATTTCCATAAATATTTATATTTTAAATATATTTTCTCAATGCTATTGAAAATAATTGAAAAGCTTTTTTATTCCGAGAGATTATTCAATTTCGAAGAAAGAATGGAATGACATTCACAACATCAACTAAACTTGATACATTTCATCTATTGAAACCATCACCACCTTTTATTACAAAACAAAAATAATCATCCGCATTTATAAAATAAATCATCGTACAAGACAATTTTATTAAATCTAGATTAAATACTATAAATCTTAATGTTTTCATGGTAAGATAATAAATTTAATTTTCAGTTTATTGTTATTTTGCTTTTTGCTTATTAGAAGAATCCAATAAAAATGAAATATTTTGAGAATATATTAAAGAATCAGTTTGTGAAATAAGTGTTAGGTAAAAAGGATTCATTTTTATTTGATAATATTATTAAAATTATGAGAAAATATTTATAACAGTTTTATATGTACAAATTGTGAATTTCTTTTTTCGTTGCACACATTTCCAATTTTATACGTAAGGATTTAATGTTCGAATTTAATAAATATGTAATTTCAGAAATATTACTTTATCTTGAATTTATTTGTAATTTTGGGGTATTAACTGTCATAATTGAGGAAATTACAAAATATTCCTTTTATTTCACGAAATGCGCATTTGTGATTTTTCTAAGTACAATATAGTATTTTACATAATAACTGTATTTCATGAAAATATTCATAAAAATTATTTACAAATTCAGCATGTAAATCAAACTGAGAAATAAAACTGCTTTCAAATGCACTATAAGAGACAAAACTGCACATTTTTTACAAAAAAGTTTTTAATGAATTAAATGGATAAGCAACACTTTTACTTGTAATTCAGAAGTGTTACTTAGCATAGTTGTTTTATACTTTTATGTTACTTTTTAATGAATTTATTTACTTTCATGAAAAATAGTTTAATTCTTATAATAATTGAAATATTAGATATTTTAATATAAATAAATAATCATAATCAGTTTAAATATTATATAATTATCATTTTAAGTACTTTATCGTTTTAAACATAACAAACGAAATAATTCGAGATCATTTTGATTTACATTCAGTAATCCGATCAAATATTAATAAGTCGAACTCAAATTTCCAAATAGTTTGAGAATACACCCCATTAAGATGATAAAAAAATTCGGAAATTCGGTTAACTATATTTTTCTAAAAAAGGGTCAATTTTATTTAATTACTATATATTGAAAATGGGAGACAAAACTGCACATTAACAAAAAAAAAAAAAAAAGAAAAAGAAAGAAAGAAGGAAAGAAAGAAATTTTAATCAATTAAATGGAAAAGCAACACTTTTACTTGATGAAGTAATTGTAAGGGCAATACTTTAATACAGTATGCATGTACAGGCTGTAAATGAAAATCATTGCTTCCAAAACATCTCGGTCATATAAGCTTTTATACTGCCTTCATATATTTCCAAACAGCCAAGTCGCCCATTCGCTTGACGCTCCATCCACTTCAAAGCAGTTTCAAAGCCGGTAAATGCTTGAATAGCCATGTCTGCTTCATCTTGGACATTAGGGTCATCTTTTTCTTCAAAAATTTCAGTACATTTACCATCATTTGCAATTTAAAATCTAGGTTCTGACTTATAATCCGTTCTCCTATATCTTCAGCTTTAACTTGTGAACATCCAAGAATTTTCAAAAGAATGTTTCTTTCTTTCCTCAAGAGAAATTTCTCATTGTCCTCTTTTCTTTTACCTAACCTTTCCTTTCCTTTAATTGACATTTTTTTTCCTCCTTCTCTTCTTCAGTCTAATTTATTTTTCTGAAAGCGAATTGGATAAACAAAGTTCGGATAATTGGAGTTTTAATGTATTAATAATATATAAGCTAAATTCTTAAAGTTTATCTATCATTAGTGTTGAGAATTTTTATGAATGAAATATTGTGGAAGTTGCTTTGAACTTCAAAATTTAGCCTTTTATATATTATTTAAATAATTAGTAACGCATTACTTTATATATAAATATATATATATATATATATATATATATATATATATATATATATATATATATATATATATATATATATATATATATATATATATATATATATATATATATATATATATATATATATATATATATATATAATGGGAAACATTATAATTTAGTAGTTTCTTTTTCTTCTTATAACTATTCTGCATTAAAGATTTATGTCAGACATTTTTGTTGCCAAATTTTACTTTAAAATCTATGTTTAGAATTTAATTCTCTGTCTTTTCCAATGTTGTTCTATAAGTGTTTTTCTTGCCAAACTGCACATTTATAGTTTTAAATTTTAATTTGATTTCGAAACCAATCAATAATAATGTATGTGAGAAGCAAATTATAAATTTATTAGTTTACTTTATTTTTTCGTCATTTGTCTACATCTATGTATATTTATAAACTCGCCTAAATACAAAGTTAAATGCAAAAATTAATTGAAAATGTGTAGTTAAAAAGTATATATAATTTTTTTCATTGCAGAGGATATCATATTTACTATATAATACATAGTTTAATTATAGTTAAAAGTATTGAAACTGATTTTTTATAATTTGCTAATTTTATTAAATTTTCAATCCAAGTTACTTCTGCTTATTGGAAACATTTTTGATGAATTTTATGTTTAAAAGTCAATAATGAATCCTTACATTTATTAAGATTTACTTGCGAGGAATATTTGATTAAAAAACATTAGATTAAATTAGGTATATTTAAATTTCCTTTGTTTTTCAAGTAACGAAAGTAGATTTTAGTCATTTACATGAATAATTTATTTTATAAAATCCAACAAAGCATTTATTAAATTTGAAGATAGTTTGTGAACTGAAGTTTTTATTTTGATCCAAATTTCAAATTTTATTAATTAGTAAATTCAATTCGTTTGTCCTCAGTGACTGAATGCAATTAATTTTATTCAAACACACCATTTCCTTCCAGAAATATTGTTAAAATGGATCATCAGAGACTCTTAACTAAATTCTGTGGCATGACAGACCATGTAGCCCAAGGCCTACAGTGCCCATCTCTGTTTTCCTGACCGAGAAGCCCTAGGGTACAAAGCATATGTCCCGATTAGGTGGGCAGCCTTACGCAAAAACCCAATGTTTAGCTCCCAAGCATGCTTGGTACTCAGTTTGCCAATACACTGATGGGATAAAAGACTGAGTGGACCTTGCCCAGACCGAGGATCGAACCTGTTGCTTGGAAGCTTGAAACGCTACCACTAAGCCCCTGGACTTCCTTTTAAAGACATTTAAATGTAAAAAGATGGTTGCATTTGATGATTAAAATTAATTTAATTTCTTTGTTGATATACAATATTTTTTCAAGCAAAGATAAGTTGACTGAAATCTACAGTTGAAAATGGGCTTCAAAACTTAAGAAACATCTGAATTCTAGATACAAGCTAAATTTACTATTTTAGAAACCAATGCCAAGATCAATAAGTAATCCAATGCTGCTATATCAGCATTAAATTCCAATTTTTATTATGAAAGAGTAAAGAATCGTGTGTATTTTATTAAAAAAATATTATATATTTATATATGTAATTTTTTATTTATTTTGTATTGTAATACATCAAATTATATATTATAGGACATACACATGTTTATATAATAATTAAGACAGTTAATTTTAAAAACATTCAGATAAATATAACACTAGTAAAAATAGCTATATTATTGAAAATTAATCATTATAGGAATTAAAATGACAATTAATTTTCATTTCAAAATTATTAAACCTATGAGTAATTTTAATTGCTTTATTGAAAACCTATTTTTGTTAATTACTAGAAGACAATCTTCACAAAATATCTTTTCCATTATAAAATTTGAAATCCGGCTCAATTCAAACTTTATCTCATTTACAGCACAATGCATCAAGAAAGAAATATAGTAGTTGGTATATCCCAAATTATTCTATATATATATTAACTATTGAAAAACAAGCAGAAATGTTACAATCCTTTTTTGTAGAATGATTAAAATAAGGAATGATTACGCATATTTATATTGACTTAATACTTATATCATGTCAATATAAATAAAGGCACAGACACTAAATGAATCGGTTGAGAATAATTGCATGTGTAGTGTAGCAGAAATATTTATGAATTGAAAAGTATTTTGACGAACATATTATATAACTCAGATGATATCATAATAATTCCCTCATCATATATATATATATATATATATATATATATATATATATATATATATATATATATATATATATATATATATATATATATATATATATATATATATATATATATATATATATATATATATATATATATATATATATATATATATATATATAAGCATTTCTAAATATATCTGTGAAAAATATAGTTTAACTATAACAATATTTAACTAAGCAATAAAATTATTCCTCTAACTTTTTGATGAAAATAAATTAATCAGAAGATTGCCGAGTTTCTTTAATTTTAAATTAAAACTTATGATATTTTTAAAACTCAGAGTTCTTTGATTCATAATGTCTGTATGTATATGCACCTGATAAAGCTTTAAATATGCATCACATTCTCCAATGTCAATTCAAGACAATTTCTTGGTTATTTTTCTTTTTCGTCTCTATTTTACTCTATATTTATAAATACTTTTCTGTTTTTTCTCATAGGTTTCATTTTTTAATTACAATTTATTACAGAATTCATGTTTATTTTTACCACCTTAAATTATATTTGAATTGCATACTTAAATATGCTACGTTTTTTTCTGCACAGATTTTCCTAAATATGGTTCTATGAATTTAGATGAGATGGAAACTTAATCGCTAAGCAGTTACCATGGGTGTAATAGTCCGGAGAAAATATCCTTCCCCTTCAGATCAATGTCAAAAGTAAAGGAGTAGATCCTTTGGTGGTGCCATCTATCGGAGGAATTTAAAGCAAAATCATACTTTCTCCTTCGTGGTGCTCTAATTAAACGAAAGATGCACCCTACTGACTTAAATTCGCATAACAACAGAAACTTAATAATAGATATAGAAACATAATATTTTTTATAATAATATTAATACAATAATATATTAATTAATAATAATAATGATGATAACAACAGATAATAGACATACAAACATGTATCTGGAATTGTTAGAATATATGAATTGTTTTAAATTGTTCTACCGAAAATAAACAATACAAACTTAGATAATAAGAACAGATCTACTTCTGAAATTTCAGAAGTGGTCTTACGTAATAGTATTTTGGAGTTGACGTGATGAAAGAAACTCCCGAAATTCATATTAATATATTCAGCCAAAATTTAAAACAATTATTTTAATAGTTGTTTTAATTTTTGGCTAAACATATTAATATGTAAGTATAAAAGAGTGATTGCTCTTTTTGTTAAAATTATTATAATTTAAATTTGTTATGGAGTTTAACAATTGTTATATATAGTTTTAACAAGTGCTATAAATTTCTATAACACCATAAGCACAAAAATAATTTTCCATCCATATTTCGATGATGAAACACGATGCACGATATTGTTTGTGTGCAAGATGGAGCAATGTTAGTCAAATGAAATTATGTTAAGGCTGTAAAACTTATAGAATTCAGGTCGTATTCTACAGTCAGACCAATTTTTTGGCGTAAGCAATATCACCTCATATAAGAAGAAAGACTTTTTTACCTGTTAATCTAAGTTCAGGTGATGATTTTGGAATTTTTTATTACTATTTATGTTTAGATAAAAAACATATTATTCCACATCATAATGGTTACATTATTTAGGAAAAAAGAAAATATTGATAAAATTTTTGTTAGAATATAGACACATTTTTTTAAATTTAAAATTTAATTTGCTTTGAAAGTTAACTCTAATATGAATAAATATTAATTGGTAAAAGATTAATTGGTTATTTATGTAAGTTCTTTGAAAGTCAGGAATACTATTTTAAACTTAACGTAAATCATTTTATGTTAAGTTTAACCTAACTCTAAACCAACCAGCAAAACCTAATCCAACCAAAATCTAATCTAAGCCTACCTAACCTAACCTAAAAACCTATACAAACATATATATATATATATATATACATATATATATATATATATATATATATATATATATATATATATATATATATATATATATATATATATATATATATATATAAAATATAACCTAATCCAACTTAATCTCTAACAACTAACTAATCTAGCTTAATTAAAATATATCTAGCCCAACATAAATTATTTTTTTAAGTTTATGGTAAATCAACATAAATAATTTTATCTTAAGTTCAACACAGTATTCTTTCGTGGCTTTCACTTCAGTTTCTAGCGCTAAAATAATTTTGTAGATTTCGATTCTGTATTCAATCTGTTTCATATGTAATGAATGTTTGTTTTCATTTACTGACACAAGAGATTAAAAGACCTCTTTTGCGATCATCATCTTTGCTGCTATAAAAATATTTGCTCATTTCTTTTCCAATATTGATGTTAATTTATCCGAATGATGTATTTTCGAACATACTTAAGTGATATCTAGATGTTATTAATGAAATATATTAAGAGTTCATGAGAATCCATTAATAACATCTAAAGTATTAAGTTAAGCTTCACGTGACAACAAGAATGGAGTGTAAAAAAAAATCTGATACTCAAAAGATAACTTTTTAATCTTTAGCTTATCATATCTTTATAACAGATTAATTCCTTCTGAAGGAGATGATTGCAAATTTGATTCAATGTTTCCTTATTCATTACTTAAAAACAGAAAAAAATCTGTACAAATTTAATATGTATGCAGATATTTTATTCTAGTGTTTTGATTGCCACAACAATGGTTTGAAAAATAAAATGTTATTAAACTGATAATGAAAAATTTATTTTTAAGTTACTTTCAGTGTATTTTCCGTTTTAATTATAATAAATGTATTTAAATTCATAAATTGGAAATCAATATTTTAGAATAAGAAATAAACTTCCCATATTATTTTGGAAATATATCATTAATAGCTGGTAAAATGTACTTAATGTAGGTACTTATGGCTGTTTGAAAATTTAAAAATACAGTATTAACGAAAACTTACCGAAGCCTTTTTTAAAAGAAAAATACCCGTAGCAAAACATTTACATAATAATCTGTTATTATGCTTTCTTAAAAAAAAGTACTTTAAATAACAGAGAACTGTGTATGTTAGCCGTTATAACCACATTCTTTGAAGCGAAACCAAACAAGTTGGACATTATCGCTATTAAACAACATGAAATAGAAGGTGAATTTACTTTATGGAAACGCATTTATGAGAATGGGTTCTTGAGGCTTCTTTAGGGGTTCTTACATGTTATAGGGAAATGATTCCCATTACCTATAAAATAGTCTCGACAGAAGGTATCATTAAAAAAGAGACTTACATCAGTTTTGAGAGTTATACTATGCATTAAGCGAAATAAGAAATGACGAAAATTCTCGAAACACAAACTCTTAATAGTTACATTTACTTTTGATTTTATCAAATATTTTATTTCCCCAAAGTAAAAAATTTTCTACCAGTTTTTTTATTCGTTTACTGATTATCCAGGAAAATCCGATACAGAGAATTAAATGGGTCACTTATTTTATATTTTGTTATTATGTTAAACATAATTATATAAGTATAATTTTTTTCTTGAATTGTTAACCTTTTTCTTAATTTTGAATATATTGTAATTTGGTGTAATTTTTGATTGACCTCTTTTTTACAAAATCCAAATCTATTGTGTTAGAGGAGATCATGTTATAACTTTTATTTTACTTTATTGTTATTTTTAATCTGCTGTTGAAATTCTTTATGTTAAATGATGAGAAATATTCCGAAACTTTATTGAATATATTGGATTCATATTTAATCAAATCAAATTTAATATATATACAGATTTAAATACTTTTTCCTGTTAGAAAGAAAAATCAAAACTGTATATTTGCTTTTTTTTTTTTTTTTTTTTTGATAGTGAATGATATAATTTTTATTTTATAATCTTTTGACTATTACATTAAGTAAAAACTACATAAAAAAATTAGATTTCATTCAATGAAAATTGTATAAAAGTCTTACCTAATCTGTCATTCGATTCTTATTGAATAAAATGGAGTGGTAAAATCTCATTAGAATGCAACAGAGAATCTATTTCCGAAAATTTATTCACCAGAGTTTAAATTTAAACATTAATAAAATTTCTATCAAAATTTTATTTCTACTAGAAATTTTATTAATATATATTAATTAGTTAATAAATTTTATTTTCACTAGAAATATAATTGAATTTATCTTTACTATAAATATTGATATTTTATTTTTTGAATCAACTTAAATTATTGCAAACTGTGACTCTTCACTGTTAAACAAAATTAGCGCAATTATTTCATTTGAAGTACACTCGCTTAGCAAAAATATGACCTGAAAAAATCTTAAATTCGCAATAATGTATTATTTGGCCATAATCACTGTAATGTCAACCCCTTTCTGATAAAGAAATATGTATCTTTAATATTAATTATAAGAATTGTAGATACGTAATGATATTTTAATTATATATTTTTTAATTTAATTCATAAAAAAAAATTATGTTCATTATCTGAAATTTGAGCTGAAATACTGCCTGTTGATTTCATAATCATATTAACAATGTAAGCATTTACGAATTTTCTTTCGTATATGAATTATAAAACTTCGATTATATTAGATATTTTGAATTTGAACAAGCTGTGTAATATAAAATGGTATAGGCAGTAAATTGCTAATTCGGATTTGCCAGAGAGAAACATATATATATCATAACATATATAATATTTATCAATTTATGTTATAAAGCCAGATAAATATTTATTAGAAATGCATTTTTGTTTAAAAAAGAAAAATGGATGGTTTATCAAAATAACAGCTATGTGTTTGGTATATAGCTTTCTATTTTTGGGAAAAAGTTGTTTTTGGTGCCATTTTTTTCTTGGTCGACGGTGTTTTTAAGCATGAACCTATAGAAATAAAAAGAACTCTATCGTTTAAATACATAATATCCAATTTTTTTTCAAAATTTTCCTCTTGTTAGATTCAAATAAGACAAGATCTCAAGAAATATTTTCAATTCACCGTCTAAATTCCAATTCTTATTATAATTAGTGTTTATAGGAAATACACGTAATGATTAAACTTCCACTTTTCGCCATTAATCAGGAGAAGAGGTAATGGTTTGTAGAATGCTTATCACCAAGAATATCTAATCATGCGCTTGATTAAATTCAGGAATATTTGATATTATTAGGGAAACATTTAACTAATATCCTGAGAAATTTAATAGTGCCAAATCATCTGAAAATCACTAACAAGAAATTTTGTTGACCTTAAATTAAATATGAATTGCATAGATTAAATGGGTTACACTTTCTTCAACAGAATTATTCTCAAATATGGTTCAATGAATATATATGTAATACAAATAAATTTTACATAGAAATATGTTTTTGTGATTAATAGTATAGTGAAACTTTTTAAATGATTCTATCAAAAAAACAACTCATAAAAACTCAGTAATAACAGATAATAATAACAGGTTTAGACTTCTTAAATTTCAATATACTACATTAATAACATTTTGTCAATGATATGACGAAAGAAAATCCTGAAATTCGAAAAACAAACAAAATATGAGCCCACAAGCATAAAATGAAATCGAATTAACGTGAGTTTAAATAAAAAAATTTGCCTACATTTTAAGAATTAAATATTTTTTAAAAATTGCAAAAATAATGAAGATTTGCAAAACTTGTGAAACATTGAAATTTTCTTTCTACGAAATAAAGTGTGAAATCCGTGAAAGTTATAGTTGGGTAAATGTAATATCTCATCTGCACATAAGATGGATTGAGATATTTGTAGAACAATTAATTCGGAAAATTTACAGTAACGAATCAATGGAATGTTGCTTAGAGCTATTAGTAGCACTTTGTAGTTAGGTGTGGAGATTCTAAGGTTTGATTCTATCTAAGGTAGTATTCTAAGTTACCATCAGTTAAATGCTGCTTTTGTTGGTCACAGTGATCCTTTTTGAACACGAGAACTAATTAGACATTATCTACAATTTAAAGAAGACTCCAGACCACTTCATCCAAATTCAATATGAGATTTGAATCAATAACTGTTGGACTAAAGGCCAAAGAGTAACCCTTTGGTTCAGCAGCTACTATTAGAAAACTTGGACTATTATTGCTTGGAGATACAATTCTTCTTTCTAGATGCATGTCTTTCAACTTAAGGTGCTTAAAATTTTTTTAGAGTATTCTCCCTTGTGATGCATGAATAAAACACATATATATGAGAAATTCTTCCAAAAATGGTTACTCAAATAAGCTTTGTAATAAGAGTATAACTTTCATTTTATTAATTAGATTAATGTTGTTGTTACTTATCCCCTGGTGTAGGAAAGCCTAAGCCAAGCACAAAAGACTTGACGTGGATTCCCGTAGATCAGATCCAGCGCATCTCATTGCTGCCTCTAGGAGGCGTCAAGATAATAAGAAAGTGAGCAGGTATGCTGGAGAATGAAAAGAACAAGGAGAGAAAATCCTCTCCTTATTCAAAAACCTCACACATTTTAGGTTACTACACATTTCTAAGTCCTTTCATTACCGATTGAAAAGGTCAGCAGCCACTGCTTGACAGGGGCAGACCAGGGCTATTGGTAGCATACCGTTGGTGAACCTGTAGAAAACACTGTACAGAAATCAATTTCTATATGTTTAAGGAATGGATTTCTGAGGGGTTAAGCTCATTTAAATTGCTTATCAGAATATCACAACCATTATTGGCGAATATATCAGTTATATCGTTACCATACACCCAAGCATGTGATGGAATCCACTGAAGGTATACAGGTGTCTTCAGGCCAATCTCTCAGAGAAGCTGCAAAATAACCTGGTCTAAGATATGAAATGTTAGGATGACGACCTAACTGGGACATAGGCTTCGCACCCCAGGGACCTCGATCATAAAAACAGTTATGGCCACTGTACACCTTGACCCACATGGGATACCATGCCACGAAGTTTAGTTACGATATCAAATATTTTTGGCTAGTTTTTAAAATACTGTATAGCTCTACTCCTATCAATCAAAATCAAAATGATATTTTTATCTGACGTCACATCATAATTAAGAGCTCCATTCACTATGTTCTCGGATCTAAAGACTGAACAATAGTCAGGGTTTCGGATACTAGGTCAACTTTCGCCCTCAAAATTGTTAAGGAAAATACCGCTTCCAGTCCTACCATCTTAAAATCTTTTACCATATGTATTAGATGACCAGGGCTTAATTAGGTTAATAATTACAATATGAACAAATAGTTAGGTTGAGAATAAAAACAATATAAACCAATAATAATAGTTATTATTATAATATGATAATTTTATTATAATTTTTATAATAGTTTTTATAATAGTTTAAAAATTATAAGAATTTTTTTAATAATTTATGCAACAAAACTTTATTATCTACTATTTAAAACCATATAAATAAGCAAATTAGAAATTAACTAACTTTAAAGACAGCTTAGAGTTATCGTATAGACAATAAATTAAGAAATCTGTTTTATAAATCAGTTACAGCTATATCTCTTAAGTCTTATTTTACTTTAAACTAAAATATTCAAAACTATGCCAGTAAACACTTAATTAAATTTTCTATTGAATTTAATTAGCATTGAAAAATTTCCAAATACAATTTTTACTTTTTTTACTCGATAACTTTTTCATGAGGGATTTTATTCCTTACTTTTAGTTCCCATTCTCACTGTAGACTTTTTTTTCGATTATGATACTTGAGTAGTAGTCATTTTCCAAATACAGGTTTCAAAGGAAAAGGAAAATTTACTGGAGAAAAAAAGAAGAAAAAAAACCGGTCTTATTTACTTTCGCAAAATGCCAAACTTCGGAAGAAAAATCACGGCTGGAAGAAGAGCTCACGTATCTCTCCGAGAGTAAACAAACTTTAGAAATCCACGTTGTCTGTTCCGCGATTCTTGGACGTTTCCCTGATTCCTGTTTCTTATTAAGGATCTTATTCCCTTTGATGATAGCCGGCTTCTTAAGCGTTTGTTTACTTTATTTGTCTTTTATGTTTGTTTTTGACGGAGTGTCTTACTTTTTCCAGATACTTGCTTTTATGTCTTTGGTTTTATAGGTTAACAGTGCATAGCGCCCACATTGGAAAGCAATCTTCCTCCTTAAATTTTTACATCTCTGGATTAATTATGTATTTTTTTAAACTCAGTTCTTAATTTATTTAAAATTCAATATATATATATATATATATATAATTTTATAAATAAATATTTATAAGATAAAATTATTTTAAATTATTGGAAACGAATCTATCTCTTTAAAGTTTATATTTGAGTTTTGAATTGTTGTTTTAGTTGGTATTACAACTTTTCTTTTAAGTTTTTGCTAATTTTTTAGTTTTATTATATAGATAATTGTGTAAAATAACATATTTACTTATGTATTTAAAATTGTGTATTGCATATTCTCTTCTTGAATTGTTGATTTCGTTAATATTGCATTTAGTCTTTTAAATTTTTGCTAATTTTCCAGTTTTATAATTTGGATATTTATAAATTCTAGCATTTACTTTTCTATTTAAAATTTTGCATTGCAAATACTCTTCGGGGAAATTGCGCGAGTTTCTTGGATCCATTACTCGTTGCGTGTTAGAAAAGAGTGTTTGTATATCTTTTGCATAATTGACTATATCCCTCCCCCCCCCTGAAGAAGACATGGTCCCTATGCTTCTTATTATTTTTTCATATTTTGTCATAAATAAATTTCTTTATACTTTAATTTATATTTTTATTTTTCTAATTATTTTATTTACTTGACTTAAATTTCTTTAACTGCTTTTTGCACTGGATAGGTGGTTAGATATATTTCTGTATTTTATATTCTTTATTGTTTTAAAATTGGCTTATATTATGGAATATTGATATTTGATTTATTATATATATATATATATATATATATATATATATATATATATATATATATATATATATATATATATATATATATATATATATATATATATATATATATATATATATATATATATATATAAGTTGTTTGTATAACCCGATATATTATTCAAAATGAAATTTCCTCAGTGACCATTGATTCTATTAACTCAAATACTATAATGGAAAGGCTAAATTGTTTTTAAAATCTACAATTTAAATGGTAGAACAGAAATATATATACTAAATATAAATGTAATATAAAATTTGTATGCATAAATGAAATTACTGGGAAGATTTAGGCAAATACTAGTCTAATAATTCTCAATAGAAACTAATTATAATATATATATATATATATATATATATATATATATATATATATATATATATATATATATATATATATATATATATATATATATATATATATATTTATATTTGCAGTTGTTACTCTCAGTGTTATGTGTGAATGGACAGTGTGTGCATTATTTAACAAAAATTACTTTGTATCAAATTATAATCAAAGTAAAATGTAAATAAATATGAAGGAAAAGTAGTCTGTTTTATGGAAGGAAAAATTAAAATACAAATTTGTGAAGCATTAAATAAAAATTAAAAAAGCGTCTAAAAAATGCAAACTTTATCTGCAAAAAAGCTTATGTATATTAATAATGCTAAACTTATAATTTTACTTAAGACTATTTTAATATATTATTATTGTTTTATTTTGGATATTTTACATAAACGTGCGCACAGTAATATTGTTATAAAAAAGTATTTAAAATAATATAAGTAATTATGAGAGCACTCATATTACTTTAACATTTTTTTCTAATGTCCGGCTTCACTAGGATATACCTATTCAGCGCTATGAAGAGCGAATGTGATGGCATCTTATATAGTGGGTGTGTCATTTCGCTTTGAAAGTGAAGGGATAAAGAAACACACTCATAGAGAGAGAAAAGAACATCCATCTTCGAACCAGGATTCAAACCCGAAATTTACTACTTCGAAGTTGGGGTTGTTAATCACACTCCTATCGATCTTCACTGTAACATTCTTGTTGTAACTTTTTAATGGTAATATCAGTATATTAAAAGATAATAAATATATAAAAAGTAATATTTTATTTTCAAAAATATTTTTAAAAAATACTATTTTATATTTAAATATTATTAATAAAGCATCGTATTTATTATATATATTCATTCATATGAAATAATATTTTATGTAAGTACAATAAGATAATAAGGTAATAAATAAGTATTAGTGACATACGTAATGATTGATGATGTTTCTAAAATGTCGCATGAAATTATTTTTTATTATTATTTTTTATAGATGAAGTATATAGATAATTATTAATTTTTATAGATGAAGGAAAATCATAGAAATTAAAGATCATTCATAGTACGAAATTTAAGTGATAAAATAGATTACTTACATAAATTTTCATATCGTTTGAAGGAATTGAAACTGTTTCTGTGTAATTTATGATAAAAATAAAAAAATGTTTTTTTTTTTTTTTTTTTTTTTAAAAAAAACATAATTCTAAAATTTTCAATGTTGCTAAAATTAACTAAAATATTATTACAATAAAATTTTCAAATTATTATTTAAAGAATTTACGGAGGTAGAAAAAACAGGTTATTAAATCAAATATTGAAAATCAGAAAAAAGTTTTGCCTGAAAATTAATCTTCATGACATCAAAACTGAGAGGAAGGATATAAACAACAAAATATTTTCGTAAAAACGGATAAATTGGAAATAATTAGTAAGTTTGCAAACATAATATGCACCTGAATTGACTGAAATCATGCAAAAAATCATCTTCCAAATTTAAATTTGGTAATGTTAAACATAAACTAGTTATGTTAAACATAACTATGCTGATAAAATTATGCATATTTATCTCAAACTTTTAATTAGGAAAATTAATTTTATAAGCGACTTCTAAAAATGTGCTAAACAGTGATAAAACTAATTTAATGATATTAATTTAAATTTATAGCAGCACTTTTTCAATATAAAACATCATTTTATCCGCCTTGCTTTGATGTAAGTATACGAATTTTACTAGTCAAATATAAAATAATTAAATTCAACCATGAAAAACTTTCTTCAAGATTTTTTTCTGTCATTATATGTAAAAAAGATTACATGTTGCTTAAATTCAATATTCAATTTCAACTTATCTAAACTTAATCAATTTCTGGAAGGTTCACACTGAAGAAGAATTATACTCTCAAAATAAATTAAAACACATTAAGCCAGATTATTTTTGTCACTAGGCAAAGTTTTCTTTCAGTTTATAGTAGTGAGTAAACATTTTTTCAATGTTAAATCGTTCGTATATTTTAAACTTCAGGAATATCAAAACATTTTCCATAATAAAACTTTAATATACTGCATACTACCTTAGTGAGAAGTCTATAAACTTCCGTCGCACTTATTCAAAAACAAAGTAAGGAATTTAAAAATCATTAAATAGTTAATTCGAGATGAATAATGTCATTAATAAATATATTTATCTTAGTTGTATATGTGCAATTTTTATATCAGGGGATCATTCTTTGTAATCAAATAAACAAAATTAAATCAATGTTTACCAGTTTAAACTCATTCTATGAAATAATTTATTCTTATGAAGACTTAGAGCAAACAAAATATCATTAGTTATGATAACAATCATTAACTTAAAATCCACAGCTGACTGTCGCTTCTGATTCTGATGCTAATTAGAATATGGTATTATGAAAAACATTGCACTGTTTTTAAATATTTTTGTTGTGTTGTTTAGTTTTCTGTTCAGTTTATCAACAATAAATTTCTTATTTAATTTATTCTATAATAAGTCTTGCAATCGATTATTTGGGAGAGAGATTGAAAAATGGGGAAGAGATTTGATTAATGTTAGACTAGTAAAATTTTATGAAGCCTATTGAGATTAAACTGGAATTTCTTCATAAAAAAATAACCTTTTATTCCATGAAATTTTCTAAGCATCTCTCTTTTATAATTTTAACTGCCATAAATCTGATAACAATTAATTTCGCTTTTGAACATCTATCATTCATTTTTATTTGAATTTTATTGTGAAATAAATATTTTGGCAATGACTATTTTTATGAGGTTGCAAAATTATTTATTGAAACTATAATATATGAAATTAACATTTCAAAGTTATTTTTAATTTCATTTAATGTCTATTAAATTTGTATTTACTTCTCTACTAATTTGCACTGATATATATATATATATATATATATATATATATATATATATATATATATATATATATATTAAATGTAAAAATATAAATTAATTAAAAGTGGAAAATAATTATATTAACTTGTTAAATAAAATTTTATAGTACATTTATTGAATTTTTAAATACATCAAGAGAAAAATCTCAGATACATTTAGAGAAAAATCTTTAAATATAGTTAGAGATTTTTCAATAGACTTTAAAGTATAGTATATAATACTATATAGAACGTGGATAATAAGAAAGCACTTATTTAAATGTTTCAATCAATCAACAATGGCACTACAACCCTGTGTGGGTCCTGGCCTTCTTAATGAGCTTATTCCATCTTGGCCTGTACTCAGCAGCACTTTTCCAATTAGATGTTCCAATAGTATTAAAGTCCCTATCAAGACAATCAATCCATCTGATTTTGAGCCTACCTCTTGAACGCTTTCCCATTGGCTTTGCAAGAAAGATATTTTTAAGGGTGCGTTCAGTTGGCCTACGAATAACATGGCCAGCCCATCTCATCCTTTATATTTTAATGTATGTGACAACATCAATGTTCTTAAAACTTTTGTATAATTCATGGTTATATATTTAAATCTTTATCTCTAAAATTTTTCTTATAATATTTAATTATGTGCAGTTATACTGCAAAATTAATGCTAATTTAGAAATGTTCACATTTTTTTAAATACACTTTAAATGTATTTAATAATATAACATCTTGAATGGAAATTCTATTTGTAATATTTAACTTTTATTTTTATTTATTTATTTATTTATTTTTGTTCATTCAGCGTTATTTATTTCATTCTGTGAACATAAATATGTGTTAATATTTAAGTTCACTGAATGAAATAAATTTTTGTTTAATGAATGGAATATATTTTTATTCTAATAAAAATTTATTTCATCAAAAGTATAAAAATTAACGCATATTAACACGTCAAAAGTATAAAAATGAATGCATATTTAAATATTTATATTAAATTCATTAAATTTTTTTTTCAAACCACCTATTTATTTATCAAAAATTTCTAATTTTGGAGTGAAACTACCAGTTTATTTATTATACCAATTTAAATTGCAGCTTTTTAAGGGCAATTCCTCAGTGTGTGTTTTTGATACAGGAAAAAGTAAGCGCATCGACATCAGGCTATGACAAAAGCGAGCACTTTTCAGTTTCCAAATCACCCCTTCGTGACCAGAAATCTCGCATAGCGGCAGATTTCCTCCTGCCCAGTAAAGACATTCGCCGCTGTGTCGGCTGTCGGGAGAATTCGCTATTTTCTGCTCACTTACCGACCATGGGAGTCGTGCTGTCATTACCACCTTCTTAATCGCTTATAAGCACACATCTCTCAACACACCTATTGGCTCTAATCCGAGCACTGATCCTCCTCTCGAAGATGGGGAATCATTCCTGTTATTAACGTCGCCAAGCACAATCTCCATTTAAAATCCCGGGAATGTGTGTTGGCACGTAAAATGTCGAGATGCTCCTATAAAATGAATGTGCGTTTTCTCTGTGTGTGAGATTAAAAAAAATGGTCGCGATTTGTGTACTGGGTGAGTTGAAGTTATTACTTATCACGTAAATTACAATCAGAGAAACTAATTAAGAAAGTTATCTAGTGTATTTATCTTGCACACATTTTTATATGATGCACTTTATTAGATTAATTTATAGTTTAAGTTTTTTTTCGTACGGTTTAAAAAAAGTTTAAGATACAGGAAAAATTATTTGTGTGGCAAAAGTGAAAGTATAAATGAAGAACATATTCATTAAGATGTTCTTATATGATTAAGAAAAGGAAAATATAGTGACGTTTCCTTTTTCCGATAATTCTGTTATATTGTATTTCATATAGATGTTCACGTTAGCTGATTTTATGGAAAAATCGATCTTTAATCAGTATAAAACGAAGTAACTTTTAGAGATTTTCAAATATTTAGAATTTAAATAGATCCAAAACACACATTTTATAGGAAAAACATTTCTACATTTGAAATGCTATCGAGATTGTACCATAAATTTTATAGTTGATTTGAAAAAGGAATTATACATAAAGAATTTAGAAATAAGCATCTTTTACATGCTCTAAATTTTGGAAAATTAAAACACTAATAAATTTTCTATCAAATTTTGAAAATAAGAAAATTATTGTTCAATAATTAGGAAAAAATATTCAATTTCATGAATTTGTTATTAAAAACTTACTTGATATTTCTTGAAAACTGGAAAGTTTAATCCAAGACTAAGTTTTGAATTTATCTGTTTCTTAAGAAATAGTTTTATTGTTCAAATCTATAGTTAAAATTTCGGTTCATTAAAATGACTTTCAAATTAAAATAAGCTTTATTTTCATTTGATTTTCGAATCTGGAACATTAACGACGATTTCCCAAAATTTTAGAAATAACATATTTTGAAAAACAGTACAGAATTTATGTTATCAACAAAGCTAAAAATTTCAAGATATTGCTTTCATCAGTATTTGAGGAATTTTACTTCAAACTTACTTAACTTTCTTCAATGGTATGCATATATGACAATCTAAACACACTAACATTTCCAACGTTTATAGTCTTGATTTTTGAGACAAGAAACAAGAAACAGATTAAGTTATTGAGAATGTCTTATTAATTAGCGGATTTTGGCGTTAAATTGCATTTAATTAGGTGCTTCATAGAAAATTTATTTTAAGAAGAAATATATTCATATCAGGGTACGTAAGTCTGGTGCTCATGCATCTACGAAATTAACTTTGAAATCACAATGATTCGATCCGAGCTTCAACTCTGCTTGTGACAATCACCCAAGATGGACGAGGAATCCTCCGCAAGCAAGGAAGAACCTCTGCTGCGGCCAGCTTGCCTGACAGTAACTAAATCCATCAAAAGCAGAAGTTCGAATTGCTTGACGGACCCGACTATCAGTTCTTGGTTGCCTGGTTTCGACTTGGCAACCCAATCCACTGCAACGAACGATTGGAACACCAAAATTCAGCAAGACTTCAGACCTTCCAGAGACGAAGTTTCCTCTCAGTCTAACAGCAACTTTGGCCAATGGCCTTCTCAAAGAATGTCTTCCGATAAACAACGACTCAAAGGGTCCAGAAGGAAAAAAAGAGGCAAAAAACAGAAAAAGAAAGTTCTGGATGTGGAGAAAGGCAAAGACGACGATCAATTATCACCTCTAGGACGGAAGGTGATTGTG
Organism: Latrodectus elegans; assembly: GCA_030067965.1. Classification (NCBI taxonomy): domain Eukaryota; kingdom Metazoa; phylum Arthropoda; class Arachnida; order Araneae; family Theridiidae; genus Latrodectus; species Latrodectus elegans. The sequence goes on from CM057819.1 coordinate 39,855,723, forward strand.
TTCGTGGCCGTGTTCCTTTTCCTCCTTTGCATTTTATTGGTAGGAGTGACCTTAAGACTTGGACCTGTGATAGATGAAATGGGTAAGCGAAAAATATTTTAGTAAATTTATTAGATTTTAAAATTTACATTCTGCACAGCGCATTAGAACTTTCATGGACACACACAGAGCTTCAGTAATATATGTCCGAAATAATTTGAACTGCATAATTTTTTTTTTTCTCAATCCTTTTCAATTCATCTCAATAAACGCATTGATTAAGAAAATGCACAGTAAATTTTTAGGAAGATTTTTATTAAACTCTTTCCTTCAATATAAATAATAGGAAAATAATTGTTTGAAAAACTAAAAGGAGAAAAAATGTCATTTAAATAAGTATAACACGTAAATAAGAAGCATTTAAATTTCATTAAAAATCTTCTTGCTGAACAGGGATGCCAAAACTGCAACTTAAATACGTATTTGTGATATGATTCAAATTTACTAGAATAACCATGAAGTATATTACAGATTATTTTAAAATTTTATGCACAAAAACAATAAGTTAGTTTATTTTTGTTGCGTGTAAAATTTTCATTGTAGATTACAAAATTATACAAATTCATTTAAAATTATTGGCAATTGTTTTTGTTAAACACTAATATAAAAAATAATAAAATATTAAATTGGCATTAATAGAGCATTAAAATGTATAAAATTATTTTATAAACTGGATTTTATGTATTAAATATAATTGGTTTTAAATAAAAAGGATGCACAATTTCTCAAAGTGACACACCTGTACCGTACAAATAAAAACACATCTAGAGATATTAATTTAACATTCCCAACCTTATATTGTCTTAGAATGCATAGTAAAATTAATATAACAATGTATGCACGCACATCTATAATTTCCGCTAACACACAATAATGTTTATATCATTATATTGTCATATAAAAATGCTGTGTTTAAATTTTAGTTTAGTTTTATTTGTTAATCTGATTTTCCTTTGAGAAATGCTCAAAATTTCTTAAAAATATTTACAACAAGGATTATTAAAATATTAAGAATGTATACCTTATATTAAAATATTAAATATTTGAGTAATACTATTCACACTCAAATTAAAGTGATAATTTAAGAAATTTTTTAAAGTGTTTTAAAATTAGATATACATTTTTTATGAAAACTATTTGGATGTATCTTTCAACTTTGACTTATTTAATTCAATTTTAATACGAATACTAAAAATGATTTCTTTGCGAAATTAACTTTTGTTAATAGTTATAAAATATGTATTTTTTTCTTGAAATACATACATATATATAGATAGATAGATACACATACATATGTGTGTGTGTGTGTGTGTGTGTGTGTGTGTGTGTGTGTGTGTGTGTGCGTGTGTGTGTGTGTGTGTGTTTTAGTTTATAAAACTAGGGAAAAAAACCGTTTTTAATATCGTTATTGCTATCTTACAGTATTCACCACTTGACGATGAATTTTTACGCACTAATTCAATAAATTTATTAAGATATTCGCAGCAAATTATTTAATTAAGAAATAAATTGAACATTAGAAATATATATTACAACATGTACCAAATTGTATGAACTTACTTCTTCATGTGGGATTTATTAAATTATAAATTCCATAAAAATACCAGCTGTTACGAAAAATTTTTATATAAAATATATGAATAATTGAAAAACTAGTTTCAAATTTTTATTCATCTTAATTTTTCTAAATATTTGTTAAAATTATGTAATTATTTAATACGATTCTTGCGAAATAAGAATGAATTTTACATATAACATTTATCGTTAATTTATTCAAAAATAATAATGCATATGGAAGGATATTTTTCCTTTTTTCTGCACCACAAAAGTAGTTTTTTTTATACTAATCTGAAAATTTAAGAAATATGTTTGGGAATTTTTTTCTTTATTTGAAATATGAGAAACAGAATAAAACAATGAAAAACAGAAAAAATAATTTAAACTTCTTCATTTAAATTAATATTCTTCTGTAAATTATTTTTATAATTTACACGTTAAATATCTCACAGAAAAACAATTTTTCAAATCACATTTCTACAATTTTTTTAAAACATTAAAATGATAAAAAAAAATGGTAATTATTTTTTCTGTGAAAAATGGTAATATGAACTTTAATGAATATAATAATTTTATTAATTTTAGCTCTTGCTAATTAATAAATAAGCAATGAAATTTTAAATTTTATGTTACATGTAAACTGTATACATGCACTGTTACATGTCTTATTTATATGTATTAAGTACATGTATTCTTTTAAGCACTGTATGTACATTCTTCAGAAATGCTATATAAATGTAATTAATAGCTTTCTTTGTTTAATGCTTGAATAATATAACTAATTATTAGATGTTTTGTAGTAAGAAGTGAAATTTTTTACGTGTTATCTGTTCAGTTCATTCATTCGTTATAAAAGAGGAAATAAATCAAATATTAATTTTTATTTGAAATAAAGAAAGCATGCGAAATATTCAAAGAAAAACATTTTTTTTAAAAAATTCTTTTTGTCGTGTATTAGTTTTTATATCATATATCAGTTAGCTCAAGAATTAAATAAAAAAATATTCAAAAATAATTTGTACATTGCAGTTATTTAGAGTATTCACATAGTTTTAGAAATCTATAGCAGTATATAATTTTAGATAATTCACAATATTTTAAAATTATGTGTATGTGTGTTTCTATATAAAGCACATATTTACATTTCTTAAATAATAAATCAAATCTTGTATTTAAAATGTTTTGAAAATTATCCTAATTAAGTGTTTAAATTAACATTAAAAATATTCATTTTATAAATTAAAAATTTTGTGAAATGGATATTTTTAATGTTAATTAGGTAAGATAAACTTTTAAAATTAACTTCATTGACACATACATCACATTTCAGACATTCCTTAAAATAATAAAACAAAACAATTTTCGACTTTATATTAAATATATAATTTTTTAAACTTATTAAATTAAAAGAACTTTAAGATGCTTCTTACTTCCTAATGTGTTCTTAAGAGGAGTAAATTTTTAAAAAAAATTAAATATTTATACAGATATAGCAATTTTTTTCACATCAGTTTATCACAAATGGTATTAATTACAATCAATAAATATTGGGCTTTTTCTTTCATTTTCAAATGAACAAATGTAAAATATTATCTTTATTAAAATTCTATACAATGATGATTTGGTATTTAATTGTATGTTAAATAAAGTATTTATGTCAATACAATTTATTAAATTAATTCTCTTTTACAATGTATGTAAACGAGCTTTTATATTTATTATATTAGCTTTATCTAAGATTATAAGCCTCCTCACAAAAATTGAACTAAATTCAAGAAAAAAAATTAAGTTAAGTCATTAATATTATGCTTTAAAATCTTAACAAATGCTTTGAATATAGAAATTAAAATATATTAAATCATAATTTTTTAGAAATCTTGAATAAAAAATTACCCATTAATATTTAATGTATTTTATAGAAACGTATATCGCCACATTATATTACATTAACATAGGCTTTTACTGTTTTTTTTTAAACTAATATCTATTAAATGCTTATAAAATGCTGAATCGATTTGTTTCTCTTTAACAGTTATTTTCTCTTAAATATTCAATATCAAAGAAACAAAAATGTAAAATTTTCTACGCGAAAAAATTGTTGTGAATAAAAAATAAAATTTGCTAAAATAATTTAATTGTGGATATAATATTTTTTGGTTTTCCGAAAAAATTTCATTTCTAATTTATATTATTTATTTAATGTTGTTATTATTAACTCCCTCACATGTATTTAAAAAAAAGTTACAAAATATTTAATGCTACATAAAGTATACTGATTTTCTTAGAAACCAGTAAGTAAGATTAATAGTAATATATTCCACAAACAAAATTTTATAAGTTTACCATTTAGTATTTCTGAATAATACTACTTCAAAGTCAAATAAAGAATCCAATAAACAATTTAAAAAATCTTATTTTCACATTATGAAGCGTAAGACATAAAAATATGAAGTGTATGGCTTAAATAAAATGTCAGGCGCAAAAAACGCTGGCATAGCTTTTTTTTACGTGTTTTTTGTTTTTGTTTTTTTTCCTGTTGCTTTTTTATTTAATTTCTTAAGTAATCTGTTATAATCACGACTGCCATTGTTGGCAAAACGCCTATTCCAGTAGATTTTTTTTTTTACTTAGCAAGCATAGCTTCTCACTTCACTTTCAACATCAATAGATGTTATAACGCTTAGATTTATTTACTGAGCATTCATTAAGTGAAGGCTCTAATGAAATGTGTTAACATCGTAATGATCATCTAACTACGAGTGAAGCTTGGTTCTGGATTGTTTACCCAACGTGAGTGATGTTTGCGAAAACAAAAATTAGAAGAGAATAAAAACTATAAATAATAACTAAAAAAATTTATTAGTATTAATTAAAATATATCATTTTAATTAACGATGATAGTAGATATCCTGTTGTTTTGTTGTTACTTATGACACTTGGAAAAGTCAAGCTCACTATGCCACCGATTAAGCGAATTTAAGTCAGGAGGAAATTATTTCGTTTAACCATAGCACCACGGAGGTGAAAGTACGACTTAACTCTAAGCACTCCTCCGATAGATGGCATCACCAGAGGATCCATTCCCTCAATTCTGACATTGATCTGAATATGGAGGAAATTTTCTCTAGACCATTTCACCCATGGTAATTGCTCACCGACCAACCATAGGACTTTTGATTCCACAGATTTAACGAGCACGTATATCGCATGTACTCGGTGGGTTTTTGGCGGCATTGGGAATCAAACACCGTCCTTCCAAAAAGAAGGCCGATACTTTAACCACTTTGCTGAAGGCACGGATGTTTTTAAATTTCCTTAATTCATATTTTTAGAGCACAACTCACAAAAATCAGCATTTATAAACTGACATTAAAAATTAAAAGTTTTATGTAAGTGCTAACGATTTTGTACTTTAGCTTCTTGTCATATAATTGCTTATTTTTATACAGTTTTGTAGTATACCTGCTGGCCAATATTTATGTTATATTCGCTAAATATTTAGCAAACAATCTGACAGAATTCACAGATATTTTTGGCGATCTTGACTTTTTAAAATTATCTTCAAATCATTTTAATTATTCGACATACACAAAAACAAAAATTAATTTTTCTGATAATTACTTTTAAAATCTATAAATTTCTTGTCATTAAGTGTTATGCTATAGAATGCTGCTAAATAATTTTTTAAATTTTATATGAAATTTGGCTGTTTTGTAAGTGTAAATGGCTTTATTACTTGTGAAAAACAGCCAAATTCCCTATAAAAATACCTCTTTTCTTCATTAAAATGGGATATTTCATGTTAAACATTTAAAAAAGCAACTTTAAATTTAACTATAACTAAAAATTTGTTAATTCAAAAAATTTTAAATAATTACTAAAATTATAAAACACAAGTTTTATTTTTTAAATATAATTATTTTCCCTCAAGCATGGAATGGATTGTAATGGATCTCTTTTTTTATTCTCTTGAATCCAAATTTAAAAAATACAAAAATTTTGAATTCTTTAAAAAATTTTTTAAAAATGAATGGAAATAGTAAATTTTAAATACGACTTCTCTTTTTACAATATATACCAAAATTCAGTATATTTTGTGTCAAATATCAACTTAAAATGCGTTAAATAATAATTGCTATTGCAAAGTTTACAGGACAAATTTTAAAAGGTATGAAACATGAATAGTATAAAGATTAGTTTTAATAAATCAATTTAAATGTAATTTCTTTAAAACATATAACTAAGATTCCTATTTCATCATAGAAGAAGTAAATAATGTTGGCTACATTATTTATACAAGTAAAATTCATGAAAAATTTAAAATTCATCTCCTTAGCCTTATGAAATTTCTCAGATAGTTAAACTCTACATGCGCTTTCAAAAATTATAAAATTTTTCAACCTAAGCAATACAAAATATTTTAAATAATGTGGTTGCATACTTCTGTGAGTATATATGATCAAGTTATTTTTCAAGATTTTTCCTTTAGTACTTTAATAAAGAAGTAGTTTTAAAGTTATATGTACTGTAATATTTACAATAATCATATTTGCATTTTACATTTATGACAAAAAAAAAATCAAGAAGAAATGGCGCTATAATTTTAATATAAAAGAAATTAGTTTTAAGTTAAACAATATCCTGTGCCATTCTTCACATAATATAAGTTGTGTGTGTGAAATAGCTCTAATTCTTATTATTGTTGTTATTGCACTAGCATGCTTCTTTGTAGAAAGCCCTGAGTTGGGCTCTACCAGTTAGATAGAAGCAGCAAGGACCAAGTAGAAGACTTTCTATACCTAGCCTGTCACCCCCAGAGTTATTATTTCACTTAGATGACATTGAAGCCTAGTATTAACATGGCCCAGCCGCCGTTATTCAACACGACAGATCTTCGGTTAAGCCGAGATTTGAATTCACTACATTTCGATAGTGAGAAGGATGGCCTAATCAACCAGGCCATTCCGAACCACATTCTTACAATATATTTTTATTCTCTATGGTAGATTCAAAACACTAAGCAATTTCATGGAAAAATTTTCTTTCCGTACATAAATGAAAAAATTATCTGCATTAAAAGTATTCCCATCTCTTTATTTAAAATGACATTTTGCTATAAAATATAGAAAAACAGCCTGTTATAATTTATTTTATCACTATCACAAACATTTCATCATATAATTTTTGCGAAAATTTTGCGTTTGTTTATAAAATAAACATTGCATTGCCATTTTAAAGTTGGAAAATGGGAGTTATTTGAAGATTACTTCTTTACACTTACTTAATAGTTTTATTAGAAATAGAACGAATTCTACTTATCTTTACATCTGGCTTCTAACTTGTGAATATTTAGTTTCTTATATTCTGCTATTCTTACAAATTTTGAAATTTCCAAATATATGTTATACATATAAATATGTGTGTGTGTAATAGTTGGAATTTATTTTATTTTAATCAGATGAAAATAATTTTAAAAATGATGGATTAATTTTAATCTCTTTTACAAGCTTTCTACAATTCAAGAAAGTTCCGTTTTTTGCTTTTGTGTAGTGGTAGACATCAGTTATCTCCCCAAAGCTCAAAAGATTCATTTGAAGATTCATTGCTCTGTTAATTAGATTTATTTGAAAAGATTCATTGCTCTGTTATTTAGATTCATTTGAAAAAATTCATTGATATTGATTCATATGAGTTTATTAACATTTTTTAAGTTAAAATTATATAATTATTGGCTTATAATGAAAATTGAAAAATTATATTAAATTTCATATAATTATAATATAATTTTTCAATTTAAATTTTATATAATTATAATGTAATTTTTCAATTTAAATTTCATATAATTATAATTGTATGATAATTCTATTAGAATAATTAAGCTACACATTTCTCAGATTTGTGTTTTATTTATCTAATGATATTTTTATTGAAAGAGTATCAGTCAAAATACTTACATTTTAAATGTGTTAAAACTGTAGGGTCTTGAAATAAAAGGAACAATAATCTCTCTAATTTTCAATTTTTCTCAGGAATTATGGTATCTAAAATTTTCAGAAATCACAGATTTTATCTCTCTGGTAATTTTCAAAGCCATATTTTTCACACATTTTTTTACATTATATCACAACTATCATATACAGTTATCACGATTAAAATTGTGATTTCAAAACATCATATTTGTGATAAAGAGATAAATATTTTGTAAAACCACTCAATGAATATTGAATCTTTTTTTTCTTTTTAATAAAAAGAAACTTCTCCGATTTCAGTGCTTCATCATCATTCTTATAACAAAAAATCACTTTCTGCTCATAAAGCATTTTTATCCCAATGATATCTGCACGTTTACCGCTCTCCAAAATTTAATGTCTTTTATCTTTCATTTCCAGTTTTTACCTTTTGTTAAAAAAAAAGAAATTTAAATATATATATATATATATATATATATATATATATATATATATATATTTTAAATAAAATCTTCTCTCTCATCAAGTATCCTCGTTGAATTTCGAATCAAATTCTAACTAACTATTTTAACTTGACAAGTTTTGAAATAATGATTTGACTTTATTCCTTTTAGATTATAAATAGTAAAAATTTCGATTCTACAACTTTGATAGCTATAGGGAAAAATACGAAATATATTCATTAGCAACCATCAAAATTGCTACATCAAGAAGATGGCATCCTGACCATGTTAAATCCATGCAACAGCTTGAATATTATAAAATTTGCATGTAATCAACTTTTCAAGTAATCATTAGGACGCTTATAATACTGCGGTTATGTTAAAGACATAGGTGCCCTTACATGTGGAAGTAAATTTATAAGATGATAAGTTGTACATCAGCACTCTTATACATACGTGGCAAATGAAAGTGATTGCCATGTGAAAAATTATTGTGGAAAAAGAACTGTTTATTCGCACGTTTCTGACTTTGATAGAAGTTGAACTGTAGATACCTGGATTGAAGTAAATCGAAATGCAATAGTGTTGCCAACGTATTTAAATTCCACAACCTTATGCAGAATAGAGTATCAATGGATTCAGGATGGTCATATGAAATAAATGCTGAATCTTAGAGGTTTATTCTCTCTAATATCATAAAAGATGTTACATTCAGGTTTAATGCATCCGACAACTATGTCTTCGAGGAAAATGCGCCATACAAATTTGAGACAAAAAATGTGGTTTGCAAGTCAACAACTGTCAACAAGAACAATTTGAGAGTGTTTGCAACAGTATAGACACTGCCATTTCAGCGATCATAGTGATTCAGCTGTTCTGGACAATGCGGGCCAGACCAGAGCACTTTCCAGAGAGTCGTCAATGACGAATTTAGACACATAAAAAACATAACATCATACAGACAAATCCTTGTTCTATTTATAGCATTATGATAACCCCATTTGTATTTGATATCATCCGACAACTATGTCTTACAGTTTTGAGACAAAAAATGGAATGCTCTATTAGACAAAAATTGTCAACAAGAACAATTTGATGGTGTGTTTGCAGTTGCATGGAATCTGTCATTTCTGTGATCTTGTTTATTCTTAATCTATTCTTTAAGTTGCATGATAGACAGGAGTGCTTTCATTCCACTGATCAACGACGAATTTTGAAGTATAAAAAATATAAAATCATATTTTTGGAGAAATCGCTGTTCTATTTATAGCATTATGAGAGCTAGTTATATTTGTATTTGGTATCATCGAGAAAAACTCATATCATCAGCATACGTTGACAATATCTTACTAGTTTTTCACTTTAAGTAATGAATGGTAAGTGATTTATTGGATACACATCTAGGTCGACTTTTCATTCTTTACACTGACGGCATTTTGAACAGTGGCTGTTACATTTTTGGCGTTTTAATATTCGTGGCTCTACCACTCACTTGCGCCCTGAGAAACTCTACACTTCACTGGCATTATGAACGACTTCATGTATCTGGTATTGGATGGCTTGATAGAACAAATGATCGACTGTTGACATGACAAATCGGTTCTTCAGACTATTCACCTCTGGCCATTGGTCTAATTACGCTGATTATCAAAAAACAATTTTTCTCAAAAAAAGTAAATAATGATCTTAATGTAATTTTACATACTGAATCTAAGTATGTTATCAGATTTCTGTCCTCAACCATAGTTTTTTTATTTTTGTGAATGCCATTTGTATTTTCTTTGATTCTTTAAAATTAAGAGTAAATTTATCTAGATTAACTTGAAGCCAAGTACATCGATATCCATGTCAAACCATGTTTTAAAAACTTTTATGCTTATTACTATTTTCACATGTTAGCTATTGTCTTGTTTTAGTTAGCAAATGACAGTTGTCATTATTAAAAAGTAATGAAAACAATATAAGATAGTTGTTTTATTTTTTGTTATGCTGTGTGTAGCAAGTGTTCAGCTTCTAACGGGATGATAAAATAATAGCGATTATATTCCGTTTTCCGTCCATGGGATTTGGAGTGAATAGAAAGATCATCCAATTTGATTGCCGCTTCCTGGTAACAAACTTTAGAAGAATAAAGTCCAAAACAAAATACACAGCAATGCATCCCAATTTAGCATCTACAATGAGAGACGTGCCTTGCAGTGAAGAGAATCCAGTGCCACAGTTAACCAGAATTTATGACCATAAGTGATAACTTCGACCAAACTGAAGGCGAAAGAAAGGAGAAAAGTGACTACCTTTCAAATAGGTAGTCAAGCAGAATCTCAATTTTATCGCGATAAGATCTTAATGACCTCATAGGGATTTAAATTTGCCTAAATATTCGATGGAACTTTTAAATTCCAAATTCAAAAGTTGTAATCTATTTAAAGAAGACATTAGAATATGCGTTTATCGTAATCTACATGGTGACTTTAAAGACTTGGCAATGTAGTTTTTGTAATAATTCTTCTTCAGTAATGAAGGCTTTTGGATATCAACACCAGCCTTATGGTTGGCGATTGTTCATAGACTCATCGGAAGTTGGTTTAAATTATATATTAATGCATGAGGGAAATGAATTATCATCAGTACCTGTTGCGCTTTCTAATGATATTAAAGATGCATGAAAACAATTGTTGTTAGAAAAATGCAATGCATTAAATAGAAGTGAAATGTAGGATGTGACTTAAAAGTAGTTGTTAAGTTTTCAACTTGGAGGCACTAAATTTTGCTGGGGTTTTTTATGTGAATTGGACAAATGGGATACGAAGTTTCATTTATAAGGAAACAGTAACCTAAACATAGATCTCTTAACAACAAAGCTACTTTTATGTCACATCGCGCATTACGTGAATAAGACATCTGGGATATGAAGTTTCATTATATAAGGAAACAGTAGCCTAAACGTATATCTCTTACTCCAACACGTAAAGATATATCTAATTCTCTATTAGTGCTTACCTCTCCTATATATAAGAGCTGATGAAAAATTTTATAAAAACTATGAACAAAAGCTCTGATGCCTTTAGCATATGTAATTTAAATTTCCTGAAATAAGTAACGCAAAATTGAAAGAAGGAATATTTGTAGGACCACAAATGAGTTCAATAATATCTCTTGACAAACATTTTGTGGAACTGTTGAAAAAAATAGCGTGGTAATCATTGAAAAATATTTCCTGTGGGTTTTCTGGGAATAATAAAGAAGAATATAAAGAAATAGTGAGCGATCTTCTGGCTTCATAAGAAGGAATATGTTGCAACATGCACTTAAAAATTCACTTTTGAACTTGCATTTAGACCTTTTTTCTTTTTTTTTTTTCTTTTTTTTTAAATCTTGGGATGTGTCTGATGAGCATGGTGAGCGTTTACAACCGCAGATTACTATTTTGTAAAAGAGGTACCTAGGCCAGTGGAGTCCCAGTATGCTGGCCCACTACTGATACTACTGAAGGCTACTATGAAAAGAGACATCCCAACTGCATAATATAGCAGGAAATCCAAATATACAATATTTTACGTAAACCACATTCAACTGAATATTTATCATTAAGTCTTTCTAAAATATCAATTCTGCTAAAATTTAAAAATATATCACAAAGAAACCCCATCCCGATGGAGAAAATCAGAGTACATATTTGAACTGAGAGAGGAAATATTAACAAGAAACCGCTTATTTAATCCCCGTGAAAGAAAAAATGTTTTGTTTAGACTAGTGTTCTTGATTCTAGTTATTATCTCTTTACCAGGCGTCTGTCTCTAGTCAGTAAACTGAGATATCTTGAATAAGCAGTATGGTCACCTGTATCGACAAACCCCATGCAATTTCTGTTTGACTAAAGGTCCAAGCATTAATCAAACAGAAATTGGATGGAATATGTCAATAAGATGTTTCTGTTTGACAAATATACTGTTATTGCTACCAGAGATAGTGGTTTTGGATAATTATTTTCAAGAATCTGTGCTTATCAATTTCATGAATATTTTATCACTTGTTATTTCTAATAAAATATATTTATCCGCTAAATAATTTATATATTTTTTCTTGGTGTAATAATTTTAAGGACCACAAGGTGCTGCTAATATTTGGAGTATTAGGAAACTATTATATGTTATATTTAAATTTTGAATTATAAAAACGAAAAATGAACATAATTATTGTAACACGTGTTTCATGAGACAAATATATCAAGCATTTCCTTTTACGAAGAGTTTTTCCAAAATAATTTTACTTTTATTCATTCATCTTTGTTAGTACGAATATATAACGTTCATTAAATACACAGAATAAATTATATTTGTACTGTATATTTAAAGTATGCAATACAAATCCTCCAATAACATTCTAAATAAGTGTATTTAGTTTTAAAATTCTCAATTGTATTAGACATTTTATATAAAGTCTAAAGTCAAAGATTTTTTTCAGTAATAAAAATGTATTGAAAAGAAATGCATAATTCAGAGAAATTTAATTATATTGTCTAACTTTTTTTCAAAGAATTGTGAAAAAAATTTTATTGAAATTTTAGAACTTTTGGAATATTTTGAATTATGCAATTCTAATAACTATTTTTCTATTCTTTAATTTCGGTATCTAAATCTTCCTTTAAAATATTTTATTGAAAGTTTTACCTTAAAATTTAAATATATACATATTTGTTGCTAAAGTCTTATACCAATTACACAATAAATCAATTTATTTGATATCCGATAAAATCTCATTAATTTTAAATGTAATTCATATTAATTAATAAAAGGTTTAAGAAATGACCTTGAATAACAAATTTACCTTAAAGATTTATAAACAGGTAATTTATCTTGTGTATGCATTACAATTTATTCTTTTCTTCTTTCAGTGAATTATAAATGAAATTAATATTGCCTATTGATTTTCTAACTATTTCACTTAAACAGAACATACTCATTGATACTATATTTTCAAGTTTTCATTTTAAAATATTTTAATTTTCTAACCGCTCTTGAAGTAAAAATTTCACAGCTTCTCTCTAATCCCCATTTTATCCTCATTATTTTAAGATCTAATAATATTAAGCTACATTTTAATTGATTTCTATTCTAAAGTGTGTTAAGTTTCTGGAACTAAAATGCAAAAAGATTAAAGTTATTGCAATCCATTCCCCGAGTAAGTTTTCTTCTTCAAATATTTTTAAAAATGTCGAATTAAAATGGTTGCTTATATGGTAAGACAGTCGTGACTACTAGAAATTAGTTTAAGGTTCTATTTTTCTCCTCCTTTTACATCTTTTTTGGATAACCTTATAAAATTTGCAAATAAACTTTATCTTCCAAGATGATAAGATCTTGTGAATTATATAAGTTTCATTCGTTTATACCATAGGAAAATGTGGAAAAATACATTAAAAATATTGTTCACAAATTTTGATGATAATATGATGACAAGATATTTTGATGATAATATGATGACAAGATATTTTGATGATAATATGATGACAAGATATTTTGATGATAATATGATGACAAGATATTTTGATGATAAGATCTTGTGAATCAAGTTCCATTCGTATTCATTTAAACCATAAGAAAACATGGAAAAATACATGTTATTGTTAAAAAATATTGTTGACAAATTTTAATGATAAGATTATGACAAGATATTTTGATGATAAGATCTTGTGTGAAATAAGTTTCCTTCGTATTTGTTTATACCATAGGAAAATGTGGAAAAATACATGTTATTGTTAAAAATATTGTTAACTAATTTTAATTTCATGATGCATAGGAGATAAATTTCGATGAAATTCGTTAAAATATGTTGCATGTGACTTTTCAAAGATTTCCAGCTTCATTTGAAAGTGACTACAACATTTCTTTTGCGTATTTATTTCTTTGGCATCATGAAAAATGTGTGTAACATTCTTCATTTTTACTATTGAAAATCTATGCAAACACATAACATATTTCTCTTTTTGCTTTTTCATGACTTTTTGGATGCAGCTAGCTATTTTTTAATCGCGGTTAAGATTTCAAAATGGCATGAAATACGCGTCTCTAATTTCACGTTGTCAAATGATTTCTGAATTGTGTATGCTTCTCTTTTTTATTCATTCTCCTCTATTCCCAAGGAACAGCTGCATATTTTATTCTAAATACAGTTAAACTTCGAAAATAAAAACAAGTATCAAATTTCGGATGAATTTGACTCGGTTATAGAATTCCATTATGTCATATTTTCTAATCCAATTATTCACTTTGGGGGTTTAAAAGCTTTTTTATATGAACAATTAATCTTTTGAAGAAATAATCAACATTTAATTAAATTTCAGGTTATATTTTTCCACAGATTTTAGAGCTTTAGATCATATTTCTCATTTCATTACCCTCATCTCGCCTCATACAAGGCACATAGATTTCCACTGGTAGTTAATGCTTTCAAACCACGAGAAAGACGTATTCCAAACTTCCTAGTAATCTATCAAACAACAAGGAATTGTGTACAAAGATAATTATACAAATATACAATTTTATGTGTAAGGAAATTTTATGCAGCATTTATTTTTTCTTATTCACATTATTTGCAACCACTTACAATTTTTATTTGCAGTGACGTGTCTGGAAGTTTTTCGGACTGAGTTTCAGGGGGAGGGGGATGCACATGCATGAAAAAAATTAACATGAAAAGTACCATTTTTAATGTTTAAGAATATACAAGGGTTTTGACGAGCTTGTAATCAAATAAGACTAAATTCTGTATCAATATGGTTTTGTTAAATGTAGTTCAATATTGTATTGCCGTAACATTGTAATGCTTTTCAATGTTGCACAATATAATGCTGTGTGTTTACTATTCTAAAATTATTATTATTACTAAATGATGGTTCTAAAATCAAACAATGTCCTTAAAAATATATTCAATACATAATATTCTCAAACACATAAATATAAATCAATATTTCTGTAAAATAATTTTCGAATTTTTTCCAATAGGATTTGAACTATGATGTACGTTAGTGATTAAATAGCTGAAATATATATAAAATTCTAACTACTCACATAAACTGTGTTTGAAGGAAAAAAAAGCAATGTTTTATTTTATTTTATTTATTATGATCACTCTTACAGCAATTTACTACAACAGAAAACCCTTAAAGCAAATGCTTTCAATCTTAAATGAACTGCAACTAACTAGTTTTGATGGGTTAGTGAACAAAGAGTTGCTAGTTAAAATTCCGGTGTATTAAAGGTTACATAAAACAATTTTATTGGACCCTAAAGTAAAATAGTTTTCTTACAATTTAAACGGAAAATCATAAAAATTTATTTGTTCCTAAAGAATGTGAATCCAGTAGTGTGTTTCTTATATATAAGGAAACACAGTAAAATGAAATGACTAACACTAAATTTGTACTACGGATATAAATTCGGAATTTTTGCCTTTTTAAGAGCCATTTTACATATAGGCCTATTTTATGAGAAAATCTTTCATGAGAAAGTTTTTATACAGCTGTGTCAATAGAATATCTCATCCTAAGACAACTTTTGAGATTCTTCGGATATAAAATCGGCAAGTTATGTTTGTATTCCATACATTTTGAAGCTATATAATTCTTTTATCCGAAGAATCGGAAATATGGATTCCTCAAGTTATGATAATGGGGAAGCTATAAAAATGTTTAATAGCTTTTAATATTCGGTCTATTTGGGAAAATAAATATGATTTTACACTTTCTTTCGTTTGAGAAATATGATATTAGTTGAAAGTAATTAGTGCGCTAGTAAATAACTGTGTTATATATAGAGAGTAAAGGGGAATTAATAAAAATATTTTTATATTCGTAATAGTTTGTTTTTTAACCCTCAAATATGCATGTTTATTTCTATGAAAAAAAGTTTGAAATCATAAAAGTAATTGAAAAAATAGAAAACGGCACACAATAGAGAATTTAATTTCTTTTACAAATTAATTTTCAAAAACTTAATTTTTTATATAACATAAAAACTACTTTTTTAAATAAATTTATTAGTCAATCTTTCTTTTTTTCATTATTTTTTATAAATAAAGGAAATTCGTAACACTTACTAAAATTATATTTATTCAGCGTTCCAACAATGCAAATATTTTTACCGTTACATCTAGATCAGAATTGGGCTCTAAATTCCCTTATCTAAATCAAAATTGGGCTCTACTTTTCTTGCACTAGAACAGAATTTGGCTCTAACTTTCTTGCACCTAGATCAGAATTGGGCTCTACTTTTTCTGCACTAGAACAGAATTGAGCTCTAACTTTCCTACTTGTAGATCAGAATTGGGCTCTATTTTTCTTGCACTAGAACAGAAATTGGCTCCAACTTTCCTGGACGTAGATCAGAATTAGGTTCAACTTTTCTTGCAATAGAACAGAATTGGGCTCTAACTTTCTTGCACCTGGATCAGAATTGGTTTCTATTTTTCCTGCACCTAGATCAGAATCGAGCTCTTCCAGTTAGATGAAAGAAGCCAGGTGGAAATCTTCGTAATTTAAGAACAAGAAGAATGCAGAAAATGTCCCAGAACTTGGCCAAATGAAATTACCACAGAGATATAATTTCAATTGGTATAAATTGTGATGATGGCAAATTTAATGTACTCAAGCCAACTTTAGTGAACATGACGAGTCTTTGGTTAAGTCAGGATTCGAACTCAATACATTCGGAAAAAGAGAACAATTTTCTAAGAAGCCAGGCTTTATAGTAAAAATTGTCATTAATAAAGAAATAAACAGTCAATGATAAAAATTGCTGCATAAAAAATTTTTTAAATATACTATTCTGGTCTGCATCGCTTGTTGTTTAGGGTAAATCAGTCTGTATTGTCGCTTCATACGTAAGGAAAATTTGCTTGAAAGGAACCTACAGTTTAAAGTGAATACCGAACAGCTGTAAGCACTTATTCCTCGAATAGGAATCGAACTATTTACTGTTGAATAGAAGGAAAGAATTCAATTCATTCATCTCCAAGTTTGAACTTTTCAATTATAAAATAGTTCCTTTTCCTTTGTAAAAACAGATTCATTTATAAAAATACCATTTTTCTCAATCATTTTTAAAAATCGGAATTGCTTTAAAAAATTTTTATACCACATTACATATTATGCATATTATTTTAACTTTGATTATATATAAATTGTTTTGAAGATTGTTTAAAACTATGATTTCTATTTCATACATTTGGAACGAAAATTTTATTTGAAACATTTCTTCATCTGCTCAAACTAGATATTTTCTCTGATGGCAACTTCATGTATACAAATATGTTTACAAAGTATATTTTCCTCAGCTTTACAACCGAATCTATTAAAATTCATGCAAGATAACATTTTGTCACCACAAAATCTCAACTACAAAACACGTCGGAAAGACTTATCACACGTCGCGACTTATATTCTCTTAATTTGGCAATAACGATCACGCAATGGCTCTATCGCAATTACAACTTGAGTTATGTACATCGGAAAGGAACAGATGAACTAAACGGCATTGGAAAGCTAAGCGTTAGTGCTTCTCATTGGTACTCTAGTGCGAAACAATAGCAAATTGCATCCGACGTGGAGGGCCACATGAATCTTATGATATATACAATGACAAGAAGAAGGATAATAGACAAATTTTCACAGTATGGTCTTAATATTGACATTATGGTCTTATAACATCAGAGGATTTAGCCATCATTTGCAACTGAATAGCACATATTTCAATAAAATATTTTCAATAAATAATGCAAATTAATTTTAATTTTTCACATGGTTTTTAATTAAAAAGGTAATTTGATAACAATGTTTTTTTCTTCCTATCTTTATTCCATTAGAAATAAATCTTATAATTTAAATGCACTACATTTTTAAATATGGCTACAACTTAGTATTCTCCTAATTTGGCGATACTGAACTTAGTTATTGATTTTTCTCTTTTGAGGAAATTTTCCTTGATTGCAATTGTATTCAAACATTGCAATGGAAAAGACGTGGAAAATTTCCTTACATGAGTACTTTCACTGTTCAAAAGAATACTTTTTTATTTTTCAACAGAAACATGATCAAATATCCAAATAGAGTAAAATTGTTATTAATATTTATTCAAAAGTATTATCATTCCAATAAGTGGTTAGCTTAAATTAGTAGTAAATGTGTGTGATTTATTTATTTATTTATTTTTTTATTTTATTTATTTATTTATTTATTTGGCCCAGTTAAAAATTTTCGCCAAAATTTTAGCTGAGCAAAAAAATTTTGCATTTTTATTTTATATATTTCTTAAGTTTATCATTCATTTCACTTTGCATTCCAACCATTTAATGGAAAAATATTTCACTTATCATAAAAAAAAAGTTTAGTTATATTACTTTTTAGTTTATTTTTTGCATTGTTTCACGTTTCTTCTGCTGATATACATTCCTTGAATTCTAGTTTTGCACGAACTCTCATTTTTAAATTTTTATTCCAAATGGAGTTTTTGGGAATTGTTATCACTAAAGTAAATTCTTAAGAATATTCTTGATTATTTTCAAATTATTTGAAATATATATTAATGGATCAAACTTTTATACTGCTTATAAATTTTGCTCAAAAATTATTATTGAATATTATATAACTTCTAATGACATCATATAATAAAACAATAATTAAAGTTAAAAAATTTGTTATTTTGTTACTTGAAAATATTGTTCTTATTAAAGTTGTTTCACAAAATTTTTATTTTAAATTTTTCCATCAATACTGCTACAAAATCTCTCCATAAAATCATATATTGAATACTATATCAAATTGCATTTTTCTGTGTCAAATATTCTGCACGTAGATGTCTAATTATTCATTTATAATTTCTACAAAATTATTTAAACTTGAGGCAAATAAACTATTTACTGCGTTAATTTCATTAGAAATGTTCGTTTCATTGTGCCTTTATTTATGTATGATTTAAAACGAGTCCTTGTAAAAAAAATTTCAAACATCATTAAAACGTTTTTTACGCATAAGTTAAATACACTTTGCTATCTCATTTCGAAGCAATTGAAATCTAAAATAATAAATTCAAACTTCAAGCAACATTGTTTATTATTGCTTCTATTATTTTTAATACATACATGTAATTTCTAAAATTAAAATGTGCTCTACTTTTGAATTATGAAACGCGAAAATTTTAAACTTGAAACGATTCTTTTAAGTGGGTTTAGTGTTATTTTGTTTGGCCATAAACTTTTATATATGTTCATTACAATGCTTTAAAGTCTTGGGCAAAAGGAAATAATATTTATATAAACATATTTTTTAAAAAAAGGATAATACACAAATCATGTCTGAGTTATATCAAAATAGAAAGAAAATTCTTAGGTTGGAGTAACGATATTTTTTTATCGATTACGTCACTTTCTTTTGCAATAAACGTTTGCATGTGTTGATTCTAACGTGTTGAAATTTGAGACAAAGGAAAATAACATTTACATAAGCACATTTTTAAAAGTTATCATACAAATTATATTTAAGGTATTAAAAATAGAACGAAAATTCTTCGATAGGAGTACTCAAAATTGTATTTTTGATTATAGTGTACAGAAAAACAAAAGTGCAATTTCCTTCAATAATATTAATTTAACTATGTATGATACAAGAGAATAAATCTGCTGTGTGAGTCGAATCATAGTCTCTTTTTATATACAAAAACAGTGAAATTAGATCTTTAGAAATAAAATCATAAATAGAATTTTTCATGCAACTCCCAAGATGATCCATATATGTTTGCTTAATTGCAAATTGGGAGATTGAATGCGACTTATAAATTATTGCAAGCATTCTTGCGATTCTTTTGTTTAATGTAGCCCAATATTGTTTACAAAAAATGATTGCTATGGGATTGTTCAAACATGCTTCAAGAATATTTAATATCTTCAGAAACATTGGTAGTAGTGTCCGAATACTTAAAACACACAAATGGTCGTCTAGATCAATCTCTGGAATTTGGGACAGTTCTTTACCTTTAATCTGAAATTATTGCTGTAACTAATCTAAGATTCATAATCTTAACTGTCCATAAGATGCAATCCATCTTGGCAGAAACAATCACCTACGATAATATTGATGATGATTAGCTATCATGGTAAAATATAAAAAAGTTAATTTTATTAAATTATTTTTTTTATTCTGATGTCTTGAAATGATTCTGACGAATAACACAATCAGTAATAATTGCCAGTTCTGCTCTAGCTAGAAAGCGAAACAAAAAATTTGCTCATCTTTGTTCAAACACTCTTCTCTACTGCCTGTTAAGACGGTCCAGATCTCACAGGTGTATACATGTTTGTGTGTATTAATTACTTCATCTACAAATCGTATAATGAACATAAGAACAAATGAGTTCTAAATGTAATAAAAAAAACATGATAAAGAATTCGTCTTTTCTCATTCTGAACTTTACATTAAATTGAGTCGGAAATAAAATGAAAAATATAAAGTGAAAATGCAAATTTAACTTTCATAATTTTGGAAAAATTTTATACGAATAAAAATGAAATTAAATATCATTAAAAGACAACAATAAATTTGGATTCAAAAAAATTCTGTCATTTAAAAATTCATCTTAACATTAAAGTCAATTACATCTTTAATTATATTTTAATGTAATACCGTAAACACAATTATGTTGCGAGAAATCGCGGTTCTTCTCCGTTTTCGGGGGGTGGGGAACCAGGAAACAATAGCCTATAAAATCGCCAGCAAATTCAAAAATTTCTCTACGCCTGGAATGCAAAATTATTAAATAGGTAACGAAATTATAAATTTTCTCGGTAACCTTACATGAAATGATCTTTTCACAACGTAGCATATGTGTTTTGAAATGTCCTTGAGTTCGAATTTCTGGTGTTAATTTTTGCTGCTTACCACTACCTTGGCCACTTCTTTTTTGATTTTCCATGAATTTTAATACTTAAGAATTAGAGAGCCTGTGCAGTAAATTTGTCCAATTAAATGAATTTTTATGAATACAATTTTATGTTTGATTGCCTATATTTTGCTTGATGATTGAGGAAAAACGATTTCCCCAACGGCACCTCGAAAAACAGAAAAGTACCGAAATCACCAAATAATTTTGTTGTCTCGTTGTTTCCTTAAAAATCATATCTAAAGATGAATCTAAAATGATAATGGCATAAATTACACTCATTGGCAAAGAGCCATGTTTGACATCAAGTGAATACTTGGCAGTTTATTTGGCTAACTTGCATATGATCCAAAATATTTATAAACATTTATCAAGGTCTGAAGTTTAAATTATATTATCCTCTTCTTATTGATTAATCATGATGCACAATTTTAATAATTGTATATCACTAAAAATATAGCATCATTATAAAAATAAACTACAAAAAATATTATTTCGAATTAATTTTGCTGAATTTAATTTAATTCTACTCAAGATTGCGCCCTCTAGTGGATTGTGCAAACAATTTAAAAATTCAAAACTTAGCATAAGTGGTATCTAAAGTATATGGCACAAGTACAGTATAATCCAGGAATCCAAATTCTGAATTTTTTTGGCAGTGAAGAAATGTTACCAAGATGACGTATAGTAACATGCACGATAACGTAAATACAAGGGTTACCAAAATAGAATTTTTTGCATAATTCTTATAGGTCTCCATTGTATGACGTAATAAAAACGAGGTTGCCAGACACATAAGAAAATCCGCCAAAAAGTCGCCAAACTCAAAATTTGGCATCATGAGTTATACGGCACCAGTTTCAAGTATTTTTATTCTAAATTAATTTTATCTGTTACAATTATATTTCTTTATGAAAATGAAAATGATAAAGAAATATATTTCGTGACCAGTTGTTTTTCATATGAAATTTTCCTTTCTTAATATGTATACAATCACTGTTAATATATACTTATGAAGGTATTACTTGTCATTAATTTTACATTATAATATTTTAAATTTAAGCTAAGAAAATTTTAAATAAGTCTGTAAAGTAATTTATATAAAACATGTTTAGATCTGAATATTTGTATTTAAATTTGCAAGAATTGTGTCATTTCTATATTACTTTACATAATTGTGTGGGATAATCTTAATAAAAGAATTTAAAATAATATTAATTTACGTATAAAATTAAAAAAAATAATCAATTAATTGAGATCATGTAGCAGATATATGTATTTATTATATATACTTTCAATATTATGTCCCTTCATTCAATGTATTTTTAATGGTAAAAAATTCCTAATCCCAACGATAAAAAACATTTATAGCATAATGAAAGCACTTCAGTTGCATTTTTTATATAACACTTTAAAAACGAACATAATTAGTAAAATTTTCTAGAAATGTATTTATAAATATATTAGAAAGATTTTTAAAAAACTGCATTTGTCTCACAAATAAATATAAAATCCAAACGAACTATTTTTAAAACAAATTTGATTTACATGAAAGACTAGATTACACATCAGTCATCCATAACGTAAATATTAATTTATTGAAAAAAGCTTAATTATAAGCGATGTAATCACCTTTATTTTTGTGCAATTTTAAATTTTCTATGTTGGCTGAATTGCTTAGCCTCTTTCTCTTTTCCCCATTTTTTCTTTCTCTCTTTCTATCTGTCGAAGATGATTTTTATTTCTAACATACTTAATGCATCTAAAATTTTAAGACTTTTCAATATTTAATTTTAGATAATAATATAAATTCTTTCTTTTTTTTTTACCTTATAACCTGGTAAATAAGTTGTTAAAAATAATTTTTCATAGGAGAAAATTTTGCGTAACGAATGTTACAATCAAAATGATTTTCATGCAATCAATATTGATAATACAAATCCGTATATGACTTGTTAAGGAATAGCGTCGGTGTTAATCATTTCTTGTGAGATATATATATTCCACCATATATTCAAAATCAAAGACTAAAAAAAATAAACTGATTGTTTGAAAAAAAAAAAAGCTTTGCGTTTCTTTTCACGCTGAATCCAAAAATAAATGAAGTTCCTTTTGTCTGAAAGTCCATGATGTGTAAACTTCGCAGAACTAAATCCATCATACCCTGTTTTGATAGATTTTATTCAAAAACTTGCCATTCTTCTCATTGAATGTTCAGAAACTTCTCGCCACAAATCAACAAAATAGAAAAGCTTTTTTTTTTTCATTCATTGTGGTTCGTAACACACTAGGTTACATTTTTTACAAATAATTGTATTCTTTACATCTGAACTATCATGAGAAAAGATCTGAGGGACTTTAACAGAAGAAAGATTGGAGAGTCCATGCAAAACATAATAATTCCTAGGCAACAAAATGTAATCTTGATGCATGAAAGTCTAAGATATAATAAATGTAAGAAAATATAAGATATATATATATATCTTAGAGTTCTTTGTAGAGAGAGAAAAGGCTTAGCTGGCAACCGAGTAGCTATCGTTTTTGCCTTTTGTTGAACACTATGTGTGTTCAAATCTCACATCCTGCTTGAGTGCTTATAGTGGTTCGAAATGTACTTTAAAGCTGTAGGTATCTGTTTTAATAATCACCGTGTCTAAGCCATATTAAATTGAAGAAAAAATACAAGATGGTTATGAAATGTTGTTACTTATGACACTTGGACAAGAAAAGCTCACTATGTCTTGGTAATGAGTATATAAGTCAATTTAGAGCGTCTTTCGTTTTAATCAGAGCATCACAAAGGTGAAAGTACGTCTTTGCTCATTTTAAATGCTCCGATAGATGACACCACCAGCGGATCCACTTCCTCAATTTTGACGTTGATCTGAAGAGGGAGGAAATTTTTTCGAGATCATTGCACACATGGTAATTGCTCAACGACCAACCACAGGACTTTCAATTTCACAGATATACCGAGCACGTATATCGCATGCATTCTCTGGCGGCATTGGGAACCGAATCCCGCCTTTTGGATGGAAGCTAACCCTAACCACTAGACTACCACGGCCCTGGAACGTGTGTGTAAACGTGCTGTTATTGTACATAACGTGAAAGTTTCTTAACTGTATTTTCCTTTTTATAATTGTTTGTAGTTTAATAATTTTTTTACATTAGTACACGTGAAAAGGAAAACATATTAAAATTATTGTTTTTAGAAATATTGCATGCATTTTTTTTTAATTCTAAAAATATATGCAATTAAAAAATGTATGCAAAATATATGCAATTAAAAAATGTATGCAAAATATATGCAATTAAAAAATGTATGCAAAATATATGCAATTAAAAAAAGTCTGATTTCATTATGTTCATCAGCGAAAGAATTCTTATACTTAAAATCTACTCTTTGGGAAAATACTCTTTGGGAAAAAATGATAATCAGAATCTTTTATTCTAAGATTTGAAGTAATTTAACTAAGAAAATGTATCTTTTCATTTATTTAGCCCATTACTTCTTAAACACATTTTTCTAATGATGGTCATTCTGCATAGTTAAATAAATTATGCACTAAATTTGCTTAAATCTTTTTTAAGAAAATGGATACATGAAATAACATGCTCTTATTCTTTTAACTTTTTACAAATTATTCAAAAATACATCAATTATAGAAATAAATGTTGAATGATGTTAACGTGCTATTAAGTAAATAAATTCTAAAACTTGTAACGTTGTTTGTGATCACATGTATTTTTATATTGCTTAAAAGAAACATTCAAAATAAAATTTCCTTTCAATGCAAAATTAGGTTTTTATTATTTCGACTTAACTTTCTTTAAAATATAAAAATTTTATTCAAAATGGTTACTTTTACAATTTATAATTTAAAAAATTAACGAATTTGATTTGCAAATCATCAACAAATTACTTAACGAAAGACATAATACTTTAATATGTTAAATAAAACCATTTCTTCAAAATTATTAGGTAAGTAACCATATAAGGCATTTTTTTAAAAAAAATAATATTATTGCAATAATTACTTAAAACAAATTTGCAATTATCAGTACTCACTTTTGAATGCATCATCAAAATATACATAAATGTATTAATTCCATAATAGAAATTACCTTTAGGAAATTAATCTCCTTTAGTGCTTAGATTAAAAGACTAATAATAATAGATTAATAAGATTCAAATCCTTGCACAATTTACAAACTCTAACTTTAGTATTTTTAACAATTTTAAAAAATGCCCACCAGTGGCGGAGAGGTTAGCGTCCCTGACTTCGAAACAGTAAGTCCCGGGTTCGAATCCTGGTTCGTGTTTGAATGTTTCTTTCTCTCTTTGTGTATTTTTTTCTTTATCCTTTCGCTTACGGGGCGAAGATGGATACCCACTGGGTGCCCCTCTATATAGGATGCCATCACTTCCACCCGATACCGCAGAAAAGTTAGCCTTCCTATCTTTGAAGCAGTCGGTACAAGGTTCGAATCCTTGTTTGGGTATGGATGTTTCTTTTTCTCTTTGTGCTCGTCTTTCTTTATCCTTTCACTTTCGTGATGAAGATGTCACACCTACTGGATGCCCCATTATATAAAATGCCTTCACTTCAGCCATTATAGATCTGAATAGGGCAAAGGGCTAACGGGGCAGCCGGGTATTAGAAAAAATATTTTTTTAAATATAGAAATATAATTTGATTTTAATAAGTATTTAATTAATACTCACTTGAAAAAATAATTTTCATCACAAATTTGAACTATTTTTCCAAGTAAGAAATAAAAATTTAGTTAGCATAAATAAAAGTTAGCATAATTCCATTGTTGTTCAATATTCAATGGTAAAGTTACAGTCAGAGAAAATCACTAAGTGTACATTCTGTCACTAACGCCAAATCTTAAAAGACGGATTGAACACAAAATATACCACGCGTCTTTTCTACTCATGACATATTCAATACATTTGCTGCAGAGTGTGGCATTCTATCAAATTTCATATATGTTTTATGAGGTAGTCGTAAATAAAAAACAGTTTTTATGACACCCTGAAATTCGATTCAATTTATTCCTACTTTGCATACCATTTTACGGAAACTAGTTGTATTAAATCATGCGAAAAAATGTCAATTTATATGATTTTAAAAAGAAATTTTCAAAAAAAAAAAAGCTTTTGATATTAAAAAATATTATGTTTATATTTTTCTCGTACATTTTATCTAGATTTTGAGAAAAATCGGCATACATTTTAAAAATATATCAGGAAGTAAACTATACAACGAATTAAATTTATATTATGGATTAAAAGTAATCAGAAAATTATTTTTCAGTGTAAAATTTTGAATTAAATTGTTGGAGACCATCTTGGCTTATTTATAGGACAGTGCTGTTCAGAGAGTAAGGTCTTATGTTCGGTCTTAACCACAGTTGAACTACTGAAGTTGAATGTTGTTCTTCTACCTTTTGCATGTACATCGGTTGAGATGGATGTTTGTGAATCTTCCTGATTTTTTTCCTTTAAAATATAGGAATACATCTCATTATTTATTAAAAGTTTACCCGGTTGGCCAGTGTTTAGCGGTAGATATTATAAGACCTTAAAACAGCATTAGATTTTCCATCACACGGTGTCAAAATTAAGTTGCAAAAGATTATGCAACAACTCATTTTTATTTTATTATGTGACGAAATAATAAGTACCACGCAAATACATTAATTTATATCAAACTCTTTATAAAAGTGTTATTTTAACTATAATTTCAAGAACGCAGCAAAGATTTCTACTACAATAATAAAAATAAACTTGATTAGCAGGAAACAAATCTATTAAAAAAGACTAAAAAGTTATTATATTGTTGTACAGTAACAATATTTCAAACAATAATGTAACGATATTTTATGAGTGTTAATTCATACGATAAACAACATAGCTCAATGAATACAATTATTCCTGTGTATTCGTTAAAGTATCCTTACAGCTAATTCTAACAATTGTTACTTTAAGCGACATACGTAATAAAAACTTCAGAGTAAAATTCTTGCAAGTATTTGCTTTTGAACAGGAGATTACATATTCCTTGTGATACAGAGCATGAAATAAATCACGCTCTGAGTCTTACAGCTTCTCCAGACAGCTGGTTCGCCAGCAGTGAAATTTCGCAGACGTGGTTCTTTTGACAAATTGTGTCTCGAGAAAGTGGTTCATTTTTACTCCGGATTGTTTACCTTGTATCGATTCGCAATAGGGAAGAGATCTTCGCGTGTTCATGTAGCTCACTTTCAACAAATCATTCCATCTTTAGCAAGACTTTAATTACCTTCGTTAATTGGCAGTGATGCTAAAAAGAATCCATTTTCAATTTACTCCATTCTTCATAAGTTGGGTGGAATACAGAAAGATAATGAGAAAGGATACATTTGTGAGAGCGTAAAATGTTCAATTATCTGTTTAGTTTAATACTTACTACACTTTTAGGAGATAAAAATACATGATCTAGTATGTTATTTGAAGCTTTTGTCAAGAGGGTTGAACAGGTATAAATAAATCACGTATCCTTTTGAGGATATCTTACCATGCACATGTCATATATTGAGTTGTTCAATTTTCTATTATTATCGACAGCAAGTGAATGTTCTTCATATTGTTATCTTGTCCAGCTGGTCTGGCATTATGGAGTTCGCTGCTCCATTTTTCTAACTGAGTCGTAATTATGTGTGACGTCCGACTTATTCAGTACACACATGCCATAGATAACCGATTATAGGGTAGGCAACCATTCACTACCCATTCATACAAGGATAGGATAATGACAGGAGAGAGAGAAAGTACATCCATGCCCAAACCGGAATCCGAACCCAAGACCTCCCTATCCACAGTCAGGCATTCTGATCACTAGACAGGGTAGGCGGTGAATGTTCTTACTATACTGTGTTTACAGTATTAAATGTCGTTAAAATTCAAATCGCGTGGTACTAAAAAAAGGTACCTTCATTACATCAGTATTAATTACCTTCATTTTCACTTTTTCCTCTAATAAATATAGCATTAATAATATATTCTAATAATATATTTATCATGTGATTATAAAATTAAATCAATTTAATTTAAAGATAATTAAAAAACAGCTAAATGTCAACGTACCTTAATTTCCTTTTTTTTTTCATTACTAATGTTATTATATAGGTTTTTATTTATGTTAACGATTCTTATGTTATTTCTGCAAGTAAACTTCGATTCTATTTGTCAATAATAGAAAATGTTGTACTATTAGAATTAGAAAATATAAAGAAATAGGTTATTTGATAGAATAATTACACTACTGGCCATTAAAATTGTTACACCAAGAAGGCGACATGCTACCGACGTGAAATTTATACGAAAGAAAGAAGGTGCTGCGATATGCAAATGATTAGCTTTTCAGCGCATTCAGACAAAGCAGGTGCCAGTAGCGACACCTGAATTGTGTTTAAATGAGGAAATTGTTCAGCCGGTTCCTCATACACAAATTGCATTTGAACGTTGTTGCCTGGTGAAAAGTTGTTGTGATGCCTCGTGTAAGAAGGAGAAATGCGTACCAGCACGTTTCTGACTTTGATAAAAGTCGAATTGTAGCGTACCGGGATTGCGGTTTACCTTATCGCAGTATTGCTGCTCGCGTCGGTCGATATCCAAGGACTGTTAGCAAAATATGGAATCGATGGTTTCAGGACGGTAATACGGAACGCCATGCGGGATCTCAACGGCCACCTATCACTAACAGCCGAGAAGACAGGCATATTATCCGGATGGCCGTAAGGGATCGTGAAACCACGTCACGAGCCGTGAGTCAAGAAATGGGGTCGTTTGGAAGACAACAAGTGTCTGCACGAACAGTTCGACGACGTTTGCAGCAGCATGGACTCTTAGCTCGGAGACCATGGCTGCGGCTTCCCTTGACGCTGCGTCATAGACAAGAGCGCCTTCAATGGTGTGATCAACGACGAACCTGGGCGCGCGAATGGCGAGACGTCATCTTTTCAGATGAATCCAGGTTCTGTGTACAGCATCATGATGGTCGCATCCGTGTTTGGCGGCATCGTGGTGAACGCACACTGGCAGCGTGCATTCGTCATCGTCATACTGGCCCATCACCTGGCGTGATGGTATGGGGTGCCATTGGATACACGTCCCATCACCTCTTGTTCGCATTGACGGTGCTTTGAACAGTGCACGTTACATTTCTTGTGTGTTACGACCCGTGGCTCTACCCTTTATTCGAGCCCTGCGAAACCCTACGTTTCAGCAGGATAATGCCCGACCTCATGTTGCCGGTATTGTACGGACCTTTCTTGATACGGAACATGTTCGGCTGTTGCCCTGGCCAGCACGTTCTCCAGATATTTCACCAATAGAAAACGTCTGGTCAATGGTTGCCGAGCGACTGGCTCGTCACCAAGCGGCAGTCACAACGGTTGATGAACTGTGGCATCGTGTTGAAGCTGCATGGGCATCTGTACCTGTACATGCAATCCAATCTCTGTTTGACTCAATGCCCAGGCGCATAACTGCTGTTATTACTGCCAGAGGTGGTTGTTCTGGGTACTGATTTCTCAGGATCCACACACACACACACACATCCAACCAAATTTTTTGAAAATTTAATCACTTGTTATTTCTAGTATAATATATTTGTCCAATAAATATCATTTTATTATCTGCATTTCTTCCTGGTGTAGTAATTTTAATGGCCAGTAGTGTATTTTTAATAATTAATAGAGAGAGAGTAAATCATTTCTATCGATATTGTAAATTCTAATCAATATTTGCTCATTCTGTTCTTTGTAAAAAATTAAATAAAAGATAAAACTTTCTTTTTCTGAATCAGGTAAATTCAGACTAATATTAAAACAAATGTAAAAATATCTATTAACAATGAATTAAATTTTAAACTAGTTCAAATAAGTATCTCATATCAAGTGCATCAAGTTTTAATGTAACTAGAAACTTTAAGATTCAACAATCACACACGCACACTTTAATTTGTTTTCTATGAATTTCATGGATTATTCAAGATTTTCTTGCTAAAATTATTCAAAATATTAAATATTAATTCTTTTGCTTTACTAACATAGCAAATTCTGTAAAAATTACAATAGTTGTAAGAAATTAACAATGATTTTTTTAAAGAAATTACTTTGACAGGTGTACCTTCTCCTGAAAATAATCTTATATATCTAAATTATTAAATTTTTTAATACATCATTATTTTAGCATTATTGAAAACATTTCTTTTGGAGTTGTGTTTAAAAGCAAATTTTTTCAAACATTTTTTATTATTTTCTGATTTTATTCTCTGATTCTATCTGATTTCATTCTACTCTCTGAATTTTATTTATCGCATACTTAAGAAATAAATTAAATTTTATAACCAAAAATATACCTTATTTTCCTAAGTATGCAATAAACAATATTTACTTATGTACTCTTCAAAAATGTGTTACGTCTTAAAATTAATTTGTCAATATTTTTAAAGAACTAACTTCTGTTGAACGCTTATCACTATACTCAAGACAGCTGGAAAGAAAGTAAATATCGCTATTATAGTGTTTTTGAAAGAAATATTTCTATTCCATTATTATAAAATCTTAAAGAACTGGTTGTCTCGGTTGTTATTAATAAAATATTAGGACTATAAATATTCTACCTTATAATGTTTGAATGAAAAGGAACTAATTTCATTACTTTTTTCTAGTGATTATGAATATTTAACATCATTATTTATTAGATTATTATTTCTAATTTCTTCCTATTTTTTTGCATATAAAGTAAAAACTAAACATGCCCAGTTGCAGGAAAGTTTAAATATGTATAAACTGAAATTTAAAATAATCCAACAAGAGCATTGCAAATCTTAAATTAATATTTAGTTAAATCTTTAAATTAACTATTTACTTAAACTTATGTATATTTTGATAAAAACTATTTAGTTAATTTCTCTGGTCATATAATATTTTCTGATCATCTAATGACGGAAATGGCATAAACCTTCAATTAAAAATGTCCGTGGATACGGAAATATGCGTAATTGTTTTGATTATTATGACAACGAAGTAATCACGTTTATAATTGAAGTAAGTTCTTGGTTACGGTCATGCATGAAAGATATGGGCCTCGAAATTTCGTTTGATTTCACTCAAGAATAAGAATTCAAGTTTATTGATTTTCGACTGAATCTTGGAGTTTCATTTGATTACAAGGGATTCAATTTCATTTTAGGCACTTAATGTTCTTAATTGTGGGATTTCTGGAGTTGATGATTTTTTGGTTCTTCAGAGGCATTTGAATAGCCTTGCTTTCCGTTTAGTAAGATTACTGAATAAGAGAAGACATGCTACTGAAATAAAGCAGAAGACATTGTGTAATTCTGCCAGTAAGTCTTGTGCTTTCCTTATTAAAGGGTCAGAGGCTATTTTTGATTTTCCTAGAAGTGCAAGTGTGGCATTTTTTCGCCATTCTGTAACCCATGATTTTTGGTCGACATATTACTATCGGATTGAACTTTAGAGCTCTCTTTTGTGCCATTTGTGTAATATGATCAAATTTTTGAGGTTAACCATCTTGACTCGAGGTCATCACTTGTATATTTAATATATATTGTTCAGAGTTATTGAAAACCAGAGAACTAATGGCATCATAGCTAATTTTCAGGTCATTTGTAAGAAATAAATAAATATTCTTAGCTCTGCTCTCGAAGTGAATATATGATCTTTTATATTCAAAGTAATAAAAATTTTAAAATCTGTATGGAAAATACATATTTTCATTGTACTACATATTCCAAATTAACATATTCATTGTACTACATATTATACATATTGAATTTATATATAAAATTATGTTTCTTGATATTTTCCCTGGAGATTTAGAGAATGCAATCTGTATGATTATTGTTTTACAAACTAGACACAACTCAGATTCGGCGAAACTGTTTCATTATATCTCTTAAGGATCTTATGTTTATTTTTATAATTTTATTTTTAACTTTTCTCTTTATTTTCGTCATTCGACTTTTCAGGAATTTCAGTATGTTTTGAATATCTCGTTCTCTCCCACTTTATACGTGTTGCATACATACCTCACAACAACAAAAAAATATAACTTTTACTCATATAGATCTTAGCGTGCATTTAGAAATAACTTTGTTATTACTATTGTTAGTGAACTGAAAAAAAAACTAAATAAACTATTTATTCTCGTATACTTAGAGTTAAATATTAATTTTTTTCTTTCCATTTACACATTAAATTTTTGTATGTGTAATATCTTTTATCTTTAGCGAACTACTTTGTAAAAATATTTCTTATTTTTATTAAATTAATTACGCTTTTAAAAATATTATTACATATTTTGTGTATTTTATAATAATTTATGCAGAAACAAATAGTTTACAAGTACAATATTAGTTTTAATGTATTAATCTAATTTAGTGTCCAAATACTAAATTCTTTTCACTCATCCATTTAAAAATAATAGCAGACGTGAATCATAATTTTTAATGTGATTTCGTAACTTCAAAATTTTGTTGAATGTTTTTGTGGTATAGTTAACTAACAACAGATAAAGTTTTATCCTTTCCGAGTGCCAAAATTATTCTTAAGTAAATTTGTTTGCATGCACTTTTAAATATATCAATTTCTTTCAACAAATGTTAATTTCTTCAACTATTGTTACTATTATTATTATTCAGTTATAAATATTTCCGTACTGAAATGGCTACTTTATTAGATATATAGCAGTTAATTCAATTTAAGCCCTAACATTTTGATTGATTCAGTATGTCATCGGGCACTTATTTATCAACATTTTTCTGTTGTAAGATGGTTTGAGTAATAATGAAATTAAATAGTTTGTAGATACAATATAAAACAAAGTAGATTTATTACAAAACCAATTATTTTTTTCTGTATGATTTCGTATTTTTTTATTTTAAAATATAATACTCTGGAATTCCAGTTAATGAATCGTAATAATTTTTTTCCAACAATTACTTTTATAAAATTAAAAAAACATTTCCATTGATGACGAAATGAAAAAAACAAAAACAAAGCATGTGCTAAAATTGCAACTCTTATCATTCAATAGCGATCCCTTTCTATTTAGAGGAATGGGGGATTAAGCACTTCCGCCCCCTAGTGTGGGAGCATCCAATCGAAATTGCAGTCATAGCTCAACAGATGAATGGCACAAATTTTCCCTGACCTCAAATTCACTATCTTGCATTTTATTGAATTTCTATCAATAACGTATTTATAGCTTGCTCCATGCCTTCACTTCCAGATCTGTTACCTTGAACAAACCACGCCTACTTCGTGCCGTCACAACACTCCCTCCCACACCCTCGGTACTCTAAAAATAACCCCATTTTCAGAGTAGGCTCTCCTGTTTTGAGCGGTGTCTAAAAATAGCGTTTCATCCGCTTTTCTCCGAAGGAGTAGCCTCAATGCTCCTGCTGTTCTCTTAAGGGGGAAACTCGTCAACCCATTTCCCTCCTTGACCCTTGCTCAGCGTTTTCATCGATACGAAGTCTGATGTATCGATATCTACTGTTCGATAGACATCAGGTGTTGAGTGAGATGAATATGGGATTTTGGATCGGTGATGTGGCAGATAAGAAAGAATTCTGTTACTGATATAAATTTCTTTTCTCTTGCCTTTTATCCATGCATATTCTGCAACTGATGACTAAGAGTGGACTTCCGAGAATACTCAACCTACATTTTCTATTGATCGCGTGTGCTAAACTCAGACAGTTGCAAATATAAAACTAAATAGTTCTTTGCAAATATCTACTTAGGAAAACATTTATGTGAAGATAAGTTTGTCAGATAACTACTACTTTGTTATCTGTATATGAGAAGGGAAATATAATTAAGATATAATTTAACTGCTCAAAACGCTTGTGTTAAATATTGGAAATATTCCTCTCTCTTTTATTTATTTTTTATTTATTTATTTATTTATTTTAAGTTCATCCAAATCTATTTTACATATTGAAAATGAACACAATTACCTGAAAATAGATTACTGATATTAAATCAGAGTTTCAGAAGTAATTTAATTCATTATCACTGAAAATTATCCCAGTACATACTTTTATTTCATTTAAATTCATCAATTTGTAAAACAAAGACAGTTGAAAATTCTATTACTTTCTTCGTATAAAAGTACTCAATTTATTGAATAAACGAATTTACTTTCTTTAACTATCTCTTACCTTAACTTTTATATTTTTTAAGCTTATCAACATTTGTTTTAAAATTAATTTTAAAATGATTAACAACATTTTATCCACAATAGATACCACCTGAAAGAAGTCATTAAAACTGTGTTTTAGATTCGTCATCTTTCTTTAATTTGAGATGCTCTGTGCATGCTTAAAGATAAATTTTAAAAAACAATCTTTATGAGCTGAATAATAATATATTTTATCTGGTTGAAGTATGGATAGATTCTTATAAAATGACCAACAGTAAATACTAAATTAAATCTTTATGAAAATTTGAATTTTCGTATTAGATGCTACTTTTTTAAAAGCAATCCATGTGAGTTTAAAATAATTTATGACCTCATTTAATTAATCTATATCACATATTGTTATCATTATCTTTGAGTTTCACAAATCGATTTTAAGTGGCTTTTTATTGACAAATCGAAACATTACTAACTTGACAGTAATTTTTAAATGCAACCTCTTTTCAAAATTCTTATAATACTACTTAAGTCACACAAGATTTATCAAAAAATCCTGTGTTCCGCATGAGTAACTCATAGACTTTGATTTTTCCTTAAATAATTTATCGATATAATAGTTGGATTTATAAAACAGAACTGTTGTTTCATATGGCTGTACTAGAAAAATCAATGAAAAAAACAGAACATCTCAAGTATTACAGAAAAACTATTATAATAAAATGAACAAACATTTAAAATAGTGACATAAAAATGGAGAACAGAAGTAAAAATTAAAATATTTTAAGAATATTTAACAAGGAAAAGAACACAAGAACAATTTTAAAAAGAAGCTCAAGAAAGTTCTGGTGTTCCAGTACAATTTGATTGGGAATCTTTATTTAATTTTAGGCATGGAAGAAGATGTTATGAGTCCATAGTGCCCGAATTACAAAGTTGATATAAATTGACTGAATGAAAGGATGTCTATTATATTTAGATGTTGTGCCAAGCAATCATTGCCTGTTTTCAGTCTGAAATTTACCACAGCCTCTTTACGGGGTTTTTAACAAAACTTTTCGAATTATCTCAAATGTTAACCCAGGGTTTGCTATTGATTGTGCCGCCTGGTCACATTTTAAAATATTGATTATTTTCTTTAAAATATACCTTTTTAAGTGATATTAAAGTTTGAATATATAGCAGAGCTTATAAAATTTTTTCGAAAACTTTTATACTAAGAAAAACTAATAGAAATATCTTGGAAAATGAGATTTAAAGGATATTAACATAATATTCTTTTGATTTGTTGGCATAATAAATTGCCAAATAATAAAATTATTTTTTATTTAGTGACATACAAAAATTTGTTATCACATCAATAGATAAAATCAGTAACGGGATTTTACCTTTATTTGTAAATTTTATATACTCGTAACAGTGAATTAATTATAAATGAACTTTTTCTATGGTCTACAAAATTCAATAATATGCGTGTACCTTTTTATCACAGTTACGAGACTTTTTACATTTTTGGAAGGTAAATGGATAAGCTTTTTATAAAAAGTTAATTCATGGCAATAAATCTAAATTTCATAAAAAATTTTTAT
Source organism: Latrodectus elegans (assembly GCA_030067965.1). Lineage (NCBI taxonomy): Eukaryota > Metazoa > Arthropoda > Arachnida > Araneae > Theridiidae > Latrodectus > Latrodectus elegans. The sequence continues at coordinate 39,891,474 of CM057819.1, forward strand.
AAAATTTTGGAAGGGCATACAAAACTTTTAGCCAATTATTTTCAGTTGTTATTTTAATGTATTTCATATTTGTTCATAGATTCAATTTTATTTCTCTCAATTTTATGTGTCAAGTTAGTTTCATAATATGTTACAATTTCACACACCATAAAAAAGTTCATTTATAATTAATTTACTCTCATAAAATTTACAAAAAGAAAAAATCATTACTGATTTAATCCATAAATGTAATAACGAATTTTTTTCAGCTGTTTTGTTTCATATACACTATTATTTAAAGCATGTCTTTAATTATTGAAATTATGATTTTAATAATGAAATACATGATTTAATAATAAAGAATATATATAATTGGAATTTTCATCGAGACTCCTCATGACAAACTCTCTCTTAGTCAACGTAATCCCGACTTCTGTTCGGTCTTTCGTAGCGAACTAATAGCCATCAACATCGGATTGGAATCTATCATGAATGAAACTAATTATAGTGATGTCTGGATTTTAACCGATAGCCGTAGTTCAATTCAATATCTACAAAATTGGACCTGCTTGGGAGACCAAACAAGCCTTTGTATTCTACACAAACTTAAAATTGTCTCCCTTCGGCATAATATCTATTTTCAATGGATCCCGTCTCACGTGGATATTGGAGGCAATGAAATAGCAGACACTTTAGCAAAGGAGGGTTCAGGTCAACCTGCTCCTTCTTCTTCCGCACTTTTCCCTGAGGAAAGCCCAGATTAAAACCGATTGGCAGGCACCTTTGTGACTCACCACTTCTACAAGGGTAGAAAGCCGGGATTTTCTCTTGCTCTTTCCTCTGATAAGAAATCCAGGACTTGCCTTGCACGTCTCGCCTCTGGCCACCTGAAATGCCTCACTTTTGTAGCAGGTAACAATACCTTCCCCCTCTGTCCTAAATGCCATGGACACCAAGCTTCTCCTGAGCATATCCTGAATTGTATGAATATACTATGAGTCGAAATCTACTTTTCTCCCCTCCTTGTCATCGATTTCCTCTCAGTCAACGGATTCCTAGATTTGGTCTGACTCTGTCAGACTATTGGAGATAAGCAACAACATAATTAATAAAGAACGTGTTTTAGCGCTGATTTAAATTCTTTAACCAATAGATCTTTTCATTCAAAGAGGCTTTCATTTGGTAAACTAAAGTTTTGATTGCCATGCGTTATAATATAATTAATATTAATTTCATGCATTTTTATGAAATGTTTAGTAATAAGTTCCTAAGATAGACGAAACAGAAGAAAAAAAATTCATATCATTGTCTTCAAGAAAAACAAGATCGTTTGTGATCACATTTTTATAATTATGAACATAAATATTTTTTGTGTGTATTTTCACTCATCAGAAATATAGTTGCATTTGTGATACTTTTGATTGTGATCGGTAAATTTTATCTGTTCTTTGTAGTTATAAAAAAATTATATCCGAATATTGCTACAGTGTAGTAAACATTTTAATAGATAATTAATAAATGCATTAATTAAGTATTTTATTTTGTAAATTATTACTTAGTTTTTTTTTTTCCGATGATATTATTATTTCTTTTGATTTTTTGTAAAATTCTTCTTTTTATCTATCTATACTATCTCTCTCTCTCTCTCTCTCTCTCTCTCTATATATATATATATATATATATATATCCTGTAAAGTTAAAATCGTGTAAAAACGCTGCTGGTTAAAAATGATAGCTGGCTGCTACTCAACCTAAATATTTTTTGCTGGAAATTGTAATTTATATTGAATTACAATCCTTTTGCTTTCTCAAACATATTTCCGATTGCATATTTTCAAAACTTAAACTCTTAGTCACTATTTACCAATAGTTCTCAATTTATTACATAAAAAGTTATTGTTTCTGCATTGTCATTTTAGATGTGAGAATAATTAAAATCATTTTAAATTTTTTTTACGACAATAAAATAAAACTTTTCCGATTAATAGTATGTTTTCCTTGTACATTTATATTAGTTAAATGATTTTAAAGTCTACTTTTGAAGTTAATTGAAAATGAATCAACAGTTGCGAAAATAACTGTTTCCCATTTTTTTTATTTATTTTTTATTTTTTTTTATTTATTATTATTTTTTTTAACAAAATATAGTGATGCAAATTTTATTAATGATAAAACTCCTTTAAAATCTCTCTAAACATTCGATCGGCCAAAACTAATTATCGTAATTACTTTCTTTATCTTATCGGAGGAATTATTTTACTGACAACATAATTAATCATTTCTTAACTATTAATAAGTGTACTAAAATCACCTAAGGATTGCGTTGATAAATTCCAAGGAATATCTAATAATCTTCTGATACATTTATTTTATGTTACGCTACATATTTTTGATTGTTAAATTAATGTTTATGATATTAACTTTCCTTCCGAATATTTTAGCACCAAGATTTGCGATTTTAATAGTTTAAATTAAAGTTTAATTGAAATGAAATTTTGAATGTATAATTGCATTTTCGAAAGTTTTTAATCAGCATGCTTTAGAATATGGAAGTTTTTTATTCTGTATATGTAAAATGAATTAAAATAAAATTCCAAAATACCTCTTACATGATTTTTAGTTCTATGATTATAATATAATACAAACTCAGTTAACACTAGAAATGATTTTTCTATGAATTTTGGTGCTATTCAAAATTTTTTTTACTATTTCTACAGATTCCTGAATTTTTAATTATACGTAAAATATTCTGAATGAATAATGCAATTATTTCAATAAACTTTACGAATTTTGTGAAGACTATTAACATCAATAATTTAGTTGAGAAAATGTAAATTACATGATATACTAAATAGGTTTTAAAATATGCTATATCCTTATCTTTCATTTTTGCTATTTACCAGTCTGGGATTTATCTATTTATTTTGGCATATTATTGAAGTTAAACTATATATTATAATATAATGCAAACATTATTTTTTTTTATCAATGTTCAAGATCGTATTTTTTTAAGATTTTAAAATTGTAAATAAATTCTGTGGAAAATTTTATTTGTATTTAATAAATTATTTAATTTTTAAAATCACAATAATTAGAAAATCGATTGTATAAACAAATCTTTTTTAACAGATTATTTAATACCTCATCAATCTTAACGGATTATTTAAGAGCGTCATTTTATAGCTTAAAATGAGAAATCGCTTTCTGAACTTTCATGGACGAAACAAAAACTAAATAAAAGCTGTGTTTTTACTGGCACCAGTTCTAAAATCACTTTTTTTGCTATTATGAAAGTTAGTGGTGTCTAGCGCGAAAACTGACGTCACTGCCTCTTATCTTTTTCTTACTTCATCCAATTTGTCACTATTTCTGTAGTAAACAAATCATGTTCTGTTTTTTTTTTTTTTTTTTTTTTTTTTTTTCCTTCCATAGCGTCGTCTACAAACTTTACGAAACCCTCTCAGAAAGGTCTCCCCCCCCCTCCACTTTTCATGTACAATTTGGGGTTTCCAGGAATAGAGACTGTCTCCCTTGCTAGTTGAATACTATCTATAAACCCGTACGCTAAATACATACTTCGGGATCTGAACTTTTTGGTCATTAACATTAGTTTCTTGGAGACGTAAAGACGTCTTGCTTTGCCTTTAGGAAGAATCATCGCTGGAGTGATTCAGCAAAACATCTTCAGACAGGCTCATCTCAGTGGATTGTGCGAGTGTGATGACATAACTAATTAGACCTGCTTGTGCCACGGATGAACCAATTTAATGCATACCGAAAACACCTGAGTGATCAAGACCAGAAATAAATCGCAACATCTGCTGTTCGTCTCCATGGAAACGAGTTATGTTGAGTAATTATTGTTTACCACCACGCGCCTCGTTGGTTGGTTGCATGCATCGCAATTATAACAGGTATGCTTCTCGGTCCCATCCTTGTGTAATCGAGGTGGGAAAAGGATGAAGTGATGCCATTAAATCCTGTCCCATGAATGTGTTTATGCATATTAATAGCAGCTGAATTGATTGCGGGATGTACTCATTATCAAGCACAGTTTTGTTTTTTTTTTTTTTTTTTTTTTTTTTTTTGCAATCTTTTCTTGTAATAGTTATTTAAAATGAATGCAAATTGTGACAGTTTTAAAAACCTCAAATATTGGAAATTATTTGAGACTGAAGATAGTTATTTTCAATAATAAGTTTGTGGAATTTTAATTTCAATTATATAAATCTAAATAGCAATTTTATTAAGTTAAATCTATTAATAATTTTCTTAAGACACAATTATAATACAATAGGAAATATGAATTATTCTGAATTTAACTCATATAATTGATTTTAAAGTCATTTTTGTGAGAATAATATTTTATTAAAAATAGAATAGTGCTGAATAAAGCAATAATGAGATTACATATATAATATGTTATAATTTCAGTGATTGACTGTGTTTATAACCTTTATGTAATAATTATTAAAATATCGGAATTCGTAAAGGAATATAAGTCTAAAATTAAATAAATTGATAAGTGTTTTAAATGAAAAAAAATCCAAATTAAATATCTGTGAATTTTTTAGATATTCATAGATTATAATGTATTTAATTTATTACTTGATCGAAGCATTAAATTAAAGTTATGTCTTTTTACTGCACAAAGTAATTTTACTTTAAATAGACGTCTCTTAACTAATTCATTGGCTTTTTCGCATTTATTTTACGGTAAATCATGCGCTTAACTTACATTTCTTTTTTGTTATCAAGGTGTCTTCCATAATGAAATTTCTCAATACATTTTAGTAAAAATTAAATTTATAAAATAAAGTGTCATTAATGTGCTAAATTTGGAGCACTTTTGGGACATTTTTGCATCATCTTTAACCGTAACTTTCTGCTGAGTTCATAAAACATTTACGAGAAAATTCTTCTTAAGATCTTCGTACATATTTGATAATAGATTAAAAGAGAAATCTTTTTAGGAACATCGTTTAGATGAAAATTTGATTAAATATCCTACCAAATGCTTTTAGGCAATTTATAACTTTTATTAAATTCTCGTGAAGAAACTTTCTTCTGAGCTTTTAGGGAAAGCATTGTAATCTTAAGCAAAATTCGGGTCAGTGTTGTCAATTCTCCAATAAATGATATTAAATTATTTTTTTATTTTGTCTTTTCTTATGTCTCAATATTATTTTAAAGCGTAAATTCTGTTAATAGTTAACGAGGAGGACACATCTTTTAGTAATTAGTTTAAAGATTGGTATTTTAATTATTACACCGATTTTATCTCATAAAAACTAATGTTCTGAATACTAATTCATTTTTCTGATATTAATTTCTCAGAAATTAAGTTTGTTGAAAATAGTCAATAATAATTGTAAATAAATTCCTTGTGAAATTATCCGAAACTAATAATAATATTAAAAGTTTATCATGAAAAACTTTTAAATACTATAAATTCAATATTAAAATTTTGCATTTATATTAGTTTAATTTCTACTGCTCACATTTTCTTATTTTCTTTTTCTTAGAACAGAATTTTAATTTTCGTAATACTTATATTTTAAACTGCTGATAATTTTAGAAATATTTTTTCTACTCATTTTAACACTTCCAATTTGCATTTTTAAAAATTCTTGAAACTTCATAACAGTGCTTCTATTTATGATATTTCATAACGGGAACACTAGTAATTATTGCATATATAAAACGAACAATTGAACAGTTTTATCAAGCAATTTTCGAAAAGATTTGCTTTTCCTTCAATGAAGGATTTTCATTGAATATTCACACGTTGAGTTACTTAGAGTTTTCTACCGTCCAATATTGTGTATACTATTATAGTACCTCATAATTATCGTTGAACAGTTAAAATGGCACAAGCGAGGAGTTTGAGCAATCAAGAACTCACAGGAGTTCTACAAGTTCCTAATGTCATCCTGTCACCTGACACTGAATGCCAAACTGACGACTTATTCAAAGCAAAATTGCATAGAGGAGATAACCTACACAGCAGCTTAAGAATCCCAAAGAAAGTTCCTTCTAGACGACATCTTTGTCGACATCACAGTGACAGTGAATCTAGAAAAGAGGGTGGTGACACGCCCAGTGCACCAAGACGCACAAGACCTCGCTCGAGAAGGGTCAGAAGGTCAGTGTCCGCCATCGAAACTAACAAATCGAGATACCGACCTCGTGTCAGACGGAGCATCAGCGAAAGATCTGGACTAATCATGGCTGGAAAGCACCTGTTGCCACCCAGGTCCAGGCCTCACAGCAACTTGAGTGAAAGGTATTCTTCGAGGTGCAGCTCAACCAAAACTCTGTCCAGCAATGTCTCCATGTCAGAGATTGTTGCGGTTGAGTTGGGCCTCAAAGACATTCCCGGACTCACACCCAAAGAGGCCAGAAGACGACGAGTGGTCTGCACTGTGATGCTGGTTTCGATCACTATACTTGTGCTCTGTGTTGTTTTAGTTGCAGTCACTTTGTTTTTGTCACCAGAGGTTGATGAAATTCGTAAGTAATATTTCAATAGCATGACACTTAACGTGTAATGTAACATAACTAACAAACGCTTATCATTCCGAATAATATTTATCCATAACTGTTAATATTTCCTTTATTTTTAGCATTTTCATTGAGTTAGTATGATTTTCAAAAATAATTTCTCACAGTTGCAAAACCCCATGTTTCGAAATTTTTCAAATACTCATCCTTATATATAAAATCAAATTAACTCCACACGTATGCTTAGATACGTATTGAATTCTAAAGAATTTATTCATATCATTTCAATCACTAATCTATAAATCATTTATTGAAAACATATTATCAAGATAAAAAAAAATATTTCAGTCAACTTTCTGTGAAGTCAGAAGTTAGATGTCATATTCTACCACAGTTGTTAATGATGATTAAGTCCATTTGAAAGAAAATAGTTTGTAAAAAATCCGATTTTTTAATTTAAAAATAAAAAAAGTAAGATACAAGTTGTATCTCATGTTCAATCTTAATTCTTGTTATCAGCGGAAGATGATCGTAACACTTCTGTTTATGTTGAGATATTAGAATAAGTCTTTAGATTTTTTCATAATTCTTCTCTTGATTTTTTCATAATTCTTCTCTTTCTTCATAATTCTTCTCTTTTTTCATAATTCTTCTCTTTTTTGGTATTTAAAAATATTTTAAATACATATTCTATTAGGATATTAAATATGGCCCCTTATAAAATATATTGAGTGAATCTTACTTATATTAAATTAGTATAAAAATCAGTCAAAATTTTGTTTCACTAATAAGAAGGAAAATGACTTTTATAAATTACATTTCTGTAGATAAGGATATCGTGTCTTCATTTTGAATTTTTGTTAAATAAGAATTATTTTTAAAAGTCTAAAATTATTTTAATTCACTGGAAAACTACATCAACTTTCATCAGTAATCGTTATTTTGTTTAATAAACTGAGGAAGCGAAATATGTAGTTAAAAATTTATACTCTGTGAGAAAGATTTTAATAGTTATTAATAAAAATGGCTTATACATTTTACATTAATATATATATATATATATATATATATATATATATATATATATATATATATATATATATTAGTCGGACATTTAGGCTCGCGGCCCCGATTAAAATGTTTATATTTATATCGTTTAGATGCTTATATAATTTTAATGTTAGAAATAAAGAGTTTCTTTAAGTCATACTTAAGGTAATAAATTTGAATTGAGATTTTTATGATAATTTCTATCACAAACTGCATCAAGAATATAAAGTTTTATTTTTGTTCCCCATGATAATTATCTGGGACTAGTATGATTATAACTGTAAACAATTGTATTTTAAAACATATGTCATTAAACTTAGCAAAATATTGCATTAAGGAAATAACTACGTCATATTCAACTTTAGAAAGAAATGGCGTTTTAATCAATTTCCGATTTGTTTCTGCTACGTAAGGAAAAAAAAAAGCAATGCTGACTTCATAATATTGAAAATAACTTTTACATAAAGGTAACAGGCGAGGAAACGATATCGCATTCTTAAAATAAACTGCGACAGAACTAACTTTAGGAAAACTCGCCCATCTGTTCCTGTGCTATTTTGAAACTTGTAAAAAAATAAAAGTATAATTGCCAAAAAAAAAAAAAATGGGTTTTTCTAGTGTAAAAAGTGAATGATTAGAAATACTGCTTTAAATTTCAACTAGAAATCAAGTAGTTATAATTCAGATCAAGGAAAAAAAACGGGATGGGAACGAAAGTGTGAGCTATAATGCCTTAATAAAAAATACAAGTATGTCCTTTAAGTAAATAATACAAGTCCAAAAAATACAAGTATCCAATAAATATCCAAAAAATACAAGTATGTCCTTTAAGATATGATTGTATCTTGGAACATACTTTTGATAAACAATAGTTTAGGATGACCCTTTGCGAAAATTGGTATTGCCAAACGTGTTTCAAAAAGTATAAAGGTGGCTAGAAATAAATCAACATCGCTAATAATTTGGCACCAAATTGGCGTGACACTGAAGAGTATAGACCATCCATTGAGTTATTTTGAGAATATATACTTAGATATACGTCTTAAGATATGATTGCAAACTTTAGCACAATTTGAAATTAATTAAACACAATTCTAACTGAAATAAAAAAAGCGATGTAAATGAAGGTGAATAATATGTCTCTTTAGTGAAAAATCAAGAGTAATGTAACTATGATTACTGTAACAGTTTATCCAAAAATATGATTAGAAAAACTTCATTGTAAATTGAGTTTTATTAGATTTTAAAAAGTAATTTTTAATATGCTATATCAAGTTACTTTCTTTGTTTTTAATAAGTATGAGAGAAAAACCCTACAACAATCGCTTGTAATTTTTGAACGGTTAGGGATGTCTCTCGATCTGTATTACAGATAAGCCTAATTCTATACAATTAAGACTCGAAAGTTTAAATATGATAAATAGCTTATCATTTTGCTAAATATACTATGAATAATAGATGACATAAAATTATATACACCCAAATTTTTCTTTTTATTATAAAACATAAATTTTAATTTGCGATAAAATAAAAAGTTTTGTTTTTCTGAAAAACTTTTTAATTTTAGTTAGCTAAGTAGAATTTTAGTTAATATATTATTTTTCATATTATTTTTATCCCTGATGCTTTACTAAAATAATGTATATTACTGCTAAAATACCAAATTAGCTTGATGTATTTTCTGTCAGTATAGAGGTACAAAATCCCAATTAAAATATCAGGCTTTTTCTAAAGTAAATTTTTGAAATGTTCATTTAAATGTGTGAATTAAGATTATTTTAATAAGCTTTTATGTTGTAAAGCATGGTTCAAGGTGCAATATCGATTAGAAATTATCAAGTGTACATGCATTTTCATTAAATTTCTTAAATAACACTGTGTAATTAATTACCAGTGATTTATGGTTGTTTGATTTTTAGGTAATAATTTTACTGGGAATTTTTTTCTTGTTATTTAAAGTGTAAACGTATTGCAATTTAATACCATTTAATAATAGAAATAGCTTTTTCAAGAACTATAATACTATATTTTCATTTTGTCATCTACAAATCTTTTAATCAATTGAATTATAAATGCTTAGTAAAATATAATTTTCATTTTAAAAATTAGTTTGATTTTTAAAATAATATGTAAAGAATTATGTAAAAATTTCTACAAAATGAAGTATTTATAATTTAGGAAAGAATATCTTTTACCAAATAAATTTAAATAGCAGAATTAACTTAATTTCTGATACTACCTTGAAATAATTTTATTCTAGATATTATAGCAAATATTTTTAGAATATAATGTGTGAAAGAAAATAATGAGATACTATGATGTACTAGAATACTAGAAAAAACTATCCGCTCACCGTATATAGTGGTCAGCATGCTTGACTGTGGATAGTGAGGTCCTGGATTCGAATCCCTGTTCTAGGATGGATATACTATTTATCTGTCTCTCTCTCCCTTGTCTTTGTTTTTTCCTTATATGAATGGGTTATGACTGGTTGCCAATCCTGTAAACGTGTCCTATGGCATGTGTGTATTGAGGAAGTCGGACTGCACACCAAATTACGGTTCAGTTAGAAAAGTGAAGCAGCGCACCCCATAGCTGGCACAAGGCAACAATTACAACTAGAAAGTATTATAATATTACTAGAATATAATGTGTACAAGATTGATACACATCATAAATATATTATTTCACATGGAGGAAATAATTTTTTAAATCATGAAATTAGTAAAGAAAAACCACTATGAAGCAGTTATTTTCACACACACATATTAGTTTTTAAATCAAATACTCATAAAATTACAGTAAAAGTAATAATAGAAATCAATAATACGATTAATGGTAAAAGTTACTGGACAGATTTTTCCTTTAAAGCGTCTAATATCGATCTTTAAAGAGATCCCATCTATTTTTTCACATTAATGTTTCAAAGAAATGCGGAATGATATATTTATTTAAGAGACTAAAAGAGGCGGGGAAGTAAAAGGCTTTTGGCGTGAAATTTCATTTTTCGCTTCGTTAAGTAAAAAAAAAGAAAAAGATTCTGATAGAATTATTTCTTTTAGAATTCTTGAATGGTTCTTTTCTTTTACTTTATCGATAGAATAAGTTTTCAATTTATTCCAAAATCTCATTCTCTAAAAGTTAGAAAGCGAAAAGTTTCGATTGAGTTGGTAAGTGCCTCAAAGAATAAGCAAAAAGTGAGGTTAATTCGGTGGAGCACAGTGTCTTTTATTTCTTCCTCTTAACTTATCTTAAGTTTTTCGCAGCATGCTTGTTCTTAGGAATTAGTTATTGACTGTGAAGTTATGCTGCCAGAGAAGAGAACCCCGTGCATAATAACTGCAGCATACTTGGCACCTGTCCACATAACAGTACCCTGATTTTGTTTGATCATATAAGTTAATTTAATATATTAATATAGTTATAATTATTTTATTGGAAAATTTCGCTAAGAACTTTAATGAAGTTGATCATATAAACCACAAAGATTATAAATGTCCACTTTTTACAAAGAGCTGTAAATAGACGCATTGTAAAAATGCTTTACTATAATGTTCTTATGTGGTTCCTTACAAATTTTTGTTCAGACAGTATATATGAATATATATATATATATATGAGTTATGTTATTATAGTATGTTAACCCTTTTCTAAGGGTGTGGAAAATATATTTCCCACCAATTTCAATTATTTTTAATACAAAAAGTATTTTCAGTACAAAATATATCTAATTTATAATTTCTTTTGCTGCTTTTAAAAATCGCAAATTATATAATTTATAATTGTAATGTTATACGAAATTAAAAAAAAGAAATGCCACGCACAAAAGCGTGCGTAATCTATCCTACCTTTGAATAGCTTAAAGTGGACATTAAGAAACAAACTTCTCACCAAGAAAATAATATTAAAAGTCAAATTAATTTTAGTTAATAATCTAAATATATCCATTTTTTTATAAGTCAATCTTTGACTCAAAAATATGTTAGCATAGTTACTAGAAAAAAATGACCCTATAAAAATAAATAAATTATAAGTATATCAGAGTAAATTCATGCTTTCTCTTCATATGACCGTGTTCATCTGTTTCCTGTACATAAGGCAATTCAGATAGCCTGATGCCCTAAAGTGTTGTGAGTCATTTTAAATTCACTGAGTAAAAATTTTCTTAAATAGCAGCCTATGTTCTTATGTCGCGAGATAAGAAAACAGGAAGACCTTCAAGCACTCACTTCAACAGACGTATATGCAGAAAGTAGAAGCGTAGCATCCATCTCGTAACATAGTTCAACAAAATTTATATAAAACTCGAAATTTTGCTATAAAGAACGCTGTTTTACACCTAGACCACGAGAAGACCAAATTTCGGAAGTTTAAATCGAAAGAAGACCATGCAAAAATTACTTTGAACGATGTATTTAAGTTATTTATAGACATTCCTCTGTTGCTCATAAATTGTATGAAGTCTAGTATCAAAACATGAATCTAGTGACTGAATTTTATAATCAAATTAATAAGAATAAATTCCGCCAATCTTGCCTCGTGGTCAGCGTGCCTGATTGCGGATAGGTAGATATTGAGTTCGAATCCCGGTTCAAACATGGATGCACTTTCTCTCCCTATCTATCCTGTCTTTTTCCTTTCTGTGTATTAATGAAGTGTGAATGGTTGCCTACCCTATATACGGGTACCTATGGCATGTGTGTACTGTTGAAGTCTGACTCCACACCAAAATATATCGTTTAGTTAGAAAAGTGGAACAGCGCACCCCATAATGCCAACCTAGCTGGCACACGACAACATCGCAATAAGAATGAATATTTCTCTTCCTATATCCATTTGTTTTATAATTTTATCGTGTTCCATATGTTTAGCTTAGTAATATATTGTATTAAATGCACAGCATATTTTCAGTTTTTAATCATTTTTAGCCATACTTATTTACTTTTAAATAATTTCCATTTCATATAGTCAGTATATTTTAATAAAATGATAATTTTAATTTCTTCTCTTAGTTATTTATACTTTTAGTAGGATTTATGCATGCATTGACAACTTATGAAATAAATCATACACCTCAGTTTTCTTCCTTTTACTTCAAGTGGTACGGTTATAAATACAGTTAACGTATAACAATAGGTAAACCTCTGTAGAGTTTCAGTGGATATGAAAAAGTTATAGAAATTTTACAACAACCCTCCACTTATTACAAAATATTAGAAATTATTTTATTTTGTCTAAATTTATTCCGAATTTTATGTTTCATTATTCAAAAAAAAGATTGACTATTTCAAAGCATTTCTTTATATATTTAATTCAAAGTAATCAAAACCAACAAAAATAGTATTTAATTTTTATCTTAATGCGAATTAAGATTAAAAATAAATACTATTTTTGTAGTATTTTTGTTTAATGTGAATTTATAATCGTCTTCTTTTCTTGATAAAAAAATCATTAAATTTTGACTGTGAATCCTTAAAAATATTTTTGGATGCTTTATTCCAATGAAATATTTTTAATAACTTCTAGGCAAAAATTGTACAAAGGCATTTTTACATTCTTCGGAGAAAAATGACCATCACTTATCAATCAATGAAAAAACTAAAAAAAAAAAAAAAAATGCAGCCCTTTACTTGATAGTTCAAATAGATAACGCCTATTATATACACTTGTTAAATCTATCATACAGTAATGTTTTATTACTGTATTTATTATATATGATGTTTTAATGTAAATTCCCATGTCCAAAACATTCATGTCTTTTGTGTATTCTTTAAGTTTTATCAAAAGAGCTTAATTTATGCACATAAAATCCTTGTTACATGAGTTCGTGGAATTTTTGTGTCTGAAGTGTGCATACAAATGTCTGCTCTGATTTGAACGAAACTGATATGAATGTGTTGGTCCCTGTATATCTTAAAACATCGACTGTATCATTTACAAAATTTAAATTCTATCATTTGGAATATAAACTCTAATTAACGCTGATATTAACTAAAAGCAGTGTTGCTTATGTCAAAACGCACAGTGGTCCGGAACTTTGTTCGCTTCAGGAATGGATGATGGGGGTTCTTTCTGCCCTGCTAAAATTTTCAGCTATACATAATCGCTAAAAAAAATAAAGAAAAAATATATTCAACATCAGATCTTCTTTCTTTCTATATTCCCATTGTGTAATCGACAAGAAAAATTGTTGTCTACTTTTGTGCTTCTAAATTTTTTTAAAAAAAAACATTTGTTTTGTCCTTGAAGAGAACGAATTTTCTACTTTCCCAATACACAGCCAATCGAAAATATATTTGAATATGGATTAAAAGAACTTTGTCTGTAATATTTAATAACATTGTAGAAGTGAATTTGAAGTCATACCATACAGTTCTTTCGACTCATAAATGGCTTACCTATAACTGCCATTTCTTGTTGAAAACATTTTAAATAAAATTAATGTAAATATACTTTAAAAATCATATCAGTAATTTTTATATATATAATTTCCTTTTACTTTCCAAAAGCTAAGAACATGTTTTCGACTGGAAAAGAAATATGTAAAACTTTTCAAGCTTAGCTTGTAAATTATGAATATATGCCAAATTATAATGCAGTAATACTTAATTAGCAATATACATGCGTTTCATAAAACATGATGATTATGGAATTAAAACAAAAGTACATAGACGTATCTTTAGCAATCATTTTATTTGTATAGAAATTTCGTATTCAGATGTTGCAAAAGTACTTCCATGTTTTAATTTTGATATATATATATATATATATATATATATATATATATATATATATATATATATATATATATATATATATATATATATATATATATATATATATATATATATATATATATATATATATAACATATATATATATATATATATATGTTACTTTGAAAACTTTTATCCTAAATATCAATTGCCTATTATGTCAGTTTTTCTTACTTAAATAGTTTATTCGAAAAATTACTACATAATTTAATAAATACTTACAAAAATTAATGTTATTCCACATACAGAAGAATTCGATATTTAAGTGTAATGAAAAAATCCACTATATTTTTAACCTATCCATTTCTTTAAGTTTCGAAATTTTACATTTATTCCACACAACCTTAAAATAAAAATCGACTTTTATAAACGTTTCTTATATTTTTCCAAACACGGAAATGAAAATTGCCAATTTTTGGAACGTCAAATACTTTTTTTTTCTATTCGAAATAGTACTCTAAATTATCGAAACGAAAAGAAACTTTAAAACGTTAAAAATAGTTTGCAATCAAATTTCAATTTTTTGGTGTACTTCCCCAGGAAGCTCTTTTCGGAATCCTAAAACTAAGAATTCTTTTCGTTCCGCTTAATGATGATGCCGGTTTCTTTGGAAAACGAAAAAAAAAGTTCTGTCTTGGAAAAAGTTGCTTTGTTGAAGGGTAAGAAGTAAAAAGTCTCAGAATAAATATACACTTTCCAAACATGAAACAATCAACGATGAAGCGGTTTCAAGTTTTCTCACGGTCAAGTAAATCAATGGAAGAATAAGAAAACTGACGTAAACTAACAAAGTTTCATTCCAAAACGTGATCATTTAACTTCATTGAAATAATCCGGATTAAACTTAAGAGAAAAATATAAGTATGGTCACAATTTATTATATGTAATGAAAAATACTGAGAAAAATAATCTTTTATCGTATTCTTCAATTATAAATTAATTAAAACAATAAGTACACATTCGATTTAAAACCATACTTTGTTATAATTTTAAAAAAATAAAATTAGTTTAAAAATTTTAAATTAAAAATGTTAATTTAAATTTTAGTTAATTTTAGTAAAAAATGTTTTTTTTTAATTTAGAAAATAAAAAATAGTTTTTATATACATGTAAATAAAATAAAAACTATTTCTTATTTAATTTGAATCGGATAAAAATAATAATATAATTGATATTTAAAAATTAAATTTTTTAAATTTTGAATGATCTTTAATATTTTTTTTAATTTCTATCAATTTAAAATTAATTTAAAGTAATATTTAAAAATTAAAAATTTTTAAACATTTAAAAATTAAAAATTTTTAAATATTACTTTAAATTAATTTGAAATTGATAGAAATTAAATAAATTATATATATATATATTTAAAACTTAAAAACTAAAAAATTAAAAATTTTTAAATATTAATTAATATAAATTTTGATTTGATTGAAATTAAATAAAAAATAATGAAAAAATAAAAAATAATGAAAAATTATTATTTTTGAATTATAAAAGTGGTAATAATTTTTTAATCAATATTTAAAAAATTGACTGTAAATTTTAATTATTTAAAACTTAAATTTTTAATTAAACTAAATACTTAAATTTAAATAATTCAATTCTTTAATTATTAATTTTATAATTTATTAATTAAAAATATAAAAATTTCGATTTTTTAAAATATTTAGGTATAATAAATTTTAAATTGTGATAATTTAAATGATTTTATTTCACAAGTTTCAACAAATTGCATTCATTATTTGAAGAATTATTTTTAGAACAAAATGATTTTCCGTCTTCTAATCAATAGAAAAATCTTCTTCATTATGAATTTCCATGAGGTATATTGAATTATTATACATATTATCCTGTGACAAATCTGCGTTTTAATCCGAAGCAATAATATTATTGATAATTATTCTCCTTTAATTTATTAAAAGCTTCATATAACAAATTTATAGAATCACCTCTATAGTATCTCAACTGTGGGTAAATGTGGAAAACGTTTTAAAAATACAATGCAACATATTCTTGTTTTAAGATAATTATTATTTATTAATATTTTTAATAGCTTATTTTTCCTAAAATAAGCTATCAAAAATATTAATTTTTTATAACAAATTAAAAATTCCTTTCTCTGACTATGAATTTCAATCAAATTTTAAATAGAAATCTGCAGCAGAGAACATTTTTCTGATTAACCTCCTAAAACTCTAAATGAGTCACGTGATTTTTTTTAAACTTTTTTTTAATAAACTTTTTTTTTATTTTTTTTTAAAGCGTAACTGTATACTTACATTCTTTACTTCTAAATCGGATAATTTATAATGTTCTCCATAAATCAAAACAAAACGTAAAACCGTATGTAGGAAAACTAAAAAATTTTAAATACTGTTTTTATATTTATTGCATGAACTTCCTTATGCGACTACAAGCACATCATAATTAAACTTTTTCAACACTGGCATAAAATATTTTTATGTTTCGTATAAAGCTTCTTTTATGGTTTCAGAGTGAAACATAGAAATAAATTCCACGACTAAATACTGTAAACAAAAACCCATTGTTTTTTTTAACTGTGATCGTAAATTCCTTTAACGAGAGTCTTAAATGAGGTAAACTATACATGTTCTGAAAGTAGAATATCCTTCCGAAATATTAGTCCTTCGACATAAGCAGAAATTAAGGATGAACAATTAAGATTAGAATATTGTTTTTATGGTTCTCTCAAATGACTTTTGGTCAATTTATTCTCTGCAGTTCGGTTGAAGAACCATCTCTTCTGCCTCATTATCTAGGAATTATTGATGAGTTGCAAAAACAAATGCACACACACTAAACAACTTGAAAATAAGAAAACAAGAATTTATAATCCAGTTGCACAATTTATAATGGAAAGTAGTCATTTGGTATTTCCCATTGTTGCATTCTCTTACACATTGCTAATTTTATCTCTTTTAATGTTTGGAAATTTTGAAATCAAAACTATAAGAAAAATTCGCATTATTTCCATTTATATAATTTAGAATGTTAATTTATTCTTTCTTTTTCAACTGAAGTAAATTTTACATTTATTTTACGAAGAAAAAATGCAATTTGAACATATATAGCTTCAATTCTATTTTTTGTTACACGTATTCACTGTTGAAAATATTTTTAAAAAAATTTATATTAAAATTATAATCCGGAAAAACATTTTGAGATGATCATTTATCGAAATCAGTAATCTTTCCTTTCTCAAGACAAAAAATTAGAGCAGTTCTATTAATTTTAGAATTCTTAATTTCAATCAGGGTGTTTGTTAAACAATGGAAAATCTTTACCACATTTATATTTCAAGCTGTTTCCTTTGTGGCACTGATTGCTCAGGATTTTTTTCGCGCGTAATTTGCTTCAACATGAAACTCACTTTCTGTATAAATTCCTCTTGGAAAGCGCAAAGATTTTGATTTTTAAAATATATTTCAAAATAACCTTGATTTGTCAAGCAGGCTAATCTGACGTTAAATCAAATTAAATGATAATGAATAAATTTAGATAAAAATGTAATTGAAGAAATAATTATAATAAATTTTCCTATTCGTCAAAGTTTAAATTGATAAATTTTAATTTTAGTTTGATATGTACTTATATAAAAATGATAATAATGAATCATTTGGGTTTCATTAAGAATTTTTCCATTCTGAAATAAGCTGTATTTGTGAATATATAATTATCAGTGGTAAAGTTAAATATCGATAGACTTTTGCCATATGTTAAGACAGTTAATTATATATATATATATATAATATATATATATATATATATATATATATATATATATATATATATATATATATATATATATAATGTATATATATATATAATATATATTATATATATATATAATATATATATATATATATATATATATATATATATATATATATATATATATATATATATATAACAACTCTTAAATTTAGCTTGTACTTCCCTACAATATACGTATTTCCACAGTACTTCACATATAAGAATGTAATTCCCATCTTTGTGAAAAGGAAGAAAAAGCAGTAATTTTTTTATTTCATATGACACAGGTAAAAAGACAATTACAGCAAAAATACAAATAACAACAAGAAAAATGAAAAATAAAACAGCTGTAACAATAGTCTATGTATCTAAATGGCCCCTGGCCTCCCAGTAGCGGTCTGCAATTTAGCGTTTCGATAACGCCTTACGATGGAGTAGATGGTCACGATCCATGTCCTGTCCCTGATTACAGAGGTTACAAAGAGGACATAAAACTATGCGAAGACGGTACAAGTGCTTAAGAAGGCAGTCATGGCCGGTGGCGAGACTAAACTCAGTCACCATTTTATGTCTGGGCCATTTTGAGACAGCAGAAAGTTTGTCTTTCCAAGATTTTTGCTCTGATCGAGATTCGAGAATCTTTTTTAATCTTTCAGATGATCTATTTTTAATTAGTCGTTTTATATTATGCAAAAAGATACACTATAAAGAGATATTTGTAAAGTCAAGGCCCCCCCTCTTTGCCAGTCTATCGGCAATTTCATTGTCATGGATTCCACAGTGCCCGGGGATTCATTGAAGAACATTGTCTTTCTCATTGGAAGACAAACTCTGAAGTAGGTTCCAACATTCATGGTGAACAGAGGATACAGAATTTGAAGTAGGCATCAAGGATTGCAATGCGGCCCGGGAGTCACTAAGTAAAACTGCCTTGGAGAACCTATTAAGATAGCAAGTCAACTGAGAAAGAGCAATCCTGATCGCAAGCAGTTCCCGATCAAATGCGGATGCAAATGTGCCTGCTGGATTTGTAATTGAAAAGCAGTAATTTAATCATAGAAAAAAAATTGTCAGAAACTGTAATCGAAAAACAAATTACATGTTAAAGTTTTGCATTCTTAATATTTAGATGTACATAAAATGTATTGTCATTGCAGACAATTTTAGTCACATATACTTAATTTCCTTAATTTTTTTTCAAATTTCTTTGTTTCTGTTTTTGAGTAACTCACAGAAATGGAACAAATTAATTTTAATATAAATATAATTTAAATTATTATAATGCAATAATTATATATATATATATATATATATATATAATTAATTTAGAAGATTTCTTCACTTGTTATATAGGTAGTCCATTTAAGTAGTAAAAATATATATAAATGCTACAAAAATTATTTAAAATAACTTTATTTTTTTAAAAGTAAAATTAAAAATGGTCTTATTTTAATTTATTGAATGACTTGAAAAGTGAATCTTTAAATAATGAATCCTTTTCTAATTTTGCATTTAGAAATGATGTTGTTTCCAAATTAATTTTTATTATATTACGGGTGATAATTCAAAATACATGTGGTATTGTTGATTTCAAAGGCATCTGATGTATAACTAATTGGATAAGGGACTTTTTTGTTTTAATTACAAGTAATTTTGCTTACATTTCATGACAGAAAATCTACAAGGTTCTGCTGAACAGTTAACGGAATTATGCTTCATTCTGTTTTAGAATATAATTCTAAAATAGAATATTCAATATTCTAATTTTGCACATTTTGAGTGAGACCGTATCACGCAACCGCTTTTTAAATTCATCCCAAGAATGTTCTGTATTGCTTAAATTGGAACTTGAAGTCTAGCAGAAAAATAATCCACGATACAATGGTATACTATATTTTATGAACGGAACTATTATTGAATGAACTGATGCGAGAAAAATTTTGTTCCAAGTTGTTACCATTTTGTCAAAAAAAAAATGCTGTTGTCCAAAATGCTTTGTATACACCCTTTATCTATCAGTTAAAAACTAATATGTCAAACCCAAACCAGGATATACATTCCTAAACCATGATGTTATGATCAAGAATTTTCAGAGTTGGCTCAATAAACTTCGATAAATACCATTAAATTTTCCAAATACACACAAGAGTATGCCAGATCACGCATAGTGATTCCTCATGACATTCCTCAACTACTTGTATTTAAATCCAGTTGCCATTCCTTTTGCCAGATCATGCATGGTAATTCCTCATGACATTCCTCAACTACTTGTATTTAAATACACTACTGGCCATTAAAATTGCTACACCAGGAAGAAATGCAGGTAACAAAATGATACTGATTGGACAAATATATTATACTAGAAATAACAAGTGATTAAATTTTCAAAAAATTTGGCTGGATGCATCCTGAGAAATTAGTACACAGAACAACCACCTCTGGAAGTAATAACAGCAGTTATACGCCTGGGCATCGAGTCAGACAGAGATTGGATTGCATGTACAGGTACAGATGCCCATGCAGCTTCAACACGATGCCACAGATCATCAACCGTAGTGACTGGCGTTTGGTGACGAGCCAGTCGCTCGGCAACCATTGACCAGACGTTTTCTATTGGTGAAAGATCTGGAGAACGTGCTGGCCAGGGCAACAGCCGAACATGTTCCGTATCAAGGAAGGTCCATACAATACCGGCAACATGTGGTCGGGCATGACGATGACGAATGCACGCTGCCAGTGTGCGTTCACCACGATGCCGCCAAACACGGATGCGACCATCATGATGCTGTACACAGAACCTGGATTCATCTGAAACGATGACGTCTCGCCATTCGCGCGCCCAGGTTCGTCGTTGATCACACCATTGAAGGCGCTCTTGTCTATGACGCAGCGTCAAGGGAAGCCGCAGCCGTGGTCTCCGAGCTAAGAGTCCATGCTGCTGCAAACGTCGTCGAACTGTTCGTGCAGACACTTGTTGTCTTCCAAACGACCCCGTTTCTTGACTCACGGCTCGTGACGTGGTTGCACGATCCATTACTGCCATGCGGATAATATGCCTGTCTTCTTGGCTCCTAGTGATAGGTGGCCGTTGAGATCCCACATGGCGTTCCGTATTACCGTCCTGAACCCATCGATTCCATATTTTGCTAACAGTCCTTGGATATCGACCAACGCGAGCAGCAATACTGCGATAAGATAAACCGCAATCCCGGTACTCTACAATTCGACCTTTTTCAATGTCAGAAACGTGCTGGTACGCATTTCTCCTTCTTACACGAGGCATCACAACAACTTTTCACCAGGCAACAACGTTCAAATGCAATTTGTGTATGAGGCACCGGCTGAACAATTTCCTCATTTAAACACAATGTAGGTGTCGCTACTGGCGCCTGCTTTGTCTGAATGCGCTGAAAAGCTAATCATTTGCATATCACAGCACCTTCTTCCTTTCGTATAAATTTCACGTCTGTATCATGTCGCCTTCTTGGTGTAGCAATTTTAATGGCCAGTAGTGTACAATTGTCATTCCTATTGCTAACGTTCCAGAACAATGCAGTGCAGTGGCTTAACTTAAGCATCGTGACCAATGAAACCAAATACTATCATCGCTTGGATAACCACTCTGTCCTTAGCCTATGTACTTGCATGTATGTACTGCCTCTGACAAAGATATCTGCCAATTGTTTCGCTCAACAAACTTCAAATTTTTCTAGTATTTATAAGTTAATTTCTTGGACTTACCAGATTGATTATTCTGTTTAGTATTTCCATGGTTTTGCCACTTGATTACGCATAACTAATTGGGAACCGGGACACATTTATAAGTACTGGGAAATCTTTCCGACAGAATGTCTAAATTTGTGTGTATCTTCAGGAATATATTCCTCTTTTCCCTAAGTCTCATTGTGACGGAATATCTGCGTCTAATAATTCATCACTTCATTTGACATGTCTTTCAATAAGTTCAACTACTATCTGCGAAAATTTTACTTTGTTCATCGATACCGTCTCCATCAATAAAGATGCATTCGCTCCAGTTCTTCACTATCAGTGAAATTTTTCTTATAAAACTATTTATTTTTTATCTCAAAATAGATTTCAGTTTCATAACCAGTTCCTCAACAGTAAAAAATATTTTTAAGAGTATTCTTAAATCTGCAAAAGAAATCACTGGAATCCAGATCTGGAGAAAACGGTGGATGTAATAGTATTAAGATTATAATTCTTGTAATTTTCGCATTGGAATAGACTAGAGAAATGGAACATTTATTGAAGATAAAGTATTTTCTTCTTCATTAGAGTCGTTTTTATGTCAATTTTTTTTTTCAAGAACACCCCGATAATGCAATAGTGTATCCACTATTAATGATTCTATTTCTTTCAAGGTAATTGATGAATGAAATACTGTGTGCCTATTAAAATAAAGAGACAAAAACTTTGTCGGCTATATTTAATTTTTGCAATGCGATATTGTAGATTGAAGTGATGGATCTAATTTAATCTAATGTCCCATACTACATGAAAAATTTATTTTTATATTGCAGAAAGCTCTAAATAGCGCTCTGAATCAAAGACGTGTCATTATTTTTGCTCGACTATGAGCAAGTATGATAGTCACTTCCAGTAGAGTTTTCTCATTGACAAATGTGCATATAAAATAGTGAACATCTGCCAGCTATACCCTTTAGTTGATAGTTATGTCCTGCAATTTCAATTTACTATCGGGAAAAAGTATTTACTGACATTTTTGTTTTTTGAAAAAATGCTGAATTTGAGTTACCAAAGTGCTTAGCATCAACAATGAAAATTTTAAAATCTGAAACTATTCTTATACTGGATGTTAAAGTAGTACTTAAAGTAGTATCCACATTGCATCAAAATGATTTTTTTTCTCGTTAAATTTAAATTGTTTATCAATGTATAAAATTGAGATTTTTCACTATTTTGAATATTTCAAAACTTCCCGATTAAATTCTAATTTTCACTCCAAACTGAAAAGAATTTAATACTAAATTAAGAAACAAATAGCTTAACTTTGAGGTATATCATTTATACCTCAAAGTATAAACAATTTTGAGGTATATCATTGCAATATTAAATATACAACTTTGAGGTATATAATTTGAAACCTTAAAAGATAATCAAAGCAGAAGTGTCAAATAGAAAAGTCTTATCGCTTATGTCCTTATATAAGATCTTTTCCTCAACCAAAACCTGTAATTAGATTTTACTAACTGGATCTGAAAATCCTGCGAAAACGATGCATTTCTAAAATATTCAGAATTTAAAGAAAATGCTTGCAAATTGAAGTAGTTTGCTTAATTTTGTTGTTTTGCTGTTATTTTTTTTTTATTATTATTAAATCAAAGTTAATTTTCGCTGCAATATCCTCTTGTCTGTAAATGCAAATGATTGTATTGCAACTTTGGAACATCATATCTAAATCAATAAGCAGAAACTACTTGAAGAATAAGGTATGTAACTTTATAATAATCTTAGCTTATATAGAATATAGATATTTCAAAACGAAAATACTGAAAAAATATTTAATAAATCTAATATATTTTACCTTATAAGTTGCAATTAATTTTAAAACCAACTAGTTTATAAGATATATTTTTTCCTTAAACAGCATTAATGTCATATTTTTGCGCTAAAACCGTACTATTTTATCATTATTGTAATACTCATGGGAATTCAATTAAAGATGACAGTCATATCAATTTGTCAATATCAATAAGTAACTTTGTTATATCTTCCTGCTATAAGAATATGCATTATTATATGTTTTATTATTATTATTATTACGAAGACAAGACAGTGTAACATATAATTACATATGTTTTCATAGCGGGAGATAAATATTTCATCAAAAAAGTTATGCACTATTTTATCTACAAATCCTAGATCCTCAGGATAAAAATGAAAACTTAGTCCGCCTTTCCTAACTAAGCAATAAATGCCTTCACTGAATTGCGATCTGTTAGCGAAACATTCCACCGTTCCCTAACTCGATCAGAATAGAAATGTTTTCTCGTTAAAAATGCATTTCCGAGTTCACTAGTGTTATAAATGTCTGAACAAATGCGTTATATGTTGTTTTATTTGCTGAGTGATGCTGTTTATTGTATGGATACATTTGTCTCCCTGGATCCTCACACAAGTGAAAGAATGCGGGGGAGGGGAGGGAAAGAAGGTACTCGACAGCCTGTTGGAAGAACCGAAAGATTACCTTTCCAAAGGAACCCAATGGGAAGCTTGATCCCGAGCTGTGATGTCACAGGATCACTGGTGCGCGTGCGCAGATCGATAAGAAATCGTCTTTGCCAAGGGATCCACAGCCGGAAATTTAGGCTCTCGTGAACGTAATATTTTCATGTGGTATCAAACGATATCTTTACGCTTCAGAAGTGATTCGAAATTACTATTTTTAATCGATATCGAACGTACTTGATATTTTATTTTTTTTCATTTGCTGAATTATAGTTCGATTTTCTCTGGAGGAGGGAAATATATTTAATCATATTTGATATTTACGGTTAAAGTGTGTGGAATACTTGTTGAGTGTGATTGATGATATAGTTGACAACTTCTAGGACGCTAACTGGTGACACATGTATTTTTCTCTCTCTATCTAAATGAAAAACATTTATTTGCAATCTTTTTCAATCTCACTTTATAATGTGTAATTTGTAAATAATCATTTTTGATATCAGATTGCAATTTGGCAATTCTGTTTTATTTTGAAGCATACTATTAATATCTAATTAAGTTAAATTAATTCGGTGTTTGTAAACAAATTAGTTTTAGCTATATTTTTTCAGTATTAAATCTTTAAAACATAAATTTTTCAATATGATAGGAGATTTCATTCTGCGAATGATACTAGCAGTTATTGTTTTCAATGTGATGATAGCTTTTGTGTGTTACACAGTGTTAGAAATAATCCAAATGATTACGGAAGATCTTATTCTAATAGCTCATGAAAAATAAAAACGTGGATCAAAGAAAGAAAAAATAATGATTTCAAAGATAATAGTTTAATGTATCGCTGATAATCAATCAAAAAACATTTATGCGGAAATTATAAATAAAATAATATGTGACGCGCTCACAAATTTCGTATTGGTGTAAAATGTAAAAACTTGAAATAATGACATTCATTACTTCTTAGTGGAGAAATCTCATATTTTAAACTGTTTTAAATTATTCAGTACTCACACCCACACAATCATATTTTTGTGTATTTACGATTTTGATTGGTTTATTTATTTTTTTAATGAAATTTTAAATTGAATTTTTTTAAAAAAAATATTTCAATCATTCTTTATAAAAATAGCATTTTTTTATAAAAGTTTTGACTTTTTAAAATATATATAACTTGTAAGTTGTTATCAAGCAATCATTCAATTTTTCTAGGCAAATTATTAGTGTATTTTAGTCAATCTTCTTTGGAATTATTAATTTTTTCCATTGATAAATCAATTTTGCTTATTCTTTATTGTGTATATAAATACAGTTAAATTATCATTGGCCATATAAAATTATCATTGGCCACATTTTGAGTCAGAAACTATGTTTCAGAAAAAAGTTTTTATTGAGTTAAAATATTAATGATGTTTTTTCAATTATAATCTTACAAAAAAAATTGTGATAAAATATTTCTAAAGTTTCTTTGTAACACGAAAATAATTTTGCTCTACATTTTTTACCTCCACCACTCAGTGAAATATAATTGCTCAAATCTGTAAGGTAATTTTACCTTGCATTTCCATAAACATATCAGATCAAAGTTTCGCACTTATGAACAAAGCAGTTCCTTGTTCGCTGAATTCTTCAAGGGCACAAATTTTCCTTTTAAAAAAGCACCTCAACATCGTGTTGCATTTTTAAGGAATTTTGATAAAAAAAAATAATAATAATAATAATAATAAAAGGTATTTTCTACATCAGCATGTGACTTTCACATATATTTTAATGTGTCCTAGCGTCTAGATGTTGTCATTTTCCAATTATCACTTGTTTCATCTCTATATGTTTCTGAATTCCTTTAATCTTCAACTTCTGTGCTTATGATTTCCATACTTATTGTTCATTGACATTGCAGTTAAAAATATAATTATATTTTATATTTTCTGAATAAATTAATATCACATTTGACTGTACAAGTAAATTTTTGGAATTTCTATGACAGTTGCTTTAAGCTACTGAGAATTGAAAGATAGAAAACTGATGTGCTTGTTCAGCAACATGAAGGATTTGCAATAAAAGGGTTTAAAATGTTTTCTTTACATCCCTTTGCCAAGTTTTTCAGAAATTTTAGACTGTAAAATCTTCCAATTTCCGTTCGATTTCTTGCGTGGAAAGTAATTCGACTAACTCATTTTAATGAACAACTGATTTACTTTCCTGGTTTTAAAACTCTTGGAATAATAACAGATGCCAAATAAACTTCTATGATAATCCTGATTTTTAATTTCATTGGTGTATTTACTTTAAGGACAATGAATAAAGTGGCATTGTTGTTGCGAAGCAAATTTCATGGAGAAATGAAAGTTCATTTATTTTGAAGCATCTATGTTTTGTTAGTAAAGTCTTTGAATAAATGTTGATAGTTGTCTCAAATTTGTAATGTCGGGAAAACAGAGAGAATACCTGACGGACACCTGTCATTTGCATATTCCATGCCCTTCTAAATCAAGGTGCTCAGCCAAGAGCCACAGCTCAAGCTGCATCAGCAGTCAGTATGAGAACCAATACTACGAAGGAGGAGGAAAAGGCCCGCTCTGGTTCACCAAAGATGATGAGTTTCCTAGACTACTCACCACACCCCCATCATCTTCCAAAGAGCCTGACCCTTTGGAAACAATCATGAAAAAGAAGAGGAAGAAGAAAAGGAAGAAAAAGGTGTTTACCATGGATGTGTCTGGTACTGGCAGTCGAAGAGTCCACAAGTGCAGGCGTGGTGGTGGTTGCAAGAGACAAAGGCTGCACTCTGAGGACAGTTCCAACAAAAGAAGCAGCGGAATGGATCGAGATATTGAACATTCCAAAAGAGCCAGATTAGCTATAGCTGTCGTAGCCCTATCGCTTATTATGCTCAGTTTCTTTCTTGTGGGCTTAACTTTACGAATGGCCCCAATCATTGATGAGCTTGGTGAGTGCCACTTTAAATATTTTATAATGCATTGTTAACTTTTATAAAATTTAAAGAATGAAGATTCACAGCAGTAATATATTAAAATATATCATATTATCAAATTAATTGTAATTTTAATTTATCATCTTCTTATTTTGGTTTGAAATTGAATAATAACAGGAATCACCAATCATTTTTCAAGCATGATTGACGAAGGACCATACGATATTCGTTTAATATTTATTTTACATATTTGAATGATGCATCAAATAAATTTTCATCAGTATACTTCTCAACCGTATCTCTAAAATTTTAAACTTAATATTTATATTTTTTATGCATTTTTTTTTCATTACATTCAGTAATTACATTTCTTTTTCTTTACAAAATTACATTAAATCAACAAAAAATTTATCATCGTTTTACTTTAAGCTCATTACATTGTTGAGAATTTCTAAAATAGTTCTGATGCGGATACAGAACTATTTTAGCATTTATACTTTTGAACACTTAAAACTTTATACAAATATTTATCATTTAACTATCAAATAATTATTTTATGACACAATAATGGAGGCTATTTATGAAAATTATTTTATGAAATGGAAAGCTATTCCATTATTTCTTTATAAAATGTGCTTAAAATATGACTCGAGTTATCAAACTATATACAAGACACTTTATTTACAAAAAAATTCCTTAAGTCATTATATTCATTAATCTATAATTGTTTTATATAAATCACACATTCCTTAATCTATAATATCTTTTGTAGACAAAAAGAAGGAAGCTGCACAGAAATCTTGTTTACAATACATTACTAATGTCTGTTTATGTGCCAAACTAATTCTGTTTCAAACAGAAGTAGTCTTATAATATTATATAAAAATCGTTGTAATAGGATTTATTATCAATGTGATTTTAGTTATGAAAAATTATAAAATAGATTCCTTGTATTATTTTTTTAATATTTTCTTGCATTGGTAACAATCCATGAAAATATTCAAAAAAATAATGGTAAATACCTTTTTACTTTCACTATTTCATAAATCCATAATAAAAATTGATGATGATGAAAACTATGTTGATGACCACGAACACCTTGTTTTCATTGCTATCAGTGGTTTCCATCGGTTAACATGAAAACTAGATTTCATGGTCGTCATGGTTTTCTGGGCCATCCTATGAAAACAAATTTTTCAGAAATGTATAAATTATTTGATTATTTAAAATTCACATATTTATATAAATTAAATTTGATGTACAAAAATAAACTAATTATGAACCACATAATATACATTCTTATGATTTTTACTAAATAATATAAAGTCTTACATTGTAAATCCTGCAATATAATACTTTTTAACTATTCTTATCCAATCGCTTAACGTCTGACTTATTTGCTAAAATTAATCTAGATTCCTCTGCAGTTAATGTGCTGTCGCCAGACGAAGAAAAATGTATTCTTCATTCCTGTGGTTGATTTCTACCTCAACAACCTTTTGTCCCACCTACCAACTTCAACTGTACCATCCGTTCTTGATTTAATTAAATATTTGCCCCCTAACATTGTGAGTTGTTCCATCGAGTACTTCTGAAACTCCACGGCGGATAGTCTCCTAACCTTTTCGAATTTACAGCATTCCGAAAGCATTTGGTGAGTCTGAGACTAATTTTCTGCCACGGGAATTCCAACTGGGACACTCGTCATGGAATGCAATCAACGCGCTGCAATTTGTTTAAATTAAATCCAACGACAGTTAGTTGGTGTCTGATTTTTGCTAAATTATTTTACATAACGCTGAGGTTTCAACTTTCTTCGAGAAACAATTTTACTTTAACCATTAGATTGCATTTATTGGTTGAAATTGCTGTTACGAGAATTCGTGTAATACTGATTCTGAAGAACAATGTTCAGAATGAATTATTAATATTCTTCAAGTAAAAAGTTTTTCAGTTAATGTAATTCTCCTTACATGGAATATTTCATAAAAATTCTTAAGCATGCAAAATATTCCTTTTGAGTAGATAAAAAGTTTCTGGTTTGAGATATTTGACAGCGGTAATATCAGATATTGCAGATACAGCGGTCAGATATCAGATACAGCGGTCAGATATCAGATACAGCGGTCAGATATCAGATAATAGAAACAAAATTTTATAAATCAACCATTCATAAAAACGTAGAAAAAGTAATAGCATTTTCTTTTGCACTTTTTCCTTATGAGAATTTCGAAGTAGAAAATCGTTATATTATTTTTATCAATTACATATTAGTTCTTAGAAAATAATTTATAAATAGAAATAGCTGTATCGTTTAAAATTCAGACACATTACATGATATGGATCCTTCAATTTATAAATCTTAGGGGAGAGAGAGAAGAGATTATAAAACTTCTCTCTCTTCTAAAATAACCATCCTGGCAACTAATATTCGATGTATCAAAAGTGTGTACAAGTTGGGTGTTTTATAAGGAAGTTACTGATTGAAATGTTGCCCTGTTCAGTGACAAAAATCAAAAGCTGAAAATGCTATGAATTTAGTTTAAAAATACCTTAGAAATTAAACAAATCTTTTTATCAAGTGAAGTCAAATGAAATATTAATAATTAAAAACAATTTTCAAGCAAACTTTTTAAACTATGAATGAAAGATTTCCTTAAAATCCAAAAATAACATTTAATTGCTTTTGAATATTAAAATAACTTTTTAGCTGATTATTGTGTCTTTTCTGAAAGTTGTTTTGCATACATTCTATGATTTCCTTCTCATATTAATTTTTTTTTATTAACTATTTACTTTATTTTCGAACATTATCAAAAAAAAATTCTTAGATTTTAATTCGTGCAAATTTTATAACTGATTTATTAATGTACAATTTTTTTTATTGTTCCAATATCTCACTTCAATCATAATTTTTGATAATTTAGACAATATATTTTAAATGAAAAATGATTAATGAGTTTTATTCTGATTTGTCACGAGCAAGACTTGTTAAAAAAAAAAGCGCTTTTGAAAGGCATTTTCATATAAATTTAAAAAATAAATATTTGCTTATTAGTAATCTCTTTTAGATTGCTTTTTAATCTCTCTTAGATTGCTTATTAATCTCTCTTAGATTGCTTATTTGTAATCTCTCTTAGATTACTTATTTGTAATCTCTCTTAGATTGCTTATTTGTAATCTCTCTTAGATTGCTTATTTGTAATCTCTCTCAGATTGCTTATCAGTAATCTCTCTTTCAGCTTAAAATAAAAATTGATACAGCACAGCAGAATACGTTATATGATGTCAATTAATTTGATTGTCTTCTTCTTCTTACTTACTTATCCCTCTGATCTGAAATCAGTTGGGATCAGTTATATATCGGGGTCGTCCGCTTTGAATTTCAACACAACCAAACCGGGCTCCTTTAGGAGATCCTCACGAAGTAGACCAGCGCACTCTAAAAGATGTTTGATACTGGCCTCTTCAATGTGGCATTTGGTGCAAACACGGAAGGTATTGACGCCATTGTAAAGCCGAAGGGTTTTTAAATGTCCAGTGCACAATCGAGCCAAAGTAGTTTAGTCTCGGCTGTCACCAACGAAATCAATCCATGTACCAGGACCCTTACTTATATACCATGGGTGTTCTGGTGGATGCTTCCAGGACATGTCTATTGAGGCTATGCTTAATGAGTACTGCTCAAGGTAGGTTGATGAAGATATAAGCGAACTATTCATAGCCAAGGGGATAATGAGCAGCTTCGTTTAGTGCAATGTACCTGGAGCACCATAGGGTTGAAGTCTGACTTTGCTTCTACGTCTGCGGTCTGCAGATCAACAGTACAGCCGCTTCTAATATGTAGAACTGACGCTAGATTTCGAATCGGAGATTTCCTTCTCCTATGTATCTGAATTTCTGAGTACAGACTACTTTTTAAATATTTTTTATGGGAAAACGAAACAATGTGTGTAATTCAAATCATGTTTAATATTGATAAAAAAAAGTTATATTTTCTACTTCTTTTAATTGGAAATTTTATTTCTTCAAAAACCAAGGTATATTTTAACCGAAACTATTTTACTCCAAATGTAGTTTCTAGTGTAACGAATTTTATATTTTTATTAGTGACTAAATTCCAATGACTAAAATCTTTGATCACAAGTAAATCCCAAACTGCTGTATTTTCTCAAAATTCATAAAACATTTTTTTTTTAATTTGTCGTTTCTAAGTTACAGAAATGTAAAATAATTCTTATATTATTTTTAATTACATTTAACTACTAAAATAATTATTATGAATAAAAACATTTTCCTTTCTTTTCTATGCACACTGGCTGAAGTTTGCCGTTTAACTTATAAAATAAAATTGAACTCGAAGAAAGACTTAAAGTCGACATAAAAAGAAAATCTCATTAAGAATAAACTCCTTGTTTAAAATTTCTTTAAAAAAATTTTTTTTTCAATTATTTTTATTAAAATCAAAAAATTTTTTTAATATCAGTTTTGTTTTGCTACTTTTATTTAATGTTTTTAATATTTGCTATAATCCATTATATTTATTGTCTCTTAATTTTTTTTTTGTCGTATTTCGAAATCATATTGCTCGCAATTAATTTTGGGTATTATAGAGCTTTATCTTAAAAAGAGTACATCATTACTATTCGACTTACATTTTGCTTCAAATAATTTCCTGTACTAATGAAGGGATTTGAAGAAATCAAGATAATTCTGTTCTAATGAAGGGATTTTAATCCCTTCATTAGTACAGAATTCCCTTGATTTATTTAAAATGTTAAAATAATGTGAATTATTTGTTATACATTATTTTTAAATTTTGATTATTTTTGTGTTTTTACTTGTAATTTTAATACTTAAATATCTTATTTTTTGTATGAAAGAGTCGTTTAACTTAATTAATGAAAATAATTATCCCCAACCATAATCTTTAATTTAAAAATATATAAGAACGATTATCCGTGTAGAATCATATTTGAAATAGATCATTCATAGTATTTTTTATTGAACTTGATTATTTAATTTTTTCAGATTTCTATTAATATTAATCGTTCATGTTGCGTTACAGTAGATAAGTACAGATTGCAATCAATTCAATAAGAACATTTTTTTTTTTTTTTTTTTTTTTTGGAAATACAGCCTTAAAATTTATTTTGTTTACAAAATATAATTATTTATGAAATTTAAATTACTTATTTTATTTATTAAAAAACTATTAAATATATGATTATTGATTCACATAATCGATGAAATCAACACCATTTCAAAATAAACTTAAATTTTTACCTTTCCAGAGTATCTTGGTTTGTTTCTCTATTTTATCTTGCACAGTTTGGATTTTTCCTGGAAGTAAAGATTTCGCGTTACCTATTTTGTTTACAAAATATATTTATTTTGCAAATTTAGATTACTTTTTTATTTATTAAAAAGCTATTAAATATATGATTATTGATTCACATAATCAATAAAATCATCACCATTACAAAATAAACCTAAATTTTTACCTTTCCAGAGTATTTTGGTTTGCTTCTCTATTTTATCTTGCACAGTTTGGATTTTTCCTGGAAGTAAAGATTTCGCGTTACCTATTTTGTTTACAAAATATAATTATTTTGCAAATTTAGATTACTTTTTTTATTTATTAAAAAGCTATTAAATATATGATTATTGATTCACATAATCAATGAAATCATCACCATTACAAAATAAACCTAAATTTTTACCTTTCCAGAGTATTTTGGTTTGTTTCTCTATTTTATCTTGCACAGTTTGGATTTTTCCTGGAAGTAAAGATTTCGCGTTACCTATTTTGTTTACAAAATATAATTATTTTGCAAATTTAGATTACTTTTTTTATTTATTAAAAAGCTATTAAATATATGATTATTGATTCACATAATCGATGAAATCAACACCATTTCAAAATAAACCTAAATTTTTACCTTTCCAGAGTATTTTGGTTTGTTTCTCTACTTTATCTTCCACAGTTTGGATTTTTCCTGGAAGTAAAGATTTCGCGTTACCTATTTTGTTTACAAAATATAATTATTTTGCAAATTTAGATTACTTTTTTTATTTATTAAAAAGCTATTAAATATATGATTATTGATCCACATAATCGATGAAATCAACACCATTTCAAAATAAACCTAAATTTTTACCGTTCCAGAGTATTTTGGTTTGTTTCTCTATTTTATCTTGCACAGTTTGGATTTTTCCTGGAAGTAAAGATTTCGCGTTACCTATTTTTTTTACAAAATATAATTATTTTGCAAATTTAGATTACTTTTTTATTTATTAAAAAGCTATTAAATATATGATTATTGATTCACATAATCAATGAAATCATCACCATTACAAAATAAACCTAAATTTTTACCTTTCCAGAGTATTTTGGTTTGTTTCTCTATTTTATCTTGCCTAGTTTGGATTTTTCCTAGAAGTAAAGATTTCGCGTTACCTATTTTGTTTACAAAATATAATTATTTTGCAAATTTACGACTATCATTTTTCATATTAAAACCTTTAGTAATTTAATTTTCATATACATTCAATCTCATTAACGTTATTGCAAGATAAACCGGCACAGATGCCATATAATCCGGGATAGCAAATTCTGAATTTTTTTGTTGACGAAGAAATATTGCCAAGATGACTGAGACGTCTCATAATGACGTGAATACTAGAGGTTTTTCTAGAGGTTACCAAAATAGAATATTTTACATAATTCTTATAAATCCTCATGTGTATGACGTAATAAAAACCAGGTTGCCAGATATTCAAGAAAATTCGCCAAATAATCACCAAACTCAGAATTTGGAATCCTGGATTACACAGCATCTGTGCGAAACCTAAAGTTTCTACCTTTTAGATTATCTTTGTATATAATTTTTTGTCACTCAATGGTCATTTCTTTCATACGATGGATAATTCGACAGATACCGACATCCATACACAAGAATGAGAATCAAGCTTACTAATTATTAACTTAATAGCATTAGCTTCAATATTTTAGCTATCTGCTGGCCATCCTTCATTTCCAATATTAAATGAAATTTCTATATTTTTAGTGTATAAATGCACAAGTATTATAACTGTATATTTATTTAGCAATTGTTACCTAATAATTATTACTTAATTATCACAACAACAATTATTGAATCTCACGATCCATTATTACTTTTTCTTCATTAAATTTAAATAATTTCGAGTTAACTTATATATTCTCAATAAATTTCAATTTCTACAGTTTATTTTATTCACCAAAATATGAGTAAAAAATTTATATCATCTTCACTTCTTAGTAAACTTTCTCAGTAAATGAAATTATTTCTGTTCTCAAAAGATTGATAGTAAAACAATATACTCTTGTTTCAACATGTTTTATGATTATAAACATCAAAATTATCTGCCATAGTATTATATAACCTATATTTTTATAATTCTAAAAATTTGGAAAAGGTATTTAATAAAACAATCGATTTATGATAATTATTTTTGTATTAAGAATTTATTTTGGATGTATAGTATAAAAATACTTTTAATTTGTGAAAACTACTTCTTGAACATCAGGCTACAGTTATTTGAGACAAAAATATAGTGACAAAGTCTATCTAAGCTATATCCGAAAGCTTATTCTATAGTTAGTAGCATGGGGACTCTATAACGAATTATATTACCTCGAATTTTCAGCATTTTTACGTTAAAATATATATATAAAAAGCATCTATATCAGTATAATATAATTATTTTACAATAAATAAGATAATTTTGAAAGAAGTATTCAATAAAGCAATAGAATTACAATTTTCATATTAAGGATTAATTTGGGATATATTTAGTTACATAAAGTTTAAGAGTATAATATACTCTCTTTATTTAAGTACACTTTTATTTTGTGAAAAATATCATCTTGAATTACAGAGTACAATTATTTGAAACAAAAACATAATGACTAATTCTATCTAAGCTTTATCCGAAAGCTTATTCCTTAGTTTATAGCGTGGTAACTTAATAAAAAATTAAATTACCACGAGCATTTACCATTTTTAAGTTTATGAAATATAAAAATAAAAAGAATCTACAGTAGCATTATATATATTTTACAATAAATGAGATAATTTCGAAAAAAATATTCAATAAAACGTTAGATTTATTATAATTATTTTCATATCAAGGAATTTCAGATTATTTAATTGTATAATGCTTAATAGTAAAATACTTAAGTGTCTTTTTATTTTGTGAAAATACTGTTCTGTATGTGTGTGTGAATTACAGAGTACATTTATTTGGAATAATTCTGGATGTATTTAATTAGCTAAAGATTAATATTAAAATAATTTACTTAAATGCAGTTTTATTTGTGAAAAATATTGTCCTTTGAATTGAATTACAGAATACATTTATTTGGAATAATTCCGAACGTAATTATATATATATATACTTTACTTGAATGCCTTTTTATTTTGTGAAAAATACTGTCCTGTGTGTGAGAATTACAGAGCACATTTATTTGGAATAATTCCAGGTGTATTTAATTATAAAAAAAAGGTTTAATAGTAAAATACTTTACTTACACTTTTACTTTGTGAAAAATATTTTCTTGTGTGTGTGTGAATTACAGAGTACATTTATTTGAGATAAAAATATAATGACAAATACTACCTTAGCTTTACCCGTCATACTTAATAGGATAGGAATTCAGTAATAAATTAAATTAGCTCGGAATCAATAGGTTGGTTAGATAAACAATTGAATCATCATGGTTCGGTGCGCATCAAACATGATTGATTGATTTCCGGAAATTCATCAATCAAAAAATTTCTAAGTAAACTTTCCTTTTGTAGAAAATCTTGTTTAAAATTACAGACGTCTGTTATGCAAGTGATTAATATATATATATATATATATATATATATAAATATATATATATATATATATATATATATATATATATATATATATATATATATATATATATAAGATCGAATTTATATTTTGAAATTTATATCATAGTGTCGTTTTCATAATAAATTAAAATATTTACATAATCAAAATATATGTTAAAATACTTTTTTTAGCAGCACATAATTGGAATTTAATGCTATTTATTTTAATCATTTCGTACACAAATCTGGATTTCTGTGCAAAAAGCAAGTTTTTTTTATACAAATTATCTTTTCTTCATTAAAATTTATTTTGGGAGTCTCAGTTTTATAAAATTGACATAAAATAATAAAATCGTTTTCCAACATTTTTTTACAATATTGTGTTTATATATATATGTATATATATATATATATATATATATATATATATATATATATATATATATATATATATATATATATATATATATATATATATATATATATATATATATATATATATATATAAATGGCAATGATCTAAAGAAAAAAAATATTTTTTTAAAAAAAATAACGCATTCGCTTATAAGTCTTGACTTTCTCTTTTTTAAAACAATGACTTCATTAATGAATAGTTTTTATAGTAATTATATAATATGCGAAACTGTTATTATAATTGCATGTACATTTTATCAATTATTGTTTTAGGCAACAAGAACTATTATATTAATTTCACGATCTGCGCGTATTGCTGTATTATTGAGTATCTTATATTCCTATGTAAGCTTAATCTGCTTTTATGTAAGTACTTGATAAGTTCCGGGTTCGATCACAGCTACTGCTGATCAACGGGAAATGATTGATTTTGCTTTCAATATACAAATATGTCGGGGTGAATGCTTGAGAGTTTTCAGGGTTTCCTTCCTTGAAACATGCGAATACGGCCCACTATCTGTGCAAATCTCTCAAAAAGCATCTTACTCAGTAATTACTTAAAGAAAGTTTTAGTTATTAGGAAGTCAAAATTGTTTAATAAATGATGCAAATAAAAATGTTTCTTTAAAAGTGAATTTACTTGGTAATTTAAAAATAATTTTATAATTAACAAACTTATTATTAAACTACACATATATTTTGTATTATGTGTGTGTATTACCTATTTTAAAGATAAAGAAATAAGCTACTAAGTCCTTGAACTAGCTCCCTTAGTAACATTTACCCTAAATGGCCAAAATGTACAAAGTTGCAATTTAAAGAAGTAACTTTTAGCTATTAAATGCACGAATAGATCATTCAGCTTAGGAGGGTTTAACTATTACTTCAAGAAGTACTAAATGATAAGAGTTTCTCTTCGCTAAGATTTTAAATTCTTCACTTAAAGAATCCTTTTATGTTTCGCTGGGAATTAAAACAAATTACTTCAAGACTTTGGTTGGTTAGCCATTGAAATATTCGGTAGCAAGCTCTTTCAAGATGCTAAATATAGATTTTAATATCAAAAGATGTGCTGTCTTGATTTACTTTTATAATGTGCATTTTTTTCTTTTTCTTCTCCTTGTTGCTGCACAATGAAATAAAGGGGAAATCTTTTTTGGTTTTGCTCTTAAATCGCTGCGCTAATAAATAATCCTTTTACAACATTCTTTCTTAAAAATAAAAAGTATATTTTCTAGTATAATTTAAACTTTGAAAGATTCCAAATTCCAAGAAGTTTTATTTGTTTTACAAGAATAAATTGTCGAAAAAATCTCTTTCTCCGAGATAATATTTATATAGATGAACACACATTTCAATATAAAGCTTTTAATTTGAGATTTTATGAGTTTTTATTAGGTATTTATTCAGAATATTTGTGATTATAGAAAATTAAATGATCTTGTTTTTAAGTAAAATTTAACAATTAATCATCTACTTAAGATCAAAGTTAGATATAATTTTACATTCATATTTATATTGCAATTAATTTTGCTTATTGTTTTCCAAAGGGTACACGAAGTTATTCCAGTATTTAAATGGCAGAATACAGTAATAATATAAGATCGTGTACAAAGATGAACTATTTTATACTTTCAGTATCTAAATAACATGTTCATTTTGCATCAACTTCCTTTTATAGCCCCTATAACTGGCACAGTCATAGCACAACAGTGCCATAATATACCCTCGCTGCGACTTTTGGAACTAAAACTTTTCTTCTGAAATTCTTTTTCCTATGATTTGATTAGTTTAAATACCAAGTTTGGTGTCATTTTGGCAATTAGATCGCGCTACAGGGGGCTCCAAACATTGTGATTTTGAAAAAAGATCACCCGTTATATCTGAAATAAGACCCGTATTAAATTTCATATAAACCAAATATCACCTTAGCCAAGGAGGTTTGATAACGTAGTAGAAAATACATCGTTTCTAGGATCGGGAGTTAGTTGTCTTTGATAAATTGAATTAAGTATGTTGCTCTTGTCCCTTAAGAAATGAAGATGTTTCGTGATTATACAGGAAAATGATTGGCATATATATATATATATATATATATATATATATATATATATATATATATATATATATATATATATATATATATATATATATATATATATATATATATATATGCATGCATGTATGTATGTATGTTTGTATTTATTCTATTAACTTTCAAGCATAAGCAGCATTCTATTTCAAGAAATACCAAAGTCAATTAAGAGACATGTATAAATACATTTCAGTCTTTTTAGCATTTTTCTTGAATTTTTAGTGAATGATCTTTTATTATCCTTTACACTTTTTTTTTTACGTCCACTTACATAACAAAAAAATGCTTCTTATTCTAGCAAAAAATTGATCTTTGACCTTAAAAACATTTACAATAGCAGAAAAGAAACGTGTTTTATTAATTTTTTGAAACGCTATATGATTGGAAGTTATTATTCCACTTTCAAAACATTATTTTTCTGAGAACAGTTTGAAAATTCTTGAAATAATTGTTATTAGATTATTTTTAGATTAAGAAATGTTTGATATAAAAAGCTTATTAATAAAAGTTTAAATTCTCGATATCTTTGATTGAATTTATTAGAAATGTATTTAATCTCAATAAGTTCTATGTGCAATAGTTCATTTAACTTCGAACTCAACAGTGCACTTTCCATTTACAGTTATAATTGAAAAAAATACATTAAATCAGAATTTTTTATTAAATTACTAGTAAATTAGCCTGTTAAAACAATAACCTAAAATGAGATCTTTACAAAAAAAAGGCTTCAAATGATTTAAATTACATTTTAGTAAATTATATCTACGCTTACAATAAGCAAATGCATTTGAAAAAGTAATATTCAAAAGGAGGTTTTTTACTAAGATATAATATTTTGATTAAAAATAAATTAATTGGTCACCTATAATCAGCGTCGTAATGCGTCATAAAAATTTATCACTTTTGCATGTAAACATTTGGGTAAAAGCTAATTTATAATGCAATTTCGTTTTGTATAATCAATATTTAGTAACACAATGTATTAATTGTAAAAGAATGACGTATAAAGGAAACTTCCAACGAAAATCTGACTTCAGCCTTCAAATGTAAGAAATTTGCATTAGCAATCTCTTGTTTCTTTTCCTCACTTATACTATTATTTAGCATATTCATGAAACTTGTATTGAAGCTTAGTTTTTTTCTTTTTAAACGGTGGGTGGTTCCAACTGATTAAAACTCCCTTTTCCCATCGAAGTTGGTACGAGTTGTCTTTGTTGAAACTATTAATCATGAAAAGTATTAATATTCGTGGATTATGCGAAAAAGTCTCTTATTTAAAATATGTGAGTTATTACCAATATTTAAAAAGCTATATTTTCCATTTTTGTCTCAGAAACCCTCTTGTATCATTTATCCATAACAACATATGTGCATTTATGCAAATAAACTTTTAACTTAAATTCTATTCCCATCAATTACAATGATGAATAATATTATTTCAGAAATATATATCATTTTACCATTAGCTTGCATAAATTAGTTCAATAATTAATACAAGAAATTCCAATTTCTATAAATTTTAAACAATAAATCGTAATTAATTAGTTTTAATTGAGTTCATTTATTATCTGGGGCTAACTTAAAATTTCTATTTTACTTTAAAAATTGGCGCAAGCCCTAAATCTCACTTAATATTGAAATATAACATTTTCATGAATACAAATATAAATAAGTATAAAATCCTAAATCATTTAGCTCAAAAATACTCTAATAATTAACAGCAACATAATTAATTCGTAAGAAAAATTTTTTCTAAGACAAAGAGGGAATTGTAACCGTCTAATGGCGTACTCAGTAACAGTAGATCGCTTTGACTTCATCAAATCCTGTGAAAAGAAAAATATTTACTCACGCACATTCAAATGGAAATAAAATGGATGATACTTGCTTTTTTTTTATTTTAGCTTCTTACAAGGACATTTTATAGGATACATAATTTTGAAGTTTTATAAGAAACATACATTTACAGCAACAATTAGATTTCATTTTAGAAACATAGTTCATTGGAAACATTGGAAAACTCTTCAGAGATACCTGCAAAAGAAAAAGGAATAAAAACATAAAAGATAATGAGAAAAAGAAGTTACCGAGGTGGAGACATCACCGAAATTGGCTTATAAAAAAATGTCATGACGGGCAAAATTCTAATATCTCAATGTTGAATCTAACTTCAGACTACAGAAAATTCGAACAAAATCGCTGTAAAAAATTCACTTTGCCAAAAAAAAAAAAAAACAAAAAAAAAAAAAAAAAAAAAACACTTCTAGAATTGATAGCCTAATTTTTAAGGTATTTTTGCATCCTTTGCAAAATTGATTTCCAAAACAACTTTCATAACTAGTGGGCATATTAATGTATTGCAAAGAAGGAAATCTGGAAAACCTCAAAGCATGAATTTGATAGTTCTTGGATCCAATTTGCACACAAAGTTCCAATTTGATATACATGTATGCAAAATTCAGGAATGCAATTTCCATCTCCCTTTGTACAATAGAATAACTGATTTCTCAAATGACTGGTATCGAACCTGTCACCTTTACCTTTATAGTTGCCCTCATCTGAAATTGAATTGCTCTCATGCCCGTTAATGCCAATTTCCATCCTACTTACC
This sequence comes from Latrodectus elegans, assembly GCA_030067965.1. Lineage (NCBI taxonomy): Eukaryota > Metazoa > Arthropoda > Arachnida > Araneae > Theridiidae > Latrodectus > Latrodectus elegans. Next base: position 39,932,707 of record CM057819.1, read on the forward strand.
AAAATCAAGGAAATGTTGAAATTACTCTCGACATAAAACTGAGGGATAATTATTTATTTTTTAGAAACCTAATTATCTGAAACTAGGCTTTATTGAATATGCGTTATAAAGATGAAAGATAAATGAATATAAGCAGTGGTAAAATAAAATAATGATTTTTAATAATTTCTTGTATTTTGCTTGATTTACTTTCTGGGATGACATTTTTCATAATGAGTGGACGTGCAAGGGAAGAAACCTGGAAAACTCCTAAGAACCCAGATAGACATACATACATGAAAAATTCAGAAATACAACACTCAGTTCCTTTTGTTCAGTAGTGGGATGTGAAGGAAATGATATTGTTGTTCTCAAGTGAATGGTATCCAAACCGTCACCCTTATCTCTGAAGGCGTCCTTCCACTAGGCCACGATGAGCACAAATATAAGTCATCGTTACAAGAAAAGAATAAAATAATTAAAAAATAGGATTTATGAAAGGTATAATTTAGTTTCCATATCATTAAATGTAGATAAAAGACTTGAAATTTTTCTTCCTGCCAATTGTTTAAAATAATTTAATTTCGTTGGAATTTAAAATTATGCTTATGATGTCTATCAACAAAATCACATATTTCCTGGTATAAAATAATCTATTGGAATTTCCAGTATTTATTCAAAATCACTTTTCATTTGCAAAATTGGATTTATATTTGATGAGATTTCGTAGAATATTACTTTAAAATATACATAAGTAGTATTTCACAATTTCTCTGGACCTGAAAATGTTTTTACTCTTAAAATACTATTACTTCTTGTTTATATAGAATATTTTTGCTCATTAGTACATTTATCAAAAATAAATTTATATAAGAGAGCAAATAAACTAGTCGAAATAAGAGTAAGCCTTCTAAATCATAAGCGTCTAATTAAAAAATGATGAAACAGTCGCGTTTCATATTAAGATGGGTTTCAATTATGTTCCTTCAGAAACCTAGATTGCTCATTACACTAATAACTACTTAGGGCATGTACTAGGGTTCAATTAGCAAGATCTCTAATTCCCATCGCTTGTTAGCGAAATAAGCTGTTTTAGCTTTTTTGAAGAACGATTAGAAAGGAATAAGCATTGTACGCGAATTCTATTTTCTCCCTCATTAAAATACTTAAGTATGATTTTGAATTGCGACTGCATTGAAAATGGAGATTTAATGATGTGTCAGAGCTGGAAATAAATCCCCGCGTTAAGACACTTTAATTATCGATAATTTGAACATGATGAAATAGAACGTGATTACATTTAAAAAACGAAAGTGATTTATGATGAGCTTTTAAAATATACTCAGATTCTCGAGAAAAGGTTTAAAAAAATATATATTAAAATTGTTTACACCATTTTACTTTTTTATAGTAATACAAAATATTTCAAATAATAAGAATTGTGGTAGTGCCCAATTTATTTAAGAAATGATTGCGTAATCACACACAGGTCTATCAATTTATTTACTAATGCTGTTAATAAGAATATTTGCTTTAATTATAATTTTACACTTTTAATCCTTTGATCAAATCGCAATCTATTTATTTTCTTAAGATATAAATTTTAAATATTTTACATAATCGTTATTTAGGTTATATTTCATTTGAGTAGATTTCTCATTAATTCTAGGCCTAATTAGCCTTCGTGTGCAAAAGAAGGATTATTAAGCAATAAACAAACCCCAAACCAAGCAAACGAATCTTATTAATTTTTATTCAAAATAAAACGAGATTTCAAATATATTTTAATTTGAAATTAACAATCGTACTCAATCTATTTAAACATCGCTTTAAATTTTTAATTACTTCAATAATAAAAAAAAACTATATGCTTCTTAATAAAAAAATTAGTTATATAATTTTTTATTGAGAGACACATAGCTTTAAACGGGATAAGAAAGCATTAGTAATTTTGAGAACATTTGAATAATGCATAATTTAAAATTGACAAAATGTTAAACTAAAACAAGCAGTTTAATGCGTACATTTATCAAAATGAGAAAATTTACTACCAAGTTTGAAAAGATACTTTTGGAAATTAAAATCGCTCACTAGAAAAGAAGTATGTAATTAACATGAGATATGTTACAATTAAATCAAGATCAAAAGATAAAATCCATAAGTATATGAAAAACAAATAGAATCGATACTAATAATTCGCAGGAAGGCGGCAGGTTATCTTATCAGAAAAAACAAGTTCTGAATATAATATTGACGCAGTGTCCACGCGTATCTTTTCTCTTCTTTGTGGAGAACAAACATAATCAATTTGTATTCGACATTGTTGTTCCGGCCTATCTCATAGAATTATGAAAATGGAATTTTGATATTTCTTATTCGCATGGTATTCTTACCATTTTGAATGACAACCATTATATTTTTGATGACAAACTGACAAAATCTGTAACTTTGCCACATTTAGGAAGCTTTTGTATATAACTATTATTCTGGCCTTTCACTCCTGTAAAATGCTTTTAGAATGGATGATTTTAGTTAGGGGAATATCTGAACAAATGACAAAAGTATCCTAACTTGTCATTCACTGTGGTCCATGAACTGTAGTATAGTGTTGAAGTTGCAGTTACAGTTAGATTGTTGAAGTTGCATAGATTACACATGACATTAAATTTCTATTCAACTCTATACTCAGGCGGATAATTGCTGTTACGACGGACATAAGGGGCCACTCTGGCTACTAATTTCTAAAAATCACAATTATCTGAAATTTTAAAGCCCTGTTCCCCCCAAAATAAATCATATGTTCAACGAAATCAATCATAATATACTTACATTTACGACTGATAATACAATATAATTGTTTATTGATTTATAATGTTTGCTTACTTTCTTCCTTGAAAATTATCTTAAACATTCAAATTGTCTCGTTCTGACAAATCTTAACTATGAGACTAAATGCTAAGAACGCCGAGTTTCAATATCTCAAAAATCATGTGATTTATGGCGAAAGTAGAATAAAAATTATTAAAGTTAAACTTAGCTTAGAATAAAGTCCAGCATTCACATTAAAAACATTAAGTTCTATTTAACTAACAATTGGTTCTATTCCCAAAAGAACACTCTTGTTAAAATCTCGGAAAGAAATAATTTTATTTCGAAGGAAGTAAAAACTTATAATATTTTATTTTTATACCATCTAATCCTTTTTCAAAATTTATGTTTTGAGATAATTATTCTACATTTTTTTATTAAACATAAAATTAATTTAAATACATTATAAGATCAATTAGAAGGATTCGATAGTTAAATGTTCATTTATATAAACTTTTCATGTTTCAAAATGTTTAAATTTACATTACAGAGCAATCAAATTAACTAGTTTTGCTCCATATTAAGTTTGGTTCAGAAATTATGAAATTTGCTTTGAATAATTTTATAATTCGAAATAATGCATGGTTTTATGATGTGATAAAAGAAAAAAAGTGTGTGTGTGTGTGCGTGCGTGCGTGCATGCGTGTGTGTGTGCATGCGTGTGTGTGTGTGTGTGTGTGTGTGTGTGTGTGTGTGTGTGTGTGTGTGTGTGTGTGTGTGTGTGTGTGTGTGTGTGTGTGTGTGTGTGTGTGTGTGTGTGTGTGTGTGTGTGTGTGTGTGTGTGTGTGTGTGTGTGTGTGTGTGTGTGTGTGTGTGTGTGTGTGTGTGTGTGTGTGTGTGTGTGTGTGTGTGTGTGTGTGTGTGTGTGTGTGTGTGTGTGTGTGTGTGTGTGTGTGTGTGTGTGTGTGTGTGTGTGTGTGTGTGTGTGTGTGTGTGTGTGTGTGTGTGTGTGTGTGTGTGTGTGTGTGTGTGTGTGTGTGTGTGTGTGTGTGTGTGTGTGTGTGTGTGTGTGTGTGTGTGTGTGTGTGTGTGTGTGTGTGTGTGTGTGAGTGGTGGGTGGTGAGTGAGTGAGTGCGTGAGTGAGTGAGTGAGTGAGTGAGTGAGTGAGTGAGTGAGTGAGTGAGTGAGTGAGAGAGAGAGAGAGAGAGAGAGAGAGAGAGAGAGAGAAATTTCGTTTAATTCAACAAAATAAAATAAACTCCATGAATATCTAATTTATTTCATATTTTAAAATTTTTATTTAAATCTGAAAGAAATCAGTAAACAACTGTTTGAGGATCAAAAAACTTAGATATTTTAGTATTTGTTTGTCACACAAAGTATCATTTTTATTTTGGCAGATAAAATAAAATTCGCCGAACAAAAACTTTAATGTCTTAATCTAATCAATGTGGAAAGAATAGTAATTGTTCGCAACAGCAAATAACATTAACTTCGGTTAGAACCCGCTTGCATTATAGGAGAAAGAAAGTAAATGAGGAAACATTGATTCTTAGACCCCTGAGGAATACTTAAAGTACAGCACAAAGATCTAAAAACGTGATAAGCTTTAAGATTCTTACGAATAGAGCTTAAAACATGTTTGTGCAAAGTATTTTAAACACCAATGTAATTTTTATGTTAATATCTTATAAAATTGGGATTTTAAACATAAAAATATTCGTCGCTTTAAATATATATTCATAATGAAAATGCAATGATGGCATGAAGTAAATTTCTGTATTAAGCAGTAAATTTTTAGAAAAATAATAATCAGATACTTATCAAAATAAACGGTTTTCACAAGGCTATATTATATCAAAGGTAGTCGACATTTTTATACACTTTATACATCATGTGCTGCTTACATACATGCATAGTGGTGCAGACGAGCCCAGGACTGTACCTTTAGGTTAACGGGTTTGGAATACTCGCCTATCACCAAGTGCCCCGTAATTTTCAGCCATGGTCAGGTGTATGGTCACACCTGAGTTGGCATCCTCCTCTCCACATCCACGCCCCACACCAGTGGTAGGACTTGAGACGTCACATATTAACGTGGACTCGTCCCCAACACACAGTTGTGCTGTTTATAGTGTGTTCAACTCCAAATATTGTGCAACAAATAATGCTTTTGAAAATCGTTGCCCGATGAAAAATTCTTATGACGCCTAGTATAAGAAAGGAAAAAATTTACCAAAATGTTCTTAACTTTGATAGAAATCAAGTTGCAACTTGACTTAATGACAGTTAAAATATTGGTTATTTATTTTAAAGTATGAAAATTTTCAAAATTATCATTAAAATTATACTAAATTACATGAACAGATAATATTCTTATATTAATTTATTCAATATTTGTTTCATAGTTTATCAGATAGAAATATAGTATTAGTTATTTCCATACATTTGTTTCCTTTTATTAACTTTATACATCATGTGCTGTTTACATACATGCATAGTGGTACAGACGAGCCCAGGACTGTACCTTTAGATTAACGGGTTTGAAATACTCGCCTATCACCAAGTGCCCCGTAATTTTCAGCCACGGTCAAGTGTATGGTCACACCTGAGTTGGCACCCTCCTCTCTGAAACTGAATTTTAGACACAATTCAGTTTCATTCTAAAATGTATCATATACGAATATGTATACATAATAATTATAAAACTAATCCTTTAATTGATAAAAAAAATTAAATTTTAGTTTAAATGCTTTTAATGTTAGAATTTTTGTGAACTAATCCGTGCCATGGCAACTTGTTGTAGTATCATAATCTTTATATATCTGCTTGACAAAAATTAAGTATCACGACATTTAGAAATCGGATCGAGAATTCATACCTTTAAACAGATGTTAAATTTTGTTATAGATATCTAGTAAAACATAAATTCAATTGTCTTGCTTTATTCGGTAAGGAATGGAGGTAAAAGTTTTACAATCGGATACTTCTTGATTTTTTTCTTTATTGACACCAAGATGTGACTAACGAGATGGCCGTCTACACAAAAAGTAAGAACAAAATATAATCTTGGAATGAGAGAAAAACTATTTTTCTCCAAGAATCAATCCTTCTAAAACTGGAGATTAGAAATTAATGCAGATTAAAGCAGCAATTTCATTTATGTGGCGTTACAGATCAATATTGCAAAACATACTTATATATATTTCTGAGAAATGTAGAATTCAGTCAAATATAAAGTTTCGAAAATTATGAATAAAATGTCTCAAGGACGTATTTGATTCATCCCTATAATCTGCAGACGGAGCAGCTGTCATGGATGACGTAACAGCATAATCTTATCCTGTCCTTATGCTTGTCATGCAAAATATTTTGGCAAGCAAAATTTATCAAAGCAGTGCTTATATCCTCTGCCTAAAATAAGATGTTTAAGGATATAAATGGAACCTAAAGAATGAACAGGTGTTTGTATGCATCGCAAAACGTTATTCTTGATAACACATGCTGGGAATAAATTATCCAAAGTATTTGAGATTATAAAATTTAATTTTTTATTTTGAATTCTATTATCTGGATAATGTTAAACAATAGGAAATAGAACCGAAAATTAAATTATATTATTTAAAAATTGATGAAAAGACTCTTGCCTTAATATAAAAAATAAACTTTAATCTGTTTAAACTATAGATTCCCAAAGTGGTCCCTCCAGGAGTCCATAGAAGACCACATGGGAGTCCACATAGATGTCGAAAGAAAACATGGGTTCACAAGTTGTAAGTGGGGCTCTACGAAGCATTTTCTGATTTTCATAATAAAAACAAACATTTTGTTTTGGATTTACTTATCAACGTAGGCAGGTATCATCATTCACTAAGTAGGTACTCAAAAATATTCGAGATTGAGTTCAAACACAGAAATGAATAGAACAATAGATAATAGTACAAGTGTACACCACATGTCGAGACTTGCAAAGTGCCGCTTGTGCACCATCTCATTAAAATTATGACTATTTTTTTTATTGTTAATTTACATTTCAGAGTTCATTGTTGATATTTTGTCAATTGTTGATTGTTTGTAATAATAAATGTTTATAATTTTGTGTAACCACAAGTATTATTTTAATAAATGGGACACAAGAAAATGTGCTACTTTTTTTTCCTTCTTAACACCTCCAATTTAGGGTGATATTTTTTAGGAGTTTTGGGAATACAGTAGAGAGAAATGCAACAGTAGTGGGTCTACCGAAAATAGTAAAACTTTGAAAGTGGTCCACGAGAAAAAAAAAGTTTGGGAACCCATGGCTTAAACGAATACTTAAACTAGACTTTAATAATAAGGATTATATTTCTGTCTAATCATTACATTTATCCTTTTAGAGAAAGAGATTAAATTAAAAACTTATAGACTCGGACTTTTGCAGTCTTTATAATATATTCATAAGATTTTTTTTATAAAGGTTAGAAATATTTAGAAAGGATAACTTAATTATTATTGAACATTTAAGTAAAAATAATGAAAACTAATTAATTTGAAAAGATAATAGTAAAAAATTTTTATTAGGGATTAAAACCGAAAATAAATTAAATTTTCATTTTTAATCGGTTTTAATCCCTAATAAAAAGTTTTATTGCTCACTCATTACTGTCCATAAACAGAATGGCGAATAAAAATTTATCTCTACCTAATAAAACAAAAAAAAATATTTTTGTTTTTGTTTAATTTACTTAATTTTATTTAGTTTTTAAATATATATATATAGTATTATATTAAACACTTCCCCTTATATTTTGTGTAATACAATTCCAAACAGCTTAAAAAAAATGATAATAGATATGAGGAAATATAGTTTAAATTAATTTTTGTTTTAATATTCATATTTAGACTAGTCAATATATTATTACTAATGAAATGCACTAAAGCATAGATAATACTTTATGTACAAAATGTGTATTATTGTATGTTTTAATTCTGAGCTTCTAACTGAATGATCAGACTCTTATTCTTCTGTTCAATAATTCATGAGTTCATGATTCAATAATTAATTTTAAATTGCAGGTCTGAGGACCAAAAACTAAACATTTACATACTAAATTTATTGAGTACAATATGAATTTAGAATTAAATTACGATTTATAAGGGTTCTTGCGCATAAAACAAGCGAAATAATTAATAAGGTCAAAAAAGTAATAATTATATAATAAAGTAAACAAAATAAAATTTTGGAAGCCAAATGTATCATGAACTTGTGTTATAAAAGTGTGCTTAACTTGTATTATGAAAGAAAAGTATGTATAACTTGTGTTATGAAAATAGGAATAACTTGTGTTATGAAAGTATGAACAACTTGTGTTATGTATATTTACCTTGTGTTATGAAAGTAATTATATCTATTTTTAAAGAATCCACTTAGTATATGATGAAGCAACATATATCATATTTTTAATTCAAATTTGATGAAACCTGTAATACCTGTAATCCTGTAAAACCTGTAATAACCTGAATGTCATACCTGTAATATTTATTTAAAAATATAAATACACACAAGTTGAAAAATATGATAACTAACACGAGATAATAAAAATGTGTAATATGTTTTTAAAAAAATATAAGGTTTTAAATATAGATGCATCGATTTTTTAACTATGAATATATTATTAAAATAGCTAAATTAAGAAATGCCATGCATCCAATTTCACTTGCATAACAATGTGTCTTCAGAAAATTGCTGTAATGAGAAGGGCTGGAGAAGATAAGTAACATGATGAAATGCGTGTCTTCATTGTAGAAACCATCTCTGAAAGGTGCATTGTCAGACTCTTCAAATAGTATCAGTTATTAAGTCAGCTATTATTGGAATGTAGTAACCATGGCAACTAATCCACTTGGTTTCACTTCTTTTCCATCTCTGCATCATTATACTTCTTCCATCTCTTTGAGAGCATCTGTCTTTGGCTTTATCGAATTGTTTTATTTCATTATGTTTTCATATCCAGAAAATTAACGTAGCAATTTTTCTTCCTCGCCGGAAGAAAAATCAACCATCTAAAAATATTACTCGGCTGAAGCAATTTGGTCTTTCCCAATTTATTTTTGAATCTTGTTAATGACGTTTATTATTAAAACTTAGAGGGAAGAGAGAATTTATGCAATGCACAGATGGAAATTACTCCGACATTCAATTATTTAAATTTTGTAAGTTTTTTAAGAATGTATTTTTTATTTATAAATTCATAAAATTCCTTCATTTCCATTGATCGTTTTTCACAATTGCTTTTTATATACAACTGCTATTATTAAGTTTTTCTTATTAGAAGTTTCACCTCAAATTATTTAAAATTTTGTTTTCAGATCGTGCTCTGGAGTAAGAATATTTTCAAATTAATTGATTTACTTTAATTTAATAAAATGTTTTTTTTACACTTTGAAGTATTCTAATTATGTAATAGTTATTTTTATATATATTTAACATTAATATAATTTTTAGTCTATAAAAAATGCGGTAATAATCACAAAATTAATATGTAATTAATATATTTATATTTATAAGAATAAATATACAGTTTATATTTATTTTTATAAATATTTTCCGTGGGATATGCAGCAGTATGTTTTTCTCAAATTAAATTGTTAATTAATACTTTTTAGTGTTTTGCAGTAACATACAAATGAATAAATAACATACTGCTGCATACCATGGCATTAGAATGAGATATAATTGCTTATTGTTTACTTAAGGAAAGTTAACCCTTTCAAATGATAAGTTATAATATATATAATGAATAGAAGACATAGAGAGAGAGAGAGAGATTAGAAGAGAGTATCGACAATAAAAATTTAATCTTAAGATTTTCTCAACTGTTTTTTGGAAATATTGAATTTCTATTGTTTCACTAAGGAAGCCTTTTTTGAATGGGAAAAATGTTAGTTTCTTTTTATGAAAGAGAGAGAGAGAGAGAGAGAGAGAGAGAGTGTGTGTGTGTGTGTGTGTGTGTGTGTGTGTGTGTGTGTGTGTGTGTGTGTGTGTGTGTGTGTGTGTGTGTGTGTGTGTGTGTGTGTGTGTGTGTGTGTGTGTGTGTGTGTGTGTGTGTGTGTGTGTGTGTGTGTGTGTGTGTGTGTGTGTGTGTGTGTGTGTGTGTGTGTGTGTGTTATTTCGGAAAAGATGGGCTTTTTCCTAAATAACACAAGTGTTCCTCCATTCTTCTTCTCGGGGTAAGAGGTATCCTTCTAAGTCCATCTTTCTAAGAGAAGAGACCTCGTTGTATGTGAGGGACTCACAAGAGCTCACCCCTTCCTCGGTACCAGTCTTGGCCGGGTAGTCGGCAGCCCTTTCATTTCCGTCGACCTCATCGTCAGATTCGATCCATTGAAAATGGAAAGAGTGACTAGACGGAAACAATGTTAGAAGATCTAAAATTAAAAAAAATGGTGAATACTATTACTTTAAAAAAAATAATAACACTGAGTAAATGTAAGCTGTTGTTGCCTGGTTGGTTAAGGCGTCTCTCTCATTATCAGGAAGTAGTGAGTTCGAATCCTTGTTTAACCGAAAATCCGTAATGTTCGCTAAAGGTGACTGATTCACGTTAAAACTGGGTGTGGTCGCAATGGCCTCCAATTGAAATGATATTTCTTCAGGCCGAATATTCTTCAGACAGGGTCTTCTGATTGGTCTCTGCTTCATAATCACGAAGGCTCCATCCTAATGCTTCTAACTAACTGGTAGAGCCCAACACACGGTTAGATACAATGAAGCATGCTGGTGCAACAACAACAAATGAGTAAATGTAAAAAAAAATAGGGATCTGGTGTTGTGCATATTTTTTCTTTACGCCTAATGGTTTGTTGGATGTCCCTCTTTCTGTAATATAGAAATTTCAGAAAGAGGGAAACTACAAGTCTTCGTTCTTGAAGTGAGCCAAATTCCGAAATGGTGCTATGTGTCGTTTAAATTAATTATATCATCCCATATAATCAACTTTATCGGAAGTCAAATGACGTTAATTACGATTTACATTAACTTCAAACATTGTAATCCAAATTCAGAAATGAGTTATAGTCTGGTTTTATATTAACTAAAGATCAATATTTTGATATAAATTTCCTTCCATTTTGTGCTGCTGTTATTGATTCAAACCCTAACAAAAATTCAGTGGAGCCTAACAAAAGTTTGGTTTATCCCAACAAAAATTCAGTGGAGCCTAACAAAAATTCTGATTACCCAAACAAAAATTCGGTGGATCCTTATAAAAAATTCGGTAGACCCTAACAAAAATTCAAATCATAAGAATTTTATTTATATAGCTCTTGAAATCTTGATTTTGATTATAATCAACATATACCGTCGTCAATTGCAATCGCAAGATTTACTTCAATACACAAAAAAATTAAGAACTGGAAAAAAATTTAATTTATTAATTATCATGAATATTTTCATGTTAAAAATTCTGTTGCATAGGAACATATTATTAACCGTGTTAAAATATACAATTTATATATCTGAAATAGTAGAAGCATCGTAATATTTTTAGCAAATTATCTGTTTTGAATTAAATAACCGAGTAGGACTTTTTTCCGAAATTTTGGAAATTGTCTTTGCTTTAGAATATTTAGGAAGACATAAGCAATATTTTGTTTATTTCTCAATCAAAGCTAATTTAAAAGTGACATGCAAAAATAAAAAACTTAGTGCAAAAAATAAGCTTGAAACAAAGTATTTTAATATAAATGACTCTTAACGAAATTTTGTCATAATTCAAATTATCTTTAATGCAAATGATTTTAACTCCAACAGGTGACAATTTGAAGTTAAGTTTTAAACTAATAGAAAATTCCTCTTTTTACGAAATATTACTTTCTACTTCTTTTAGTCCAATGAAAGAATTACATAAAAATGTGTTTTCAGCAGACTTTAAAATATGAAATAGAATTTACCTTCCAGACTTTAAAATTCACTTTTCATGCTGTCAAGAAAAATTAAAGAAACTAATAATACCCAAGAAGTTAAACATTGATAATTAATTATAGCAACACATGCACTGGAGCTACAGTAAAGAATTACTAAGGCTGATAAAATTTAAAGCTCAATCCATCAATTTTTAGAACAGCTCACGTAAGGAAATCTTGAACAAGACTCTGATGAATGCGTTAACAGTTGTGAAAAGAGTGGTTGCTATGGTTACACTCCTGAAAATTGTTGGTTACTATGACAACAACAGAGAGCAGAGGAATGCTCATAAAAACGCTGATTCAAAGGGAAACTATTCTCGTTTCGTGTTATAAATGTACTTTATACATTCGTTTACTTTTTGCAAACAAAAAAAATGAATTGGTATTAAAATTATGACTTGCAGTACTTTTTAAGGACACTTTCTAACATAAGAAAAGAATCTGTTTGAAATAGTTGAAAATTCTGATGCTGTTTGTTCTTGTATTTATTTAAAGATACATGTCCTGGTCACTTATATATTTTAATAATCACTTATAAGTAAAAATTAAGACTGAAAAAATTTTATACCGCATCTTATAAACCATTTAGATTTTCACTCTAAATGATTCACAATATCCGTTATAAAAATTTGTAGTGGTTATGATTTCGGTTGAATCCTAGCCGGGCCCACATCCTTGGCTCAAATTATTTTGGTTGGTGATAATTGTGGCAAGCGCCAATCTTGATAACCCTTCTTCGATACACGAGTTATGGTAAATCAAGCTTTTTCTGAAATTTCGTTTGGGCTTGGCGCTTTTTTTCAGTTTGTCGCCAAGGGTGCGGGCTTTCCTAGGATTTTACCATGATTTTAAGTTTTTTTCTAGACTATACTGGCTTTACTTCATACAAAATCATAAAATGTATTATCAACTTCATAGAATTCATAGTGATCGTAAATTTCCTTTTTTATCAAGTTTATACTGTTTCATACAGTAATATATAAAATAAATAATGTTATACGTATAATTCTACAAAATAGTTTCATGTAAAATATTAAAAGTCTCGTGGATTCAATTTACTTTTCAATTGAATGAAATTACTGAATGGTAAATATTTATGATATGCATAAGTTGTATGATATTAGTTTATCATATTTTTTGTAAACATTTATGATATGCATAAGTTGTAAATATTACATTCATAAATAGTTTGAATCTTTTTCAATATTAAAAATAGAATTATATCCATAAGCATGTCTCACATTTCTTCATTTAACACAGTTTGAATTTATTGAAAACCAAAGAACTCAATCAAGTTATTTTTGATATGTAAAATTATAAACACATTATTTGTCATGTAAAGTATTACAGAGTACTTTTAATTGACATAATGCATTCATAACATTGCTAAATGTTATGTTATTAAAGATTTTTATATTTTGCAGTGTTGTACACTTTTAACGAAGACATACATATTCCGGTAAAATTAATGAAAACATAAAAAAATTATCTTTTTACTGAATTGTAAATAAACTAATTATTTATGAAATTAGGCATAACTTGGTATTTAAAAAAAGTGAACTTCTTTTGAAAAAATATAAAAAGAATAAAAACTTAAACGATGTATCATGATTATTTCTGCTATATTACAGCAGAAGTAAAGTTTTTAACTAAAATAAGAATGTTGATATATATTTCATTTATATCTGTGGTGTTTGAATAAAAGTAAGATGGGCTTAACAGCTATTTCTACATTATATGTTGAAAAATCCACAAATACAATTTTCAAGTTTTCATATTCCTATTCATAATGAATAATTTGTTTTGATATCGAATTATTTAATGGTATAGTATCAAAATAAGCAGTACCTTAATTTTTTTATAAAAATTATGATTTTCATTTATTTTGATATTATGAATAAAATTTTTGCTATCTCACTTGACATTTTCCCCACAAATGTTTATCACAAAATATAAAATATATTCAGCCAATAACACAGTATATTTGTTTTTGTTTCCAATCCCCGTGATCAGCAAAGCTAGTTCAGGTCCAAGAGTTCATTCACCCTAAAGTAATCAAGCACCAGAAAGGAATTTCGAATAAGGTCGCGCATGGTAACCCCAAAACAAGATAAAATGTGGTCAGGAGAGACCTGCACCGAAGAACACTTATTGCAGCTCTCAAAATGTCTGTTACCACCTATGAAAGTCATGGAAAGCAGATGGCCGCTAAGAAAACGTGTAAGTGCAGTTTGATCGCGTCTACTGCAGCCCCGAACCAAAGAGCCACCAGGACACCTCACCCGGTACCAAGGATGCACAGGTGGGACAATCCAGGTAGCCATAGTAGTTGCCCTAGATTTAGAAAAAAAGCTCCATATGAGTAAGAGAAGTGGCAGGAATGGTGAAATCGCTAGCACCAGCTCTAGTCAAACTGTCTGCAATTTCATTACCAGCAACATCCACATGGGACGGAATCCACTGAAAGTGGACATGATGACCATAGGAGAGATGTTTTAGTTTCCTGAGGATGTCTGCACTAGTACCCCTTACATTATGCCAATCGGCCAAATGCTGAATAGCACTTCTACTATCAGAAAAGATCCATATATCCTTTAACTGCGGAAGCATCATGGCAGAGTCCAAACCTTCTAGAATTGCAATAAGCTCACTTCGAAAAACTGAGCAGAAGTCTAGATTTCTTCTGAGGATTTTTATTTCTTTATTCCGAAATCTAATATAGATGCCACTGCTAAAACAGCCATTATCAAGTCTACTGCCGTCAGTATATAATTGAACAGCATCCACGCTGATTTTCTCCAGAGCCAACTGTTTCAAGTAATCTAGAAAGATCCAATTGTTTATTAACTATATAACATATATTTTATAACAGTATATCTTCTTGCCAATATTAGTTAATATGGGATCACTTCTGTAAATGTTATTATCTTGACTGAAATTAAAATGTCTAATGACCAAGAAGCTTTATATAATATAATTTATAGTAGGAATTACTTTGCTATACTTATACTGCTATGTGAAAACACTAATATAAATTTACCATAAAACTCAATTCTGCGTGAATAATTTTTTAAATATTTCATTTCACATATATATTTTGAATTTTATGTTTCTATTTTCAGTATAAAATGATGATAAAAATATACAATTTCTTGGAAAAATTCAGTAAATATGGAAGATCTATTTATTTTAAAATATGAATTAGTCTATTATTTTAGTACATAAAAATAAATAATTTATGATTATAAAGACTTTAAAAATGCTACTCATGTGTTTCGATAACTTTATCTAAATATTATTGCTTATTTTTATCATAAAAGTGATTAAAATATCACCTAAAAAATTCTCTTTAATATATTATGGATTAAAAATATAATGTAATTTTAAATTATACTTCAGTGTAATTACGCTTTTATAACAATTAAATAAATCAATGCTAGCTTTTTAGTTGAAATTGTTATTTTTCAAATTCTGAATTAGTGGTACCATTTTCTTAACCTAAAGTTTTATATAAAATAATGCACCCGGCATATTGGTACACAACTAAGTTAATAAAATTTTGACTTTTCCAAGCTAAATGTGCTGTTTTTCAAAATCTTTATTTGATAGTTGCACATCGTTTTACCGCACAACCTATTTTCAAAATAAATCTACTAGTAAGAAGCATATTCAAGGTGTAAAAATTAGATAAATGCTTATGATATTCATAAATTTTAAATAACTAATTGTTCAAATAACAAATGTGGAAATTTTTTGTTCATAAATTAAATTATGAAGGAAATTTTTTTTTAATTCCCGGCTGCCCTTACGATACACCTATTCAGTGCTATAATGGGCGAAGCCGATGGCATCTTATACAGTGGGGCACCCAGTAGATGAGCAACTTCGCCCGTAAATGAAGGAATAAAGAACGACAAATACAGAAAGAGAATAAAACAATCCAAGTGCGAACCAGGATTCGAACCTGGAACCTACTGCTTCGAAGTTAGATTCACTAACCTCTCCGACGTCGATCAGCAAATTTTGAATATATATATATATATTTGTGTGTATATGTATATATATATATATATATATATATATATATATATATATATATATATATATATATATATATATATATATATATATTTGTGTGTATATGTATATATATATATATATGTGTGTGTGTGCATGCATGTATGTATTGATTGATTGATTGATTGATTGAATTTCTCTTTGTCATTCTATTTATGATGCAAACAGTGCTCTATTTGTTGTATGATCCTAACTATTTTAATTTGTTTAATCTATTAAGAGTTTATACATAAATCATTTAAAATCATGTGAAAAATAATTTATAAATAACATTCATATAGCAAATATATAGAATGAAAAAGTAATTAATAAGTATGATTATTATCTAATCCTACTTACCCATTATTATTTCATTCTGTATATTTACTATAAGAATGTTATTTAAATTATTCAATCATCTTCTCTACTTACCATTTGAAAAAAATCTTATTTAAAAAAAAAGTAAAATATACAACAAAAGCACAACCCATTTACAAAAAAAAAAAATCACCCATTATTGTATAGAATTACGACTTGGTATAAAATTATTGCTAGAGTCTATTAATAAAAGAGCAATTTCTAATTTAAAAAAAAAAAATGATTCATAGTAGTACAACATATCCATGCTACAAAATAACGAAATTTATATCGTAGGCTACTATTAAAATAATAATACTCATATTAATTTAAATCTAAAATATTAAATATATATATATATATATATATATATATATATATATATATATATATATATATATATATATATATATATATATAATGAAGCGGAAATACTTCATTTTAAAATTTAAAACATTTTTCGATTTAAATCTTCGTTCAACTGACGTAACCACCCACTCAGAAAGTATGTCATCGAACTATAACCTTTCCGCGACATGCTTATTCCGTGGGTGGTTATAATCCACTTAAATATTCCCTTTAGGTTCTGCGCACACTCAAGTGGAGTTCCAGTTTGGAGCATGCCTATCCCTAACTAAATCGATATGCGTTTACCTTTAAAGAAATTTTACATGATGTATTTGGTAAAAGAATGTTTCAAGTCACGATAGATTCATTACTTTAAGCTATATTTAATGAATATGTTGCATGATGAATTTTTATGTTATTTTGTTTCCTTTAAAAATTATGAATATTTGTTCGAAAATTAATTACTGATGAAATTTAAGACATATTAAGTTAAAAATACAATTTAAAATTCAATTTTCTTTTTAAACCATTATTTTGTATCATTCATTATAAATTTATGTTCAGGGACTCAAACTTTTCTCAAGTTATGAAACTCTTAATGTGATTTCTCAAACCATGAAAAATACTTAGTGTTGCTACCATTTTAACAAAACATTTACCAGCTTAAATGTTTACCATGTAAAGTTTTTTTTCATAAAAATCGTTAACAAAGTAATAATTTTCTATGTATTTCGCAAAATTATTCATTTTAAAATTCATGATAAATTCATTTTATAATTTTACATAAAAGAGAATTGTATTTTTAACCCAATTCAGGAAAACATTTGTAAATTTTTAGATTTCAGTCATAATGTTTAAATGCTTATTTCATTTATTATTTTTTATGTATGTTGATTTTTTAATCATATAAAATAAATTTTAAAAAGTAAAAAAAAAATTAAGTCTTTCAATGCACTAATACCTGAGTCGATTCTTCTGTTTTAAAATACGAAAGTCTAGAAAAAAAAACAAAGAAAAAGAATTAAAATGCTGTGTTTGCTTCACAAGAAATTTTTTTCAATATTGCTTGATTTAGCCAAATCAAATTCCCTTTTTCTATTAATTGATCTTAGTTCTTTTTTACTTCTAATTTCCGGGAAAATACTTCATTATTTAAAAGCGTATATTTTATTAGCGCTGAAAATTCTTCTACATTTTTTCATCCTCAAATCGTTTTTCTCCTCTTCATTAAATGACCCTTTCTCAGGATAGCAAGAAGGGTTTAATTTTATTTTATGAGTTAGTAGTTTAATATCTTTAAAATGAAAGATAATACATTCTTTCGCTTCTAAAAAAAAAAAAATACAATGTCACTCTTATCTTTCTTCGACAATAAAAACAGCTTAAAGAATTTAGAAGTGCTCTCAATGGAAAAGACTAAATTTCTATTCATCATTCCTGCCTTTTTTTTTTTTTTTTTTTAAAAAAAAGAAGAAGAAGAAGTTGTTTTACTATGTGCTTTTTTAATAATTTTGTTTACTTGAAATTATTTTTTTCTTTATGGCTGATAACATGCTTTTTCTTTGGTTGCAATTTGACAAACTCAAAATCAGTATTTTTACATATCACAAAATACGATGTGTTTACAGAAATACGGGCTTCTGATTGGTTTAATAGAGCCATCTTAATTACAAATATTTATCTGAATTCTACTTTAATGTCAACTAGAATATGAATCTTTCACAAAATGTTTAAATGCTTACTAAATTATATTTCTCTCTCTCTATCTACCTATCTATCTCCATCTATATCTCTCTCGCTTTGAATTTCTAATTATTATTTGTTGTTTTCTGTTTATCGTAATTGCAAATCAGATGTAGCCCTAAAGAAGTTTTTGCCATTATTAGGGTAAGTAAGGCCCTGATTACGCATTACGTACCGTAGTCTTTTGATGAATTGCATTTGCAAAATTTCCTTAAGTTAACTTCCAAAATAAATATAAAATTTAAATTTTAAGTAGACAGTTTTGTAATCTGTTATAGGGTTTTTAATTAATTTTTAAATTGTTTTAAGCTATATAAGAGCAAAATTTATTTACATGAAATTGTTTTCGGAAATTATTCCATCAGAATAAAAAAAAAATCCTACAATATTAGTCCAGTTCGAAAATTCCATTTAGTAAATTAGAGAGAGTCCCAAATAACATACAATCAATAACTCTCAAATTGAGTCTCAAAAACTTCTTTCTAATAATTCTTCCTGAAAAGGAAAACTATATGGGACTGACATTCATCTTCTGCAGATAATGTAGTACATATCAATAAGATAAGTGAATTTTTTTCTTAATTAAAATTCTATAAGCAAATTACTTCAAACTAATTAATGGCTGTTCAAATTGGAATTTATCCAAACTACTTGATTTTTAATGAAAATATTTAGTTGGGATACAAGGATATTTTTTGTAATTAACTAAAGTAATCATTTTGATTAGTGCAATCCCTTCTTAGAATCAATCACCAGAGAAGTTAAATTAATATTTATTCACATTTGAAAGGTATTTTAAAATCTGATAATATTCTTGTTACGAATGCGAGTAAAATGTTATAATCCTTTAATTTACGTTGCTTACAAAGTGGTTTGTTATATTCATTACAATTTTAAAAATGATAATTAAAATGAAGTATATAAATAGAATATATAATGTTTAAAAATGAAGGCAATTATATTTGATAAGGCAATGTGACCATATTTTTTTATTAAGCCAAAAAAGTTAACTAAATTGATTCCATTTGCTTCCATTAGAAATTTGAAATGATCACACAAATATTGAAATATTGTATTAAAATTACATGAGTGATTAAAATCCTTTATTTTGATTAGATTGTTGTTCAATTCTATTTCTATAAACTCAGTAGTAGCTTTAAAAACAATTTTATTGTATACATACATAGCGATACAGACCAGCCCTTGACTATATTTTAAGGTTTATGGGTTTTACTCGCCCATTACCAAGCGCCACGTTATTTTTAAATCACGGTCGAAGAAGAGGTCACACATGAGCTGGCATTCTCCTCTCCACATACACAAAACGAACGGAAAGTCTTTGGGAGTCACATATTTACTTGGACACGCCCCCAAATCCCGACGCTCCAACAATTCAGTCAGGGTGAATGTGGTCACCCTCCCAATCATTACCCGCGGCAAATGATGCTTCACTTTGCTGATCCTAACGGGAAGTGGTGTGAAGTTTTTGAACCACTAGAGCTCATTCTATTATATATAGATAATTTGTAATAAAAAATCTTAATTTATGTCATTTATTAAAAATAATATCTTTTATTTGTAAGTATATGAATCTTTTATTTTCCAAACATACCGCAAAAAAATCACATTCACTCCCATACTTTCTTTCTTTGCCATCTGCCTTTTAAATTGCTAACAACAAACATTACAAACTGTTCATGGATATATTTGCGATGTATTTTTCATTTCCTGTTCTGGGTCACATATTAATTAGCCCTCGAGTGCAAAAATAGACCGTTGAGCGACAAACAAACCAAACCTGAGTCACATATACTTATTTAAGTTCTTTCAATCACAGCCATTTGCAGACTACTGAATCTATCATTAAAGTTGAAACTCATTACTCTACAAGAGCTATTAAAGTATTGAAGAGATATCGAATATTATTAAAAATCATTCTGTATAAACAACTAGCGAGCCTCATTTACAAAAGAAAATACTCGAATTCAAATTACTGAGTTTTCGTATCCTTTAACGCTTTTCTTTAACGCCTTGATTCAATGAGCAATTTCTTGAGTATTACGATTTGTTCAAAAGAGGAACAAATGTCAGATGTATCTATGCATGAATTATAAATTACTGCATGTATAATCTTAATCCCCATTATAGCATGTTATTCTTTATAATTAATTACAAAAATCGTTAAAAAAATGCAGAGGGAATAGTTTTCTATAAACTTCAACATTTACACAAATAATTTTTTTCGCATAACAACTTCTACACATACTTTTATAGAAACTTTTTAAAAGATAAGACTACTGTTACTTATGATGGTTATTCACTTTTCGTGGGTGATTCTATTCATTTATATGTACTTCATCTTAAATATTATAGCATGTTATTCTTTATAACCAGTTAAGCGACAAATAATTCTGAAACAAATCTGTTTGAAAGAGCTCGAAACTTTCGCTTGATTTATTATAAAATGACAGGAATAATTTTATATTAACTTAAGAGTTAAGTTGTAGAATTCATTATACCACGAGTATAAAAAAAATATGTTGATACTGTATTTCTGAAAAATATAAAAATTGTTATAAAATGCTTGAATTTTTTTTTTCTCTTTTCCAGTGCGTAAAGGAAACGAAGAAATATATCGTTCCATGACAGCTGGTGCTTCTACTTCTCCTCCGACGTTAGAGGGCGCTGCTGTTGTTAACAACACTACGCCATCTAGTAGTACCTCTGGATGATAAAAACGCCTGCGGAAATCGAAGATATAGTATATTGTTGTGAAAAATGAAAAATGTGTCAAATAGGTTGTTACGTTAAGTAGATTCTATAACAAGTTAAAGAGATTATTGTTACGCCATTTTTGGGGTCTATTCAAGTTTATATTAAATATCAATTTAATAAACTGGTACTATACTACTTTATTCAGAGGCTCAAATATAATGAAAAATTATTCTTGTTATATCTAAATGCTACCTGAGATCACTGATTTTTAACTTGATAAATATAGTCCTTTCGATGTTAGGGAATTGATTGATTTATATAAAATTAAAACATTATTAATAATTGACAAGCAATTTTATTGAACTAATAAAATTTTTTACTGTTTTTAGTTAATTATCCCCATTAATCAGTTATGATGGAAAATAATTTTTAAAAATTATAAAGTTATCATTTCAAAAGAGAAATTAAACTCTTCAAAATATTCTATATTACCTGTAGTTCCCTCTTTTTTCACTTCATCTTATTTTTAATTTCTTTGCGTTTTAGTATGGTATTTAAATATTTATTCTTTTGAAATTCCATTAGTAATATAGATGTCGACATAATTCTCTATTTAATAATGATATTCATTGCTAAATAGCAGCATGTAAGTGATATTGATTTTAGAAAATTTATTTATCTTTTATGTTTGATTTGCAAAATAGTGAATTCATTTCTTTAAATTAACTTTCTATTTATAAGTTACATTGAAAATAATTTACTGTTGAAACCTAAAATTCTATAAAATTATATAAGTGACAAATTAAAATTTAATTCATTATGTGCTTATTGTTAAAAAAAATTGTAGAAATCATTATATTACTTTGCAATAAATACAAAAGTGAATTTTAATTAAACAGTAACCCCAATATATTTTAAAAATTTATTTACATAAACATATTTTTTGTGCACTTTTTTTGTATTTAAATACAAAATTTTAATTTATGTAAAGTCTTTTTGGAAGTCTTTTTTATTTTTTTTTATTTGCTATCTTATTTGAGGAAATATATTTTAATATTAACTCAACATAAAAGTAATTCTCTGAGGATGTATTTTTGGCAAATAATAATTTTGCTAATAATTTGAATGAGTGACAAATGTAATAGTTTTAACCAATTTCTCTTATTAATAATTTGAAAGTTATTGTATAGTGAAATTGTAAGTGGTATTCTGGAAAAATCATTTTCATGTTTCTTTTTGCTTGTATGTCCTTTATATTTAAATTAATTTCTTTTACTTCGATTAAAGATTATTAATTAATTAATTGTTTTCATTTGTACACTTATTATTGCTTTTTCAGTTAATATAATCCTTCTACTTAAGATTGAAATATCTGTAAAAAAAGAAAAAAAAAAGACCTTATACTATATATTTTAACTTTTGTCATGTCTTTTTAATTTTTAAGAAATATGTTTTAATCTGTATGATATTTATCTATGTATAATTGTTTGATTAAAATTGAAAATTAAAAAATCTGATAGTTTTTTCCTACCTCTACGGTTATAATGAAAAATCATTTTTTAAATACTGTGTTAATGTTTTAAGAATTTTTTTACTGTAAATAATAGTACATAAGTACATGTTGGTAATTAACCATAAAATTATCCTTCTAATAAAACTTATGAGTATTGATCAAATTAACCAAACACTTCAAATTACAATTCTATTGACATACTTCATTTTTTCTGATAAAAAATATATCAACTGACATTAATAAACAAATGAATATGTTATTAATAAATCATTTCTGATCATACATTAATTTCAACAAATTTAATTATACATAAAGAGCGAAATAATATGAACCACTATTCACTGGCATATGATAATATCTATCATTTTTGCAATAAAAACTTAATAATCGTTTCTTTAATTGTAAGATGAAAAATCGTTGAACTCAGGTAAATAGTAAATTATGTAAATTTTAGAACTTCTTTCTAAGAGTAGTATAGTACATTTTATGTAAATATACTATTTTACAGATTTGTCATAAAGAATCCAGTGAATTCACGAATTTGTATTAACTCTCTAGTTTCATTTAAATATCTCTAACGAACAAATTTAAATTAATCGTTCGAAAACAGCTTTTAAATTATACATCGAAGTTACCCTAATAAGGGTGCAGAGAGTTAAAATATTTTATTACATATATGTGTAACTAAAATTTTCAGAAAAATTATATTTAGTTCACATATTCTGCGGGAAATTCAATAATTGGAAAAGTAAAAGAGCCAAATTTCTCTTTTCTTGGAAAAATTTACAAATTGTTTGACAAAAGCTATCAAACTTGTGGAAATATTTAAAATATATATGAAAATCATTTAATTACTATCGTAAACTTAATTACTTAAATGTATACAGTTCGTACACCTATATAATTATAAGACAAATCTTAAACCTGTTTGAGTTCAATTTTTTTAAAAGTGCTTCTTGAATTCCATGAATCTCTCGAATCTTTCAAATCATTTTCTTGACAATAATATAAGAAAATGAGCTAAACTAATTTGTAAAAATTATGAGTACGCTTGAAAATATGTTCTGCATTTACACAAGATTAGAAAATGTGAATTTTTTAATGGAATATGGTTAAAATATAATCAACGTTGATTTTTAAGATTAAATAAATGATTATATAAACCAATTTTTAG
Source organism: Latrodectus elegans (assembly GCA_030067965.1). Lineage (NCBI taxonomy): Eukaryota > Metazoa > Arthropoda > Arachnida > Araneae > Theridiidae > Latrodectus > Latrodectus elegans. The sequence continues at coordinate 39,956,346 of CM057819.1, forward strand.
CACTTGCACATCATTATTAATATTCGTATAAAGTATAAGTTTAACCCAAGTAATTCAACAAAAATATATTAAATGTTTTAAAATATAAAAATAAATCTATAACTGAAAAATATAAGAGAAAAACTCTTTTGTTGGGGTAAAAATATTAAAGTATTATATAATATTATTTAAAATTAACTGTGGCACTGTTATATACTTGTGGCGCTTAAAATATTAATACCTACGATTACATCTGCTTCAATTCATAAGACAAAAGAAATGAGAAATTGCATATAAATAAATAGAACAATAAGTAAAATCACATATTTCCTACCATCGCTTGGCGATAAATGGAAACAAATATCTCCAAAAATGTTATTCAAAAATAATGCAAGATATACATAGTATGAAGGAAAAAGTTTATCCAAAGCGAAATTCGAAAGTGAAGCATACCTTTCATACAAACATAGGCGTAAACTTTTTTTAAAAAAATCTGTATAACATCTCATAACCATTATTTAAAATTAAATAGAATAAGGAATAAAGTTTACTGGAATATTTTTGAGAGATGTAAATAGGACCCACCCTTAAATTATATTAAAACACTTTTCAAAAAATATGTAACAGATATAATTTATGTTTCGAATTTTTAATTTCTGTGAAAACTATGTTCCTTTTGATAAATCTTAGGGACCAATATCTTGATATTTCTATTTTATTGAAGTAACTTAATTTGTTTCAGTTTTTATTTAATTTATATTTTATTTTTAAGATCCTTTCCAGTGTATTTATATATACAAACTAACAAATCTCAAAGTATAAGACTATAAAAAGCTCGAACAAGTATTACATTTGTAGGATCTTTCTTTTGATTCATAATTAAGCAGACCTTTCTAAAATAAAAAGTTAAAAATATACTTTAAGATTTGAAAGATTCGTATGAGGAAATGTAGACTTCGTATTCCAGTTTACAAATATTGGAAATTTGTTTTTAAATCGACCATCCTAACTTTTGTTTAAAAATAAAAATTAACAGTTTTAAAAATATTTTGAAAATTTTCATCAGTAAAATTGAGTATGAACTAAATACTCCTTTAATTCATAGGAAATATGCATTTATTTAATAACTACTAAATATCACCCGATTTCTATAAATTCATATTACAATTAAAATTTAATTTCATTTCCCTTGAATTTTGAATCAATTACTTCAATATATATAAGTTGTATGATGTTACTTTTATGTATGGCATAAACAGTATTATTTATTTGTTTGTAATATTATGTAATTATTTGTTAATTATAATATTCGAAATTTTATTTGTATTTTCATTGTGCAATTATGTTTAATACTAATTACAAATTTACCATGAAGTTACTACTAATGAGACATATTAATTAAAATGCTTTTGTTTTAATGTATATTACTTCTACTTAAACATTCTAAATTCAAAATCAATATTTATAAATTCATTTTAAAGTAACTTATAAGATAAACTTGAAAATTTTAAATATTTATATTTTCATCTCTAAGAAAATTTGTCATAGATGCCGTTTAATTTTTTTGTGGTATTTTTAATTTTTTTGGTTTTTGAGAAATGTCGACAAGCGTACGTGATTGTAAAGTCGTTATTTCTATCTAAATAAGTAAATTAAGTCCAATTAATAATGAAAAGAAAAGAAATTATTAAATATTAACATTTTTTAAAAAGAAAATTTATTTGAATTATTCTCTCGATATAAATTAAAAAGTGTATAATTTAATTAAATCGTGAGTAAAAATGTGTTCTAAATTATCTTGCAATGACTTATGAACTAGGGTTGCCAAAATTGGATGTTCTGGATTATCGTTATCTTTCTGACGCAATAAAATAATCCAAATTTCCAGAAAAACTGTTAAATTCGCCAAAGAATTCATCAAATTATAAAAAGCGCCAAAAAGATTACACGGCATCTATACCGAAAACTTTCAAGAAAATGATATGCAACTCTCACTAATGGTCAGTAAAAACTTTTAAAATTAACTAACAGATTTCATTTTCTTCCACATTATTATTTTTCATTTCGTTTCAGTTTCTAATTTTAGCATTACGAAGCTGATGCAAAAAAAAGTTAAAATGCACTATAAAAATAACAGAAAATAACTTTCTTAAGTAGTTTCACATTGTTCCATAAGATGCCATTCTTCTTGATTAAAGTTCCAGTTACATGAATAGAGATTGTTAGAATTTAGAAAAGAAGTAAAATATATTGAAAGAGAATAGAAAATCTTCCCGTTTCAGTTTTAAGAAAATGATATCCGTCTGGGTAAGTATAAATTATTGAAATAAATTACGTGTTCCGTTCGATTTACATATATCAATTTCAAATTATCGTTCGCATTCAAATTATTATTAACTAAATATAAACAAATTTCTTGTTCAAAATCCAAAATAAATATGTGGAAGAGAATGAGTCATTTCTTTGTTGATGAATTACTATTGGCGATATGATTGCAGCTGATAGAAATATTTTATAATGATAATCATTGATAAACTTATTGTCCTCTTCTACAGAGCTACTATACATATTTCAAGATTTTACATGTTGCGCTTGTTTTCGCTTAATGTATAAATCCATCTAAACGCACACGAAATTTTATCATGCATTCAAAAATCCTTTGATTTTAAATTTAATAGCCTTGATATTTTACTTTAATTTTATTTATTTTGTTCCAAACTGATGGCCTTAACATTTTTCAGCACATGACTTGTTCATGCTAAGACTTCGTATTACATTAGAGCCGGGAATTTCAAATTATAAGTTTAACAAAATATTTTATTGATTGTTTCATCAAGAAAAAAATAAATTTGAATATATATATATATATATATATATATATATATATATATATATATATATATATATAACAAGACTGGAAAAAAACTCATCTTACACAAAAATATAAGTTACATTTATAAAAAAAGGTACTTATAAGGACATTTTTAATAAAATGTTTATTCTTTAATTTCTTAAGATAAAACGAAATTGCTTTCCTTTCAGTTCGAAATGTAGCTATACGCTTGCTTTTCATTCAAGTATAATATGAATCATTATAGTCCAAAAATAGAACAGAAAATAATGCTTAATTTTCAATAACTAATTTTTGCAATTCTGAATAAATGAAATTCTTTATGTTGGCTTTAATTATCTTCCGGCTGAAATTTTAAAGTGCATTAAAACCTCTTAGTATATAAGAAACAACTTAATGTATCGAAAAATAAAATAATTACTTACGTTAATCACAATAAAATATATTTTTATATATTAATGATTATTTTAAAATATTCAAAAATTTAATGAATCATTAACGAAGGGGGATAATTTGTAATTAACTTTTATAAGTGAATTTTCCCTTAAAAATATTTTAATAAAGTTTTATTTTTCTTAATCTACATGAACTTTAAAAAATAATTAAAAATATGGAATAAAAAAATTTAATATTTATTTTCAAAATTTTATCAAATAGCGATGATTTATATTTTATTAAACTTTAAGTCAACTTCTAATGTCCTACCATTGATTTCTGATTGCTATCTTTGGATTAATCAGGGACTATTAGAATGTTTATTTATTTTTAATAAGAGTTATCAACCAGACCAAAAAACAATTTCATTCTCAAAAGAGAATGTAATTCAGAATTTAAAAACACAAAGCAAGTTTAAAATTCAAATTATCAAAATAACACCCTAAAACGGTATCATAAAATCGACATAGTTTGAAAGCTGGATCTTAAAATTCCCATGTTCATGTAATCGAGAGAGAGCAAATCTGAAGCGAACAATCAAATCACGAATATAAGAATATTTCTATTTTTACCATTTGAAATGTTACATGTTGTCAAGAGTCGTGATTTCTTTCTTTACAACACGTGTATTTCTTATTTCATGCAAATTTTCACCCTATTGTACTTTTTAAAAATATTTCAACTTTTGAGCATATCATAAAAATGTAAATTTAATATAAATTTTAAAAAAAAAATCTGATTTATATCTTATAATATAAACCTTAGTTTTTTTTTTTTTTTTTGCATTTTTTTCTTTTTTTGCGACTATAGATGATGCTTTTCAGTCAAATTTAATTGTCTTGTGATTAATATGAGCGGTAAAAGTTTACAATCTTGATTTTTTGGCGATTTTTTAACACCAAGATGTAACTAACAAGATAGCCGCTACCGCTATACAAAAGCTAAACTTAGTACCAAGGTTACCAAAAATTAAACTTTATCCCCAAATAAAGGAGTGAACCCAATTCTAAACCGAACCCAAATGAGCTTTGTACTTAAATTAAATTCACTCGTAGATTAAATATTTTAAAATACATTCAAATGTAAATGCGTTTTCTTTCTGCGTTTATGAAATTCGAAATTCTCATATAAGTTAGCCTTTAAATATAAGCTATATTTTATATATCTAACACTTTTAGCATTTGCGATCGCTCTTAAGCACTTCTTTACATGAGCTAAGTTTCAAAGTGAGATTTAATTCGTATTATACTTCGAAATTTATACCTTGTAATATAAAATTAAGGTGCTTATCAAAGTATAAACACTGAGTGCATTTGTAATTAAGTCGAATTCAATAGTGTAATGTTTTTTGTAAGAATTTCTTAATCCAGGTCACAAGAAAAATTTTCTTTTTTCCAATGGACTTTTTTCCAATTTTTGTAGCAAACGTATAGCTTCAACTTTTGTCAATATTCACAATATGAATTAATCATCAAAATCATTTTCCATGTTGTTATGTCAATTTTTATTATGCTTTTGTTTGTTTGTTTGTTTTTTTACTTCATCGATATTTGTGATTAATGAATTTGATCAATTTGAAAGATTCACTTCTTGAAATAGTTTATACCAGTAATATTCTGTTTCTACGATACATTTCTCATGGCGTTGTTGAAATATATTTGTCCCAGCGCTACTGACCAAGTTTTACTTATGTATTTTGATGTTCAGAGTAATACATTTTGCTCTTATAGCGATAATAAAGAAGTTAGAAGAACTCTGTCTTGTTTTTGTGATTGACATAATGAAACACATTTTTTTAATTGGAACCATTGATTTTTAATTATATTATATTTTGATTTACTATTTTTCCAAATATGTTATCTTATAATGTTTGTTCACAATTAATCAATAATGAAGACAAGAATAATCTTCAAATCATATTGCTTTATATACCAAGTGAACATAAATCAAGAAAGAATTAAATAAAGAATTTAATAACAATCATATAATTTTATGAGCAATCTTAATTTTAGACTCATATACAAACTAAACTATGATTTGTTTGGGAATCGATTGTAATTAACCTAGTCAACAGATCATTAACCTAACCTTATGAATAACCTTATGCCAACTTTAATAACTAAAGTCATTATTATATAAGAGGTGATAATTTGATTGTATTATGATATTCATTTATAAACAATGCTCTTCTATGTTTTCATTGTACTTTAAATGGTTTATTAATCACTTATCTTTTATTCTTTCACGTGTAATGAAATTAAGTATAAATAAGAAAAGTATAAAAATATTAAAAAGCAATATCCTAACAAAAATAGACTTTGTAGAATTTATCATATATTCATACGAAAAAATATTTATTAATTCTAACATAGTTCAGTTCTTCAATAATTTTCTTTTTAAAGATACATCCAATCTATCTGAAATATTATTTAAAATGTTTATAAATGTAAAATGAGTTTTCTTAGTTAAAATTATATATATATATATATATATATATATATATATATATATATATATATATATATATATATATATATATATATATATATATATATATATATATATATATATATATATATATATATATTATTTTTAGTTAATTTAAAGTAGACATTAATTTTATTTAGCAAGGCAATGCCACTTCTACAATTTTAATTAAGACTAATTTTTGCTGTTTTAATTTATAATAGTTGCTTTGATTTCTGCTCAAAGCTTCCTCATCTTTTTATACCAGGTTTGAAAATGTTCCAAACATTTCTTCATTGTATATATTTTAGTTATTTTTAGAGCCTAATAATTTGACAACAAGCATTTCCAGTTACTGAAATCTTAATTATGACAACTCATTTTTTATAATGCCTGAAAATTTTTTGAAATCCATTAAAAATTAATATACTCGGTATTTGTTATTTCCGTTATATGCTAAAAAATATAGAACTAACAAAACTTTATTTAAATGTAAGCGATTTCTTTTGACATCTTCTTTATTAGCTCACGTGATCATGGTGAGATCTTGGTTTCATGTAATTATGGTTCCCATCATCGAAATCGTCCACACAATCGAACTCAAATAAATATATTAATTTATGTGCCATGAAATTCAGATTTCATACTGATTGCCTTAATCCGTTCACCATACTCACTAACGCCTTAATTAGCTACCTAATAATTACGAAAATACTATCTTTATTGGAAAAGCTATTTAAATTATCAAGATGTAGTGCTACATAACTCTGCAGTGAATCACTCAATAGCTTATAATAATCCATGATCACGCCTTTGGAGTGAATTTTTCATTCTTCGATCCTCCGATTGTTCAATAATTGGAGAAGAATGCTGCAAGCTTACTTTATGCATGCATATCTATCAGAAAAATACATGAGACCTTTGCAAGTTTCTGCTCTTACTGCATTTAAATACACATTAATATCTATGAAATTTCCGTTTAGAAAGCTAAACGTGGTATAAAACCATTGTGTTATAATTATTATTTACAAATGCCGAACATTAGCGCCTAAGCCATTAGTTCACGGACTCTCAAATACTTTTCAACAATGCCTTCATACTGAGAAAGAACCACACAATTATTTAAATGTTCAAAGGTCATTGGTTGACCAGAGTCACACAAATCACAGTCCGGGGAATCCACAACTCCAATCCTATAGAGATGGTCCCGCAAACAATCATTTCCAGTTAGACTTCTAAAAAGAGCCACCGTAGTCTTTCTTGAAAAAACGGGAACAGCTCTTTCCTCCCCCGAAATCTTCCATCTCTTGTGCGTCGCACGTTGAACCATATCTTGTTTAAGAGTCTTCTTGAGAGTAAGGTTAACAAACAATTTAGTTGAATGAAATGAAAGAGGGCGATTCATACGTTGATCTATCAAGGCTCCCTTTTTAGCCAGTGAATCAACCTTTTCATTGCCCAAAATACTACATTGGGCAGAGATCCACTGGAAAGAAATTCTGTGTGCCAGAACCTTAAGCAAAGGTCTACATTCTAAAATTCTTTGGGAACTATTTTGATTATTCATAAGAGTTTGACTCTTAGAATCTGACAAAATGAATGCTCTTTCAAAAAAGTGGCTGCGAATCGATAGCTGTTGAATAGCCACTGTAATAGCTTCAATTTCACCATCAAAGGATGTGGAAAGAGGACACATTTGTAAATAAAAACTGAAAAGCTCACAATGTATGCCTGCTCCTGCACCATGTGTTCTTTCTAACATAAAACCATCAGTGAAAACATGCAACCACTCATTTTCAGGATAGCGAACCTCAATAGTCTGTATTCCGAAAGATCTTAGTTGTAAATCACTCATTTCTTTTTTAACAACTTTTTGAATAAGATCAAGATTTATATTCAAATTCAGATAATCTATAGGATATGTAGGAGGAAGTAAAATTAAATAGTCTCTACTCAAATTTAAAGCATCGAATTTTCTCTGGGCAGCTTGGAAGATGACAATTTGAATGTTAAGATTTCTATGGATCTCATTATTATAGTTCCTCCAAAAAGAGTTGCCAGGTAAACGAACACGTTTTTGGTATAGCAGGATCGTCTTTCTTTTAAGAAAATGATGAACAGGTTCCAAGTCGGTTAAGAGTTGCATTGCAAGAACAAGGGTATTTTTCACAGCTCCAGTAACAATTCGCAATGCTTGGTTCTGGAAAACCTCAAGGATATTAACTACATTCTCTGGGGCTTTGATGAGAATCTCATAACAACAGCAAATAATTGGACGGATATATAATTTGTAAGTAGTTAACAATGACTCTCTGTTGCAGCCCCACCTCGAGCCTGCCAAACATTTCAAGACAGAAAGTCTTCTAACGGCTTTATTTTTCAGATTTTCTGCATGATTTCTCCAATTTAAACGAGAATCGAAAGTGAAACCTACGTATTTAGTAGAATCATTATATTGAATATCTACACCTTTATATGTCAAACTCGGGGTAAAAAGCTGTCCATTCAGAGTGAAGAACTGACTAGAGGTTTTACCACGATTCAACATCATACCATTTTTTAGGCACCAGCTCTCCAGTTCTATCAGGGCGCCATTGAGGATCTGATTCAACCCATCCTGGTTCTTTTTTGAAGCACTTCTCCAGATAACCAAGTCATCAGCGAAAAGGGCAGAATCCACCGACGGTGATAAAGTATTCGATTAATCGTTGATAAAAACATTAAAAAGAATCGGGCTAGTAACCGTTCCCTGCGGAAGGCCAGTCTCAGTCTGTTTGAAACCAGAAATTCCACAACCATATCTATCAGCAGAAAAACGCTGTGCTAGAAAATTCCTAATCCATTCAAACATCCTACCACTGGTCCGCGAGAAAGACACCCGGCAATGTAGGTACGAACTTTTCTATCACATTGCAGGGCAAACTAAACCACGGCCGTCAAGAGTCTAGAGTAGATCTTCCTTTATGGAAGTCACTCTAATTTACTGGAATACATTAATTTTTAAAACAAGATACGTGACCATATGTTCGAGAGTCTTATAAAAGCAACTCGTCAAAGTAATTGGTCGATATTGTGAAGGGTCTGAAGAATCATTACTCGTTTTTAGGATCGGAATCAGTAGATGCCATTGGTGCTTCGGTTCTTCAAAGTGTCTTTAAATGCCCCTGTTGAAAACGGAGTACACTGTTGGCACCACTTCCCATTTATATTATGTTAGGTCTCAACCATCTAAAATTTGGGGACAAATGAAAATAAAAATTTTTTTGGAATTCTTCGTATGATTCCCCATTGAGAAAAAAGGTTTTACTTTCTTTCTTTTCTTTTATATATATGTATATATAAAAAAAACTTTTTTCCATAACTTTACTTTAAGATAACTCTTCCATAAAAGAGTGAACCATATCATTTGTTGCATGAATATCTTCAGAAGCGTACCTTCTAAAGAATTCGAGGTTTCCGAACATCTGTGTCGATTAAAGTGCATTGTTGCATCTCAAAACATAAAAGCAGCCATAATAGATGCCACTAGCGTTTTTGTTCCTGAAAGTGTGTCTAAACGTTTTCATTGAAAACGAAGTAGCATCAGTTCCCATTTATAACATGCTAGGCCATCTTCACACGAAATTCGGGGACAAGTGAAAAAAATTTTATTTTTGCATTTATATTTGAATTCCGTGTGGAAATGTCCAAGGGAAATGCTATTTATCATGACTTTTAGTGTTTTCGCATATTTACATTGAATTGCAGTACTTTTATAGCCAAAACAAGTTACAGATGCATTATAGATTTTATACTATTTATCACGGAAACATTTTAATCGGGCAAAAGGACTCGAAAACTTTAATCTGCTTTGGCATTGTCGAAATAAGACCTTGACCACGGATTCCTTGTTGAAGACAGAACTTGTGGAAATTTTAAACTTAATGTGCGACAAAAATCATTGATAAAAGATATCAGGTCATGCATGATTTCTTTCTATTTTAGAGGACAACAAAATTATGTTACTGAGCTACTTGTAAACAAGAGTGAGTCTTTCGGATTCTCTTCAACAATTAGGCTCGCTAATCATAATCTAACTGTTAGATTCCATGTTTATTAAGGATATACTTTTTTACGCATGATGTTTGAAATATTCAATATCATTAAAATGGAATGATAACATTTTATATAAAAATCTCTGTAACTGCTCAATGTAATTTAATTAAACAGTACTAATAGTTATATACATTTGCATTAAATGCAGAGAAAGAAAAAAATTACGTAAATATCTGGATATATTGAAATATAATTTTTAATTTTAGATTATAACTCTTATATAGAAATTAATCCTCATTTATTCCCAATTTACGATTACTTAAAATTTGAATGTAAAAATTATAAACAAGATTTTATATTTAGAATAAACAATTTAAATATATTTTTATTCATTTTCCTTATTCTAAAAATTAGCAAATTTTAAAATGTAACATATAAATACCTTTATATGTTACATTAAAATATACGTATTTATACTTAGAATAAATGAATAAAACATAACAAGTAAAAAGAAAGCTTCATTATTTCCCAATTCCCGTTCGCTTAAATTTAAGAGTAAAAAATCTAAGCGAAATTTTATACTTAAAATAAATAAATAATTTAAATATATTTTTATTTATTTTCCTTCTCTCTGTCTCATTATTCTGAGTACAAAGATATATACATGTAAAATATATTTCTATTTATTTCAGAAATTCATATTTAGAATAAATTACAGTTAAAAAATAGTAAATCTAAATAAATAAAAGATTTCAAAAGTTTCCAAATATTTTTTGATAACAAATATTAAACAGAATTTTTTTGAAATTATATGCATGTATGTCATCAATTTTTAATTATAATTAAAGATATCATTCCTCTCAATTTTTATTTAGCAATTAAATATTGGTTTTTATACTTTATTGTATTTCAAAAGTCCTTTCCCTCTCTTTTTCTGATTATGATATCTTTTTTCCAATGAATCATTTGCGTATCTTCTTTACCAAAGTAATTTGAATTATTGTTTCTTGAATAAACTTTTCTGTAAAGTTCATCTGCCAATTATTTCCACTTTGCGTATGAGACTTTACCAAGAATTAAGTCCATTAGAGAGCTGTTTAAAAAACAAATATTTTTATTAATATAAAATAATTTTTATTCAAATTTCTGGTTTTGATTTCCTAATCAGAACTGATTTATTTAATTATTATGGACAAATAATTAACTTTTCTGCGGAATATTCATATAGGCTTATAAAATGCTAAAATGTTTGGAATCAAGCAAACACAAAATTATTCAAAATCCCACTATGTAAACAAACATAAGTAACCTAATAGCAAAGATTTTTAATTTCACTCAATAATTTATAACCTTGCATATTTCCGCGATTTTTTCAGAAGAAAAGTTCATAATAAATTTTACGAAGGATATGTGCTGGTGCACTTTGATAAATAGTTATAAACATGAAATTTTGAAGAAAACTGGAAGAAATATTTATAATTACCTATATATTTAAAAACTTCATAAAATCGAGCTATAAATTATAAAATAAAAATCGTTGATTTAGCAAACTCAGAGCTACCCAAATTGAAAAGCAGTTTATATCAATTTTATCGCAATGAAGAAAAAATCCACATTACAACCATAATAGCAAAAATAACACAAAAATATCAAAAATACAATTACTAATTATTGAGTTTATCAACAGAACTTGACTAAGTCAGTTGCTCCGGATAATTTTATTTTACGTTGTCAGTCGAATAGAAGTGTTTGACAAATCGAATAGAAAATTTGTTGTTATAAAGATGGTAATTATAAAGAAATTATAAAGATATATAGAAATATTATAAAGATTTCCTGATATAAAGTTACATTACTCAAAGAAGTTTCTGGCCTCATCCTCAATCAGGCTACGTCGGACCCTGCTTATCGAAAATGCATTTTTCATTCACAAATATATTTACAAAACTAACAAATTTTTAAATGGCAAATCATTCTTATGGCGGAATATGTACATAATTTTTACATCTGTTATTTATTACAATTAAAGTTATTTTTATATATCAAACAATTTTATACATTCTCATTTCCTTTACTGATAGACATCCTAATTTTCCAATTGTATATGAAAACACGCCATACTCTCGACAACGTATCCTTCTTTAAAAGGATATAAAAATTTCATTTTCGAGAATGTGTAAAACTTGAAAATTTTCCGCTGTTTCTTCACAAGGATAATACTCTGAAGTGTTTACATTAATTTATAAACACTTTCCTACAGTGAAGAGAATGAATCTCGATAGTCGGAGTGAATCTTCCTAAAGCAAATATATGTTGTATATTCGGTAGAGATGTAAAATTCCCTGGAATTTGAACTGTGGAAGTTTTAGAAATAAACCGGGAATATTGGTGATTTTGAGGGAATAAACTTAGCCTGTCAGTTTCGTTAATTGTCTATCTTAATGCTAATCGCTTAATGAAGTGAATAAAATATGTAAATATAGAGAAAAACTTTTCTGTATTCTAATAAAAAAAGTTAATTAGTTTCGTACTAAAGAATAAAAATACTTGTTAAAATAATAAAAAAAATTAATCAGTATTTAGTAAAACATTGCAAGACATATGTCTCAGGACAGTCAGAATAAATATTGACATTTCCATAATTCGTACAGTTCATAAACTCGTAATAATTCCAATATTCTAAATTGATAAATTCGTACTGAGAAAGAAAAGAAAAATATTTCCTCAACATTCATTTTTAAGTAATTTTAAATTGGTCATTAAATTGTTTTCTTACTCTGGAAAACCTTCCATTCCCGTAATTTGTTGTAGAAATCATAAAAATAAGTGGATTTTTATTTATTTTAAAAATTGTCTAATGAAAAAAAAACTTCAAAAATTTCTAAATCTAATCTGAAATTTTTTTAAAACTCTCGAGGTCTTTCATAATTCCTGGGAATATCTAAAATTCTAGAGAGAATGAACTGGATTTGATCCCGGAAGTAAACATCGTTTTTTCCCTGTTTTACATTACTAATATTCGATACTCGGCTGTCGACCGACATTGTAACCTTGTAAAAACTTTTCGTAATGTCTTATTCATCATGAAAAAAAAAAGAATATTAATATTATTATTTTTTATTAATACACAATTTGCATATAAATACACTATGACTGGAAAATGAGTGGCTGTTGGAATATAACCACTTCAAAATCTGCACTTAAGAACCTACATTTGAGATAGCAGCAGTTTGCCCCTAATATGATATTAATGATTAAATATGACGTAACTAGTTTAAATATCACTATATTTAATTTTTGTGACTTTAATAAAGTTCCACCACTTTAATACATAGGATATATCCCTTACTTCAAACAGATATATCCCATACTTCTCATTTGGAGCTGTTCTGTTACTGCTTAAAACATGCACATAATAACAACATATGAAACAAAAATAATCAACTTAAACTTTTTATGTAACCAAAAATCAATTTAGAAGATCAGTATCCATTTTCTTGAATGCAAAACAATGTAGATATCTATGTTTAAAGCCTCGGGAATTATATTATACTGTATAATTTAAATCTGGCATCAAAATTAATCAAATATAAACAAACTTATAAAAAACCAATTTGAATCAGACTTCGATTTGAAAAGAATTTCAATTATTATTCTTTTTAACTTTTTTTTTTGCAGGTAAATAAATAGCACTTAAATTTTAATCTCACTATAAGATTATTTTACGATCCTCTGCTCATGCGCATTATAGGGAAGCGGCCATGTTTGTATTGATTTTTTGAAGTAAACAAACTTGACGCTAAGCTCTCCTGTTTCTTTATTTTGTTCACTTTTCCATATATATTTCTTCTGTTTGAAATGAGGGTAATTTTTTGTAGTTTACTTCCTTTTTTATGTTTAATCTTTGCTAAATTACATAGTGTATTATTTAACTAACATTTATAACAAATTCTCCTCAATAATAAACCGGCTTGCAAAAACTTCTCTGAGTTTTGTATTTAACATACTTTTTTATTTCAAGGATCTGCTTATAATTATTCCTAACGAAAGATTAAACAAAAGTTATTTAACATTCCTGCAGTTTAGCGCGTTTCTAAATTCAAAATTAACTTCAAAAATAAAACAAAAACTATATAGAATATTAATTATTCCAAAATACAGTTACTTAGTTTTCAAATGAATACTATTTATTTTGTTGTTCCGAAATGTGACTAACACAAACATCTGATATTTATGCAAAAAAAAAAAAAAAACTTTAATTTGAATTTTATTGAAATGTGTATGTATGAAATCCATAATTTTGCATACAAATACTTATTGTATGTACAAAGATTTGTTAGGTAATAGAATAATTATTTGAGAATATTTGTGATTTCTTTTACAACATGCAAATAAGTCATTATGTATATAATTATAATTTTTACTGTTAAAACTGTTCTTCCTGCTGCCTTAAAATTGGTCTGGGAGATTTTAGTAACAATAATTGGCTGAGAAATCGGAAAAAAAATAAAACCATATTTTTAGTTCTTCATACATACATATATATATATCACGAGTGGTTAATTATATTGTAATAAGCCATCCTTTTAAAAACTGTTGCTTAATCAGGCAATGCATTCACTGGAAAAATTTAAAATCAGTTACTATTTCAAACTTTTATTATATGTATAATATCAGAGATCAGTGCGGACTCTTGCTTTTTCCCACTGCTTCACTGTAATGGAAAAAAATATATATTATGCCAATTTAATACATAAAAGTCAGAAATTTCATTTCTATATCATTATTTCTTGTAATCACTTTTTAAAAAAAAAAAAATATATTCAAAAACTTTTGGGAAAAGTTTCTTTATTTGTGTGATAAATTAAACAAAATAAGATGAAATTTTTAATGAATAATATCAAATGTAAATATTTGCTTTATTTTTTAACATCGTTTCCAAGGCCAACATATATCCTAATATAATCTATTCAAATCACTGTTAATTTCTTCTGCTCACTCACACTTTTCCACATCTGAGACTTTCATATTTTAGAAATTTTTTTGGACTTTTGAATTATATTGCTGTAGCATTTAAAGTTAAAATAATCAGCGTTATATTTCCTCACGATGTTTATGCAATTAAATGTATAATCAAACATTTACTACTATAATACCATTGTCTTAAAAAATTGAATTTTTTTTAAGTTGATTCAATGTGGTTATATATAAATAATCATATTTCTCAAAGTTATGCTTACACCTAAGCATAACTGCTTACACCTAAGTAAGCAGTATGGAAAATCTACTGATGACCAGCATTGAATCTTTAGCAGTACTACCCTATAAAATACATCCTGTCTAAAGCTTCTCATTGGGAATCAACTACATTATAAAAGTATTAAGTGATTTATGTGAATTACATACTTTTAAAAATATTTTTTTTAATAAAAAAACAACAAACATTTCCAGAAAAATGTATTTGAATTTTATGTCCTAATATATTAGTAATTCCAGTACTTTGTAAAGCTTTTTGATATTTTCTGTTAAAGAGATATTACTTTTGGCCTTATCAGAAAATGAGAAGATTAAAATTTTATTTATGCAGTAAAGAGGCAATCACCAAAAATAAATGTGTTTAAATAATTGTTACGCATTTAAAATGGTAATTTTAATCCAAATTAATTTTGTTACTGTTCAATCCAAGATATTTAAGGCATGAAGGCACGAACATAATTTGCTTGGTTGGGCATTCTGTTCATCATTGTTGTGTTAGGAATTTTGCATTTATTAGGTTTTGTGGGTTACATCTTGAATTTTTAAAATCACAAAGATATTGAAGAAATATTAATATGCAATCACACACACATACAAATATATATTATGTACTTGTGATTTTTAATCAATATATTGTATATTTTACTGGGTAGAATTACAGTTAAATTTTGTTTTATAAATAGCAAATTATTTGTTCATAAATGTATTTAAATAATTTATTAACTTATGATTTTTTTGAAAAATTTAAAAATATTAGGTAATAAAAATTTAAATGTACTAAAAAGTTTTAAAAAACATGATTATTTTTAAAATAAACTTAATATACAAAAACTTTTAAAATACATTCTTGCCTTTAATTATAAACTTTGAATTTTCTTGAAATATTTTTGTTCTTTGTGTATTTCTTTAACTGGTACCTTTACCCTTTTTTTTAAAGAAGATTTCAGAAAACCATCACATTTATTATTCCATTATTAAATACTCGGAAATGAAACAAATTGAAGTATGTAGGTTTTAAGCAATGCTTATAATGCAATTAAGTAAGCTTTGGCAAATAGAAAAAACTACTTGTAGAAGAATAACTTCCACTATTTTTAATGCCCAGCTCTTCAAAATCATTGCAAAAAATACTATTGCTTTCACTATCTTGTCACATTGCCATTATTTTACTTTTTCAACACAATCATCCGTTTGTATGTGTTACTAATCCATAATCTGTGATATATACAATCAAGAGAAGCATGTTTCAAAACCAATATTTCATTTATTCCCTCTAACCTTATTCGAAACGTGAGAAAACAATTCATACTGAAAAATTCTTTTTTGTCTGAGAATTATCAGGATATTAAGTAACTGAAAGATATACGAACTTGATTAAACTCGAGACAATCAGATAAGCAGTTAATGTTTTCTGTAGTTATGTAACTTACATATTTTTAATCTTTATGTTTACAAGTATTTTGTTTGACATAAAAATATATGACTAAGTTTTTCACATAAATCTTCCTTTGTTATTTAAAAATATTAATATTGCCTTTTACAATCTCAATTCAAGCACACAAATTATAATTATTCTATGAATAGACAAATATAACTTAATCATTCTTTACTAGAACGACATCCCAATTTGACCCTGATCTTTATCAAAATTCCATGTTCTTGTTTTGACCAAGAATCTCCAATTGATCACCTTGATAGTTTTCAGTTCTTTTTCCAGGCATTCAATATACCTAATTTTTTATCTTTCACTCTTTTGGTATCAAGTAGCTTAGCTAAATGTTTCTTTTGTTAACTTGATCATTATCTATTCTAATTATCTATCCTATCCATTTAATTCTGTATGTTGTAATAAACATATGGTTCTTTAAGTAATCCGTAAATTCTCAAATTAATTTTCTAGCTAGTTCTTCTGTGATTACCATGCTATTTTACCAAATATGATTCTTAAAATTTTACTTTTGGATATAGGTACATTTAGCTGTTTTAGTCATTGCCCCCCCCCTTTTAGTCATGTAAGAATAGTCCTATTTAAAGCCATGTACTGTTAGAATTGCTGGTAACTGGTATTTTATTGTTATTCTCTGCTATTATATTATTTGTTTTGGATCCTCACAAAAAAATAACCCGAAATAAGCAATATAATCATTATCTCTGCAGCCCCACCTGTTTAAAATTGGCATGACCTACTCTCCTCTCTGTGATACTATACAATTGACTGGGAAATAACTTAAGTTACCCCTCCATTCTTCATGTTCACTCTCAAGATGATTTTGGTGTCTTTCCTCCTGCAAGTTCTACTTACCAAATTGTACTGCATTGCAAGATGCTTCATGTATAAATGCATAATTTAATTTTTTTTTTTTTTTACTTATTGACACTTTTAAATATATCTTCCTATATCAAGAGATCAGGATATTAGATCTATTGCAAGAAATTCTTTTTGCTTTAATTTAAAGCAAAATTATATCCTACTTTCTTCAACACCCAAAGAGGAGGAAGCCTTTCTTAATGTCCCTAGAGTCCAAATAACAAAAATGTCATCTGCAAATTAAAAAATTTGTTTTTTAATGCTAGACTCTTAAAATCTTTTATGAAGGAATATTAAAAAGAAAAATAATTAATAATTAACTGCTTTAGGTAATTAAAAATATCAGTTATGGTTGGTTATTTTGAAATTTTTATTTGTTGCCTTAATTTCACTTAAAATGGCAGCAATTCATTTGATCAGCTTTTCATGTATGTTTACTCTCATTACTTTGATATGCAAATTTCAATTTATGGAGTCATAACTACTATTCTAAAATAAATCTATTAGCATATTGAGTCTTAATATCTAATTACCTTGTCTTTTATATTATTTTTCATAAAATCTATGCAAATTTTCTTTTATAGTTACCACATTGATAATTACCCATGATGTTTTCAATATATGTAACTAATCTATTGAATAATATATTAGTGAATAATTTCTTAATCTTCAAACCTCACTAGTTCTCTTGTAATTTGAGTTTTCCAGGATTATTTTATATGAGGTATTCTTGATTCCTGAGGCATGTTTACATAAGAACTCAATTAAATTGTGGATTTTCTTAACAATTTTATATGCTAAATTTTTATAAATTCTCTAGACAGAATCTAGTTCTGGAGATTAATTTTTAAGCTTATTAATGCTTCTTCAACCTTAATTAAGAATGGTTGTGGAACTGTTAATTTATACCAGTATATAATGTGACCAAATCTTTAGTTACTTATATAGTAACAGCATTGATAATAACCATTAATAGTTCTCTAAGAATACTTACTCCAGGGGTTAAAGGTTTCTTTATCATATTGTAAAAGGATTTTTTTCCTTGTTTCTACAAGCAACTGTTAAGGTTTAAAATATTTTTTAACCACCACCAACTTCACAAAAAATATTTTTCCAGATCTTCTTACATGACACAATTATCAGCATTAATTTTTAGAAACTACTGTTTTATTACAAAGATATAGCCAAAAGGTTTCAGAATTTTACCATTAGAATTATCCAATTTATTAACTAAATTGTAATTCTTCTGACAATCTGTTCAGTACTTTGATTTGATTTTTTATGTTTTGAAATGTAATGGTTCAGAATTCTCTTTAAGTCTTAAATCCTAGTCAAATTATCTCTTTTGTAAAGTAATGCAGAAAAACACAGTGACTAACCAACTAAAACCTCAATTTTATTTCGTCTTAATTCTATTTAACATGCTACAGTTTTTCTTTTTTTTTTTTTCCAAATTTAAAAAAATAGGTTAAATATTTTATTTGACAAACTTTAAAAGTATTAAACTTAATGAAAAATGTTGAGTTAATACCTTTAAACATATACTTTTGAATTGTTTATTCAAATTTACAAGTGAATATCTAATTTTTATCTTTGAAAAATTTTGTAGTTAATATTTTTTTTAAAACTTTTGATACATTTATAGTATTCTATTTTATAATTATTATTGGAGATAAAGTTTATTTCTTCATAAAGTAAAAGTTTGTTTTAAAATTCATCAAAAATGATTTATAGTTAAAAGATAATCTCATTTAACATTATAAAGGTATTTAAAAAAATATTTGATGTTAACATGAAAATTTAAAAGATCATTCATTTTTCAAAAAAACATTCTTTTTTTAGCATTTAATCATGCAAGGAGAAAATTTAACAGCTCCTCCAAGTAACAATGGCAGCTCTCACACTAATATTAGTGCTCCATTACCTTCTGGTAAGTACTCCATTACATTCTTGTTCATTAGTAAATCATTAAATAGTTATATAGCATCATTTTTTTACAGCTATTAAATATTCTAAATTCTCCTATGTTTCTATTTGAGGTTTTTTTATGAATTTATTTTTATTCACTTTGATTTCTTAATTACACAAAATAAATTATAATTTTAAAGTTTCTATATATTTTCTCTTTTTCTACTAAGTAAATATTTTTGAAGTTGTAAGTAAATCTGCAAAATTTCCTGCAAGTGCAAGAATATTTCTTTTAATTTTGCTCTATAGTAATCTCTACTGAGGTTGCTTATTTTAGGAATTAGTACACCAGTTAATTTGCTAATTGGCAAATTTAGTACTTTGATTCAAATAGTTGAAAAATTAAACTTTTTACTTGTAAATCTTCTATCTGCTGCAAATTATTTCTCCAAAATATGACAATTTGACAAACCATGTATTATCCTTTTGATTTTAGCATTTTTGTTGATTCAAAATTTTTTGTTCATCTTGTCCTAACTATTTTTTGTTATAAAGAAATGTAATGCAGTTATTCGGTTATAGTTTTCCATACTACTAGTAATTAGAATTTTTTATCTTTCACCTCATCTTTAAAAAAAATGATACAAATGTAGCATATTTTATACAAGATAACTAATAAATGAAAAATATGCTAATTTCAAATAAAATTTCTAAAGTTAAATCAGTTATCATTGGTATTATTGTTTTATGGTGACTTGATTGGGAAATATTCCATTCTATTTCAAGAATTGCCATACAGTGGAAGGATACTCAGAAACTCTTAAAATTACTTTAATTATATATGTTTTTCTTTACATTAAAAATACAATTCTTGTCAGTTTTTATCAAAATAGTCATATTAATTTATTTATAAAAATAAAGTTATTCTACTTGTGTGTCTTTATTTCACTGATATATCCATTAGATTTCCTTTTATTATATTATAATAAAATATTTTTATTCAGTAAAACAAAAGAATTAACACTACATATTATTGCTGAAAATCATGACGGTGAAATGATAAAAGAAGGATGCTTTATCCGTTAAAAAATTTTTATCTCTAATACTTTGTTAATTAGGAAGTCTTAAGTTTAATCAGTGATTATGTCTATGAAGATTTAATGTTCGCCTGAATTTTGTCAAATAAAGGGTATCTCTTAAAGAATTTTTCTATACATCATATACTGTTAAACTTGTTAATTTATATCAAAATATCTTTAGGTTTTCAATCTTAACATTATATCATTTTCTACAAATTTAAAATTAGAAATATTCAATATCTGGAACTTAAAGTACTTCAAGCTTTATATGCAATATTTTCAATGTGCTAAAGTTTGCATGTACAAAATCCACCTCTGCAAGAAAAAAAAGCCCTATCAGAGTTTATTGATAACTTTATACATATCTTTTCATGCTACAGCAATTTTATTGGTCTAGAATTTTTTTTTTTTTTTTTTTTTTTTTTAATGTACCTTTCTCATCAATAGCTATTTCAATACATTATCTTGTATTTCTTTAAGTAAAAAGATCATTTTCTATGTTCAATTAAAATAAAATCAAAAACAACTAAACAAAGAAATATTATCAAAATATTTTAAAATTTAGACAAGTCAATAATTTGCATAAAATATACATAAGAGAAATAAAAGCTCCTTAAAAAATATGGTTCTTAACTTAAAATATTGCAGGAAAACAACAGACTAAGTTTGCTGTTAATTAAATAGGCCAGTAACTGACTAATAGGCTATCTTCAGTCATGACAGAAATTGTTTATTTCAAAAAAGAAATTGAATTTTTTGCATTATCAAAAAATTTAAACTTGTAAATAAAATGAAAGAGAGAAATATTTATCATGAATATTTTTTACTGATTTTGGACCTTTATTTTAAAATAAAAATTGGTATCATATTCTACTAAAAGATTATTTTTTACCTTGTTTTATGCAATTTTCTTTTTTTTTTTTTTCCATGCGTTTCATTATTTCAGTTTACAAAAAATTGTATTTTCTGTTTATTTTTTCTCTTTTTATTGAGTTATGTATTTTTTATTTTAACATTTATTAAAGAAGCTAATGCTATCTTTGGTAAATTTAAATATTTTAGCAGTATTGATTTCAACAATAAAATAGTTGTCAGACTTCCTTATAAATTTAAGTATATCCATATAAGTCTGAACTTTGAATCAAAAATTTGTCTTAGTGTAAAATTATGAAGTTTTATGAAATGTATATCAGGGTAATTTTCTTGTAAATGCTAATTATGAAATATAGTTATAGAATAAAAATAAGATTTTATTGTTCATATGCACTAAATTTGATATAAATAGTTAATTCTTTTGAAATCAATAATTAAATTATAGGCTTATGTCAATAACATAAAGATTTTTTTTTAAATTATTTGTTAATGGTTTTGTAAACCAGATCTACATTACTAGAAAAGCCAGTAATAATTTCCCCATTAAGTTCTTTAAATTGCCCCAATAATGGTACCTTTTTATATTTACTTTTTAA
The DNA here is from genome assembly GCA_030067965.1 of Latrodectus elegans. Classification (NCBI taxonomy): domain Eukaryota; kingdom Metazoa; phylum Arthropoda; class Arachnida; order Araneae; family Theridiidae; genus Latrodectus; species Latrodectus elegans. The sequence continues at coordinate 39,978,132 of CM057819.1, forward strand.
AAGCTATTCACATGAAACGTTTGTAAAGTGTATCTTTATTTCATGTTACATTTTCAATATTTTCTATTAATTAAACGAATACATTTAGTTTTGTTACTTGAATATCAGTATTTATCACATAAACTTTCATTGTGCCAAAGATGTTTCCAATGTTTCACAATGTGTTAATGATTAAATTACTTACTATCTTCAACTTTTCTTTCTTGTACTGTGAAATACATTAAAGAGTAAATTTTCATGTTTTCCAACTATTACAGAATTTTTTATAAAATTATTTAATGCCTAATAAATTTAACAATCATTAATTATTATTGTTATTGAGAACAAAATTTCTATTTGATTTGAAAAATTTACTTCAAAATTTAGTTTTAAATGATTATATTATCTTCCCATATTTATTATTCTACCTTGTGTTCTGTCCAATCAAGACTTAAAGGATTAGATATCCATATTAAATAAGTCAATGAAATGTGTAAAATGAGTTTTGTATGGACAAAATTATATAAAATGATAAATTTCTTTACTTTAATATGGAGTATAATTTTTTTAACCAATGATATAATTCAGAAACAAATAATTTTATACTGACTAAAATTTAATTTTATTATTCATCCATATGTTAAAATGAACAAGAGTGCATTTTATTTGCTTGACTTTAAAAATATTGAGAATATAACTAAATGAATCTATCACAAGGAATAAAGGGAAAAAGATGTTTATTCAATATACAAATCAGAATATAGTAGATAACTAGAATTTTTTTTTTATCCTGTCTCATGATTGTTTCATAAAATTACATAACATTTCTATGTCCCAATTTCAATAAATGCTACTCAGACTTATTTAAACATTTTTCTGACTTGAGTGTCTTATTTCCTTTTATTTATTTTTGAAGGTGATTTATTTTAATACACAAATCTACAAGTATACTGTTATATAATTATATAAAAAAATAAATAATTTCTCTAATTAAAAAAAAAAAGATTTAAATATCTCTTGTGTATCTTAGGGAATTGTGTAAAATGTGTTTAGGAATGTCATGTTTTGTACAAAGGAGGATTTTTATTTTGATAAAAATACTTTGCAATATTTTACACTGATAATTAATTTTGATGGTAATCAAAATTAATGCTTCTCTTGTAATATAAATGCATTTTTTTTTTTATTTAGATATTAATCCAACTGAAAGCAATATGTCAATGAATACTGACCAAGATTCAAACTTAGTGGAGGTGGTAATTATTCTTTACAAGAACTTTTAATTTTGTTATTTTTCCTTAGTCTATATTTAACTAATGCGAAACAATATTTTAGAAACATAAATTTTTAAATTTCTTTGAATTAAGTTTTATAATATGAGCTCTTTAGAGTTTCACTTTTGCTTATTATTTCTTGTTGAACTGCTATATTAAATTTAAAGGTATTTTTATTATCTTGTAACTTCCTTTTATAATGACTTTTGGAAGTTTTATACTTTAGAATATTTGATTCCCATGATAATTCTATATTTAATAAAATGTTTCTTCAGAAGAAAATTATTCTTTTTCAAATACCAATTTAGAAAAATGAATACATGAAATCTGTACATTTAACATAGTTACTTTTAGGTCAAATATTTTTGTAAAAATATATTTTTAAAATGCATAATTTGATTAGAAAAATACATGTTGAAAGTAGAAAAAGGAAAATTTATTTTATTAAGAAAAATGTTTCATTTATAAAAAATTAATGATGTACTGTACTTTTTCAATTGATTATAATTAATCCAATTAATTATAATATGTTGTGAGATCTTTTAGTTTAAATCTATCTTGTTATTATATTCCATGAATTTATTGTAAATATTTCAACTTATTAATTAACTTGAACAATTAGATTTTGATCTATTATGCAGAATTTCTTGATTTCCAGGAAATTTAAATTCATGGTAAGTAGGATATCAGAAATTCAAAGCTTGAAGACAAGCATTCGTTAATAATGGAGCTTATTTTAGAATTCGTTATTCAAATCATAAACATTTAATTTAATTTAGTAATAAAATTTGAGCATGATATTTGCTGGAATTTTAATTTTTCAAGCTGGAGCCTTCCAGCTTGAAAAACTATAGATGGGGAAAAGAAATGGTAGAAGTATAATTTTGTTCTTTAGTCGCACAGATTAAAACTGGAAAGTTTTACTGAAATACTTTTCCAAAAGTTGGCAGGTATGCAATAGTGAAATGTTAATAGTTCTCATTCCAAAAATTTTATTTAGCAGTTTATGCCTACAAAGTCAGGTTGCAAATTTTTCCATGAGAATAGGACCCTAGTGTTTGATTGCTTAGAAGTAATATTTGCAGTTTATGCTGAGCAAAATAATAAGAATTCTGAAAATACACATTGAAAACCTCAAATGTGGTTTACTATCAGAAAGTATTATTTTATCATGGAAAATGGCATTCTTATATCACTATATTATTAAAGTGCTTCTAATGTGTTCTCAATGGTCTTAATCTTCTTCAATCTTGATTTATTATCTTTCAATTTTCAAATTTTTGGATGTTTAATAAAGTATTGAATAAGGTACCAATTTTTAAAAGGCAGTAAGGCTTAAGTTATATATGGTATTGAAGAATGGCTCTGCATGAAACTAAAATTGATAGTTATGAAACAGTTGGATTATATTTTCAACCTAGGAGGTGTGGTTACATGTGATATATATACATCAAGAACCAATTCAGTCCTAGTCTCCCAATAGATTTTGTTTGCTTATAACATGTTTTTGTTGAATGTTAAAATACAGCATGTAAATATAAACAAAATTTCTACACAATATAATATTGAGTATGAGCTAGAGTTTTATTTAAATTGTAATTATAAATATTTCAAAATATTTCTGCACTCGACTTATCTAAATTAGTATCATGGTTGTAAAAGCTCTGTTATTTTCTAACATAGCTGAGTCAAAATATTTTTTCTTATTTCAATATACTTAATGAAAGAAAAGAAAAAAAAGATATCTCTTGTTTGTCAGTCTACAGTAAAAGTGTTTTGAAACCTTGAAAATTCTCGTCAAGTTGGTAGATTTATGTTGCACCAGCATACTTCCATGTACCTAACCCAGATTTATTCAGTACCATATTATTTGAAACAGCTGGTAAAGAGTCTTCTTAATTTTTGAACCAGAAGATCCAAGACTTGACCTCCTGTTCCTAAAGGTATAATTTCATTAAAGGGCATTGTGACTAAAGCTTAGCCTCCTTTAGTGAACACAACAGATTTTCAATTAAGTCAGAATTTGAACTCATTTCCTTCAAATAATTACAATAACACTAAGAAATAATGCAAAGAAATAACTTCTATTTTTCAAAGATGGATCTAGGCAAATGTTCAATGAACTATCATAAAAAGGGTAAAAGAATAATTATTAATTAGTTATCACTAAAGATTTATCTATGTTATATTTAATATTAAAGCTTGTCAAATCAAAACTGGTTACAGAATAATGAGGAATCCTTTTATATCATTATATTTAGATAATTGAGTGCTTGGGAAAATGTAATTATTATTATTCATTTGGAGATGGTGGGTACAGTTAATTTTTTTATTTTGGCAAACACAGCTTTCATAAATGAAATTTTTATTTTTAAGATTTGAGTGGGAAAAAAATTAAAAATCACTACATTGTTATAATTGAGAAGCTTTTATTAATTTATCAAATTTTCACATTATGAACCAATTTTATGCATCATTTTGATTAGAGTGATCTCATACTTAAAATTATCAAACAGAAATTAAAGTAGCAATTAAAAAATATTCTAATAATTTCTATCCTATTTATCATCTCAAGATTTAATTTTGGTATTTGCTAGTTCAATTGTACTTGCTTGCTTTTTATTATTTCTTGTTTAAACTATTTCATTTTTAATTTTTACAAATTGCCCTTAAGTTAAGAACAAACTTTTCTTATAAATTTCTTGCTTTATTATTATTTTTTTTCCATCAAATATTTTTTCAAAGATTTATGAAAAATCCTGTTTCATCTAGAAGAGGAGAGGTGGATGGCCAAAAGGTAGAAAACGTAGACGTGGCCCAAGAGACATGAATGCTCCTAAGCAACCTTTGACTGGTTATGTGCGATATTTAAATGAAAACCGGGAAAAGGTCAGAGGAGAAAATCCGGGAGCAAGCTTCTCTGAGGTCACGAAAATTCTGGCTTGTGATTGGAGCAAATTAGGAGTTCAAGAAAAACAAGTAATTTTCTTAGTACATTTAAAATGCAGATAATTAAATTGCCTAAACATTTTTTTCAAGATATGTTAAATATTTGGTGATAAGTAAAAATTTCATTTTAGTATGTTCAGTATTAAATTTTGTACCAATTTTTATTGTTCTCCTTTAATCTTTTTTATTCGGTTGTAAATATAAGTGTGTGTATTATCATAAAATATGCTGAACATTGTGCTTGCTGGTATACTGTATGTCAAGATAAATAATTATGAAAAATACATTTGACTGTTTGGAGAAAATAACTTTTTATATAGTCAATAATTTTACTAAATAGTGAATAAAGTCATTTGGTTTTATATTTGGTACTCATAGCATTGCATGACTTATGTATAAATTAAATGATGTTCAGAAAATATTACTTGCTTAAGGCAATGATATACCTGTTCTTATAAAAACAGATATATTATTTCAATTTGGAGTTTTTGTATATAAAAATTTATTGAGAAAATCTATCCTTTTTAATACTTTTGTCATTTTGTAATTTAAGTCTTTGTTCGAGCATAGAAAATTGTTTAGTTTTATCAAGGCCAACTAAGAAGTAGTTTGTGTTTTGAAAAATATGTATTGGGTTGCTGTAATAACCTTGAGTGATGAAATTACAAAAGTTCTGACAATATGTTGATGTCTAATAATTTACATGTTGGTTTAATTCTTTTAAATAATTTATCCAATGAAAATTGTTCTTATGCAGATATATTTATTTATTTATTAAAATATTAATTTAAGCTAAGTAAAGATCAATGGTGTTATACATAACTATGAAATGTGTGAATTTTAAATTTGAAAATTTAGAAAAATAAAGCTATCTAATGTTTTTGTTCTGATGAAAACATTTCATTTAACCCAAGATGATTATTTTACTGTTGTCACTTTTTTATGGCTAATGTGTTTAATTATTATCCAAATACGTTATTATGTTAGGAAAGAAAATTATAAAATGAAAGAAATCAACATACTTCCATAATCAAAATTAAAAATCTAACTTTTTTTACATTAAATAGAAGTTTTTATTCTAACAATTGCAATAAATTTTACATAATTTTTATTTTCAACTTTCAAAAAGTTTAATGTAAAATAATATTGTAGAAATATCTTGAAGAAGCTGAGAAAGATAAAGAACGTTATATGAAAGAGCTGGAGCAATATCAACAAACGGAAGCTTATAAAATTTTTAAAAAACAACAAGAAAAAAAACGTAAAGGTATTAAACATATTCTTTAAGTATGCTCGCATTTATTTTGTATTATGTTTTATCAATTCTGCACTATTTTATTTTTGTTGTATTTTAGAATATGAGGATGGAGACGGATCTTATTATACTTCATCAAATGTTGAAGTAAGGTTCATATATTTTTATATTCAATTTTTTCCAATTAACTTTTTTTAAAAAAAATTTCTTATGTAAATATTTTTCAAAATTAAAGGAAAATTTTAGTTAAATTTACCAAAAATATTTTTTAGAAAATGTCATGTTTTACATTTGATTTTAAAATAATTGTTGCTCCATTTCTGATTAATAACTTTAGTTAAAGTTAAATATTTAATTTCGTGTGATTTTTTTAAAGTTTGTTCAGCTAAATTTCAAAAATAAAAGAAACTAAATAATGGAATGAAAAATAAATTAGTTTCAGCCAAATGAATATACTCTGTTTAATTACTTGATTATCTAAATAGATTTGTTAAAAGATTTTTTTTCCAATTTAATTAAAAAGCAAAATAAGTTTAAAAGTCATAAAGTATCATGGTATTCAATATTAGCTTTATTTGCAAGCTTAAAATATCTTATATATATACTTTTACAACTTCTTATAATACCTCTAAACTATTAGATATTGTATTACTAGATTTTACTTAGCATAATTTTAAAATAATCATGTATTTTCACTATCAAAATATTTAAGAAATTCAACACCTAATTACTCCCCTTCCCTATATTCAGCACATTAACATGAGAAAGTGATCTGTCATCATGTGTATCACCATTGATTCTTCTTTTTGTTCCTTATTTTCTGTCCATGATTCTTTTTGTCTGAAAATTATTTTTATGGAAGGAATTTCAGTAATCAAAAAACAAAAAATTCGGAAAAAGATAAATTGAAGGGGAGTTTTTCTTCTGAAACTAAAATTGTGTTAATGTATTAACAGAGTTTTACTTTAAACTGGTTTATTTTGTTGTATAAAAAGATAAAGGATATAATATAAGGAAATAATGTCTTCTAATTTAAAAAAATTTACCAAATTTTTTGTGTTGCATAATAATACAAATTTTAGTGCTGTAATTTTTCAAAAACTTAATATTGTAAGGTTTTTTGGTTTTTAGATATATATAACTGTGTATGTATCATAATTTGGTAATTTGTATGTATATATAATTACTAATTTAAAAATTTCAGATAATCTTTAATACTAAAAAAAATTATAAAATTATAGTTAATAGTAAACTTATGTGCTTTTGTGATAGTAGTGCAATAAATTAAACAATGTCAGTGTATTCCAACAGATCCATTTAGGATATCATGATGACTTAAATGTTAGATTCTTTATAAAAATTGCAGAATCCAATTTAAAATTGCCTTCTGCAATTTTTAACTACCGTATTTTTCTTTCAACTGTGTATTATCTGTGAGACTTTTTTTTTAAATAAAAGAAAAAAAGCATCGCATAATCCCAAGCAATAAAAAGTCGAAACTGTATACAGCTGATAATTTAGTGCAAAAAAAATAAATAAATAAATAAATAAAAAAAAGACAGTATGGTTATAAATAGGATAAGTTGGTACAGTAAAAAAAGGTTTATAATGAAAAATATTTCTTTGGATCCACCATATTGTAAAGTATGATAAACTAAAATGAAAGCATGACATCAATAAAGATTCAAGAAGATTCTAGTAAAACTTCATGATTTTTAGTTTTTAATAACTTTTAAAACAAGTTAGACATATTTTAAAAAATGAAGTATATTTGTTTTTTTAATAATTAAATGAAAGAAATGGATTATTTTTGAACTGCATATTGGATACATTGTTTCTTTTTTACCGCTCATGTTTTGTTTTTCACCTTACATTAACACAAGTTTTGGTATTTTTTTATTTGTCTTCTCTATACTTTTACTTAAAAATTTGCTGCGTAACTTAATAGTTTTTGCTTCCACATGACGATTTACAAATTTGAATGTTTTCAGAACAAGGAAACACAGGTCCAGAAAGAATGCAAAGTGACGTTAGCCAATGGCAACTGTAATATTGTTCCAAGAAACCAAATTTGTCCTTGGATGAAATTGGACAATGCTGATTATAGTTGAAATAAGTCAGATGAGTCTTGGCACCATCTGTCATTTGTTTTATGAAACATAAACATTTCTTTCAAAACTTTAAACTTTTCTTATGAAGAATGTTTTTATCAAATAGTCTGCGTATAACATGCACAACAAAATTATAAGGGTTTTTTTTTTTTTTTGTGCATATAATTCCCAGATTATATAATTAAGTATTTCTATATTTATAAACTTTTTTATGCCTTTATGAAGTCCCTGCTTAACTTTTCTGTCATATTTAATCTAAAGGTATCCTATTATTTAATTGCTTTCTATTTATTTGTTTATTCAAAATTTATTTTCTTGTTCAGATTCGTATGCTGAGAAACTTCAGAATATAATTACAACATTGAAGAAAAATATTTTTTGATAAATTGAGAAGTTAAAATTGAATTCTATTTTTTTAAACTTTTATTTTATTTATTTATTGGAAAAGTGAAGACTTTACAAAATTATATATGCATGAATATAAAAAGTATTTATATATTATTAGAAAAAATAGTTTGGACACAGAATTGGAGTAGTTAAGACCATTCATTCATAATTATCATTTGTCTTGCATTTATGTCTCTTGCCTTGTGAATCTTTATTTTTTTGCCAATAATTATACTTAAAAAAATCTTTAATGCCAAAGCTATCATATTTCTTGTCAATACCTTGTGGATATCATGGTTGTATGATCATATTTGAAGTAGTACAATTTCCCTATAGATTTCTTAGTAACTTTGTAATTGCTTAATTTGTTGCTTCCTGAGAGAATGGTTTTGCTGTCAGTAGCAAAAGATTAATATCTATACCTTACACTTGCTTTATATAATTGTTGTGTTTTAAAAATGTGCATTACTTGTGCCATAAATGGAACCAAAAGGTTGTCCATACAGAGCAACATTTGTCAAGTAGAAAATGGCACTTCATCTGATAGCAAAAAAATTGAATTTAATATCATTTATATTTGGCAAAGGAATGAGACACTAGATTCAGAAGTGTTTAGATGCTAATTGTGGCTGTACTTTCTGTAATTCTCTGGCCTTGAAAATTTATATTTGCAAAATAATTTTGTTGTTAAAAATGATGTTTTTTTTTTTTAAATTAATCTTTGTGTCAAAAATAAGTTCTATTCTATATATATATATATATATATATATATAATTTTAGTTTTTATATTGTTATTGCATATTTTAGATTGTGCACTACTAACTTTATAAACCATGTAAAATATATAAAGTTGTTGACCTTTGCATACCAATTGTAATATGGAATTTTTTTGAATGAAACAAAATTGTAAAATGAGAATAATTAATTTTGAATAGAGTGTTTCATTAATATATTTTATTTTAAATTTATTCAGAAGAATATTTGATAAGCAATGTTAGATTTTTGATTCCCTAAAAGTATTCTGTAGAAACATTTTGAATTATATTTTCTACCTTAATATTCAACTAGAGAACTAATTTAAAAAATAACTTTGCATATAATTACACATTTCTTAGTTTTGATTGGATTGAGTAAACTTAGGTAAAAAAATAATTTCATATTTTTTCTAATTTTTAAACATTTTTATCTTAATAGCCTATGAATGAAACTCACCATGATGGAGAAGCACCTGGTTTTGATATACCAATATTCACAGAAGAATTTTTAGATCACAATAAAGGTAACAACTTTTTATGAATTCAAGTTACAATAATAGAAAATTTCATTATTTCAAACTGTTTATGTATGCCAATAAAATAAAAGCAACAGGCCAGTTACTTGAGCCAAGCTAGTAGCTAAATGGTCAATTTTCTGGTCTTCAGTTCAGTAGTTTTTATCTCAGTTGAACTCTTCAATGTTTTGACACTGCATAGTAATCAGCGTGATTCCCAAAGGGTTTTGTAAGGCATTTGAACATTTGTATCTTTTCCTTCTGAGATATCTCATAGATAGTGGGGTCATATACCTAGTTTGTGTGGGAGAAAACTTGGAAAACTCTAGTTCCCATTCATGCAGTTGTGCAAGTAACAACTGAAGTGCAAATTTTTATCCCCTATTGTTCAACAATAGCTAAATTTGAATGTCGTGAGACCAAAGACCATGGTTCTACCACTAAACTTCGATGAGCCCCAATTGTGATGTTTATTATGACTTGAATTCACTATAAATTGTAAATCCTAGATGAATGTGACCCCAATGAGAATAGATTACATGATGGAACATATATAATCACTTGTTAGAATGAGTATACCAAAAGCATAAAAATATTGATTTCATTCTTGTAACGCGTATAACTCTTCTAATCAATACAAGATGATCTGAGGCAGAAACTTTTGGGTGGTGCTTTGAACTCCTATTTGTATATTGTAATTATCATTATTTATATTTTTCTGCTAATATGAGATCTTCAAAAATGTAATCTGTACATTTTGCAAACCTACCAACTTTTACTTATCATGTATAAATTTTATCCCATGTCAATAGGTTTTACACTTTCATTGATAGCCTGAAATATTTTATGTGTTTCTGTTTGCAGAGCATGGAAAATATTGATATTTAAAATAAGAGTTATTGAAGAAAAAAATAATTCATTTGAGTTCTATTACATCACACATGTTTACTGCGTAGCATTCTTGTTTTTTAGTTACCAGCCAGAATTCGACACAATTTGTTTTACTAATTTTTTGGGATATGCAGCATTAATTTTGAAACCTTGTTGAGTAATAGCATACATTTTTGCTGCATCATAACTGTTTTTGCTGGTCTAATAGTAAACTTAATAATTAATCTTTTCAATCATTTAAAAATGCTTACATTTTCAAATTTCCATGTTTGAAAACATCATCAAAATAATATAAAGTTGCTCATTGCATATAATTTACAGTTGTGATTACAATTTCTCATGATGGTCGTTTTGATGTTTCTCATCTTGTCAAAGATATAAAATAAGCAAAAAGTTCAAGTAGTTCTAAAATGGATATTTATTTAAAAAGTAATACCCAAGAAAAAGTTATCTGGTCTACCATATATTTTACTTCCTTTTTGATAGAGCACAATATACCATTCAGCATTGCTGATCATACTAGTCCATGTTTTAAGAAAATGTTTTTTAAAAAGGGAATTGCAAAGCTTTATAAATGTACTGGAACTAAGATTTCTGTGTGTATTAAGGAATTGGCATCAGAAAATGTTGCAATTTGAAACTCTTACATACCACCATTTTCTGCTGCATGTGATGGAAGTAACGACTATAACTCAAAATCATTTTAGTTGTCATAAATTTATTCAGTTCCATTATAATTGAATTCAAGACTGCTTTTTATCACTTCCCAGCTTAACAAGAGATGCAACAGGAGAATATATAAGTGCTTTGCTAATTGAATTTGATGAAGGTATAATTGACATTAAATATTTAAAAAATCAGAAGAAAACAAGATACTCAAAAATTCATAAACATGTATGAACACTTTTGCTTTTCCTCTGTAAGTCTTCAAAGTCCTCGACAATTTTTCAGCGAATAGTTGAAGTTATATACTACTGATAATGTGATGTCACATGAATAATAAAAAATACTGTATCATTCAAAATTAAATATGTACAGAAAAAAAATATATTTATTTTCAAAAATATCGTAATGGATCTACCTCATTACAAAGTGCAATGAATTAAAATGACAGCACCAGATCGATAGATATAATTCTAATAATAAAACTTGTTGATTTTTAGTTTTTAACTACTAACAAGGATAGATATGTTTTAAAAATAAATGCTAGACATATTTTTTAAAAAAATCATACAATCCAATCAGATGTTTATATTTTTGATTAATAATTAAATGAAAGAAATGGATTATTTTCAAACTATTTATAGGATAAATTTTTTGCACATGCTTAGTTTTTCACTTTATATCATGCTTTCGTTACCACATCATGATCCACAAACTTGCATATTTTCAGAATGAAACAACTCAGGTCAAGATAAAATGTGAAATGATAATGGCTAGTAACAATTGTAATATCTTCCTGGGGAACTGAATGCATTTGTGAATGTAATTGCATAAAACTGATTATTGCTAAAATTAATCAGCCAAGTCATTTGTTATGTGTTTTACAAAACATCATTTCTTTCAAAGCTTTATTGTAAGCCTTTTCTGATGGAGAATGCATTTTTATTAGATTATCGATGGCAGCATATAATATGCATGACAAAATTCAAAACTTTTTTAATACATAATTTGCTGATTATTTACAGGAAAATACAGTAATGAAATAAATTAAAAATTGGACTATGAATATATGTGCTTACAAGATATACATAATTTTAACACTCAAAAGGACATACTAAAATGCTTTCCCGAAAGTTGGCAAATATTGTATTGCCTCTGCACTGTTTAACACCCTTTTTTGATGTACTTGCTATTACTTGGTCAGTGATGTCATTGCTATAACATGCTAAACACATGTTTATTTTTATCCAATCTGATATACATTTAAAATAATTTACTTATACAGTTTCTCAAACAATATCTAATTCTGCAGTTTTATTTCATCATAACATAACTTTTCATTTTTGTTATTCTGATTTAGTTATTCATTTTTATTATTATCTATTCCAAATTAGCCAAATTCCAAATCTTCTGTAGTGCGTAATTATAATGAAATATGTGGAATTCTAAATAGCTCGCAATTCCAAAGTTGAGTTTCAAACATGATTGGTATTTAGTAAGCAGATATTGCACATAGTGACGTAATTTAGGTTGGCGAAATAGCTGTGGAGCCCTTGACGCGAAAATTGGAACTAACACCAAACCTGTACAGTTCAGTTGTCTTTTACCATAATAAATTAGTACATTATTTAAGTAATTTTCAGAAAAATGAGTTTTTTTATCTTGAATTTTTTTTTTTTAATAGCAAGGGAAGCAGAACTGAGACAGTTAAGGAAATCAAATACTGAATATGAAGAACAGAATGCTATTTTGACTAAACATATTGAAAATATGAAATCTGCTATTGAAAAATTGGAAGTTGAAAATGCCCAGCAGCATAGTAATAATATTGGACTCAAACAACACCTAGATGGCTTACGCAATATGTTGTTGAATAGTTTTGCAGATTTTCCTTTGCCAAGTAATTTTTTTTCCCTTTATGTTTACTTTCTCCTTTATATTCAGAAATTTAAACTATTTTAATTTTATAATTCTTATAAGTTTTTAATGTTTGGATATGTAAATGAATTAACAAAAATGTATTTGGACTTGAAATGTTGAAAAATAGTAATATTGTATTATAAAGCTGTAAATTGAAATCTAAGATAATTCTTATGACAAAATTTCTCTGAAAGTTATTTGTTCTGTTATTTATTGAAATGTTATACTAAAATCTAATGAATATTATGAAATATTGTTACTTCATAATGTCTTCATGAATTGATAGACAATATCCGAGAAATAATTCTTGACAAACATCACAAAAAATATTTTTTTAATATAAATTTTTAGAATTAAAGATTAACATCATTGTATTCTTCATTAAACTAGAAATGTACTAGCTCATTATTTTAATATATCTTTTACCTATACAGTTATGATGTTATTTTTCATAAAATCATCACATGAGGACTACTTATTATTTAAGGCTTGCATAAACACTTGTGTGTAATTAGTTTTTATTTTCTTTAGTTAATGTTATTTGGTTGGAATATTATGTTTTTAGCAGTATTTTAATATAAAATATTTTATTACTTAATAGTTCTTATATTATAAATTTTTGCATTTATTTCATAAAAAAATATTTTAATACTAGTATAAGTTTTTATATTCAAATAATTTTTTAAATTTTGAAATATTTATAGGAAATTTTTTGTGACACATTTCTTATTTTCATTTCATTAAGACCTAATGATTTTAAATCCTTTTTTATTATTTTACTCCTAGGCAGTGAGTTTGAAAAACATGTTTGTTAAGAACCCATTAGAATTGAAAAAAATTCACACTTAGTTTTTATTTTGCTATTTTTATACAGTTAAATTCCATATTATGTTTTAAATATTTTATTACTTATGTTTTAAATTGTGATTAAATTTAAAATAAGTATATGTAATTGTATAGTTTAGTAGTGGTTAAATCCACTCCTATCAGTAAAATATGAACTTTCCTTTATTATTTTAATTATTAATATGAGTAGCTATAATTATTCTAGAAATTCTAGTACCCATTTTAGTACTAACTTTCAATTTTAATAAAATTTCATTAGTACTGTTTTGTTAATGATAGACAATTAAGTCTTTTAATAAATATTTAAATGCAAATAATTTTATGATTTATAAAATATTAGTGAAATTCGAATCAATTTTATATGCATTTGGTATGTGCAAAAATTGAAATCTTCTATGAATTTAATATCTTAGCAACTCATACATTTAATATCTTAGCAAACCAAACGAAATGAATTATAGATTTTTAAAAAATGAAAGGAATCAATTGAAAAACAATATGTGTGATAATAAAGACTGCTTTTATTTGTATATAATCAAAGCATAATCTATCTTCTTAAGTCACCTTTAAAGTATAATTAAATGAATATGTCAGTCTTGTAAATTTGATCGTTTTCACTTTTTAAACCACCTTTTAAATAAAATATATGTTAAAAAAACAAGTTTTTCTATAAATATATCTGATATATATATATCATTCTTTTTAATCACTCTTAATTTTAATATGATTATGTACTATGGTGTTTGTGATTTTTCAGTTAATAAAATAAGTATCTAAATTAGCATTTAATTAATGTTGTAAACTAATTTTCTATATTAAAATACCTGACCTTATTGCATTATCTATTCAAAAGAATCGTGAAATATTATATATCAATGAATTTTTCGTTTTAAAAATTTATTGCTCATGAGATTTTTATTTCATTGGTTAATGACTAAAATTTACTCTTATTGTGTATCTAGCCTATAAATATGTATTTATTTCTATTTGTAGATACTAATGAACTTCCCACTGCAGAAACAATTGATATATACATAAGTCATCTGCATAATCTGCTGGAAAATTCTGGAGAAAATGAAGCAGTTTTAGCAAGAGCTCGAGATATCATTAGCAAATTAGAATATCCTTAATATCATTTTGTTTTTTATTATTTTTACTGTGCTCACAATATTGGAATACAATCTAAAAAATTGTAATTAGTATTATTTTTAGTCTTAATTTCTAAAGATTTTATAAAAAGTAAACTTGGGAATATTGAATTCCCATTTAATCAATAAAAATATCATTTTTGCTTAAAAAATTCTGGAACTTTTTTGCTTAAAAAATTCTGGAACTTTTTTGTTTAACTGATGATTTTCTATTATGTAAACCTATCTAGCATTAATCAAACTGCAAGATTTGAAAAACAAGCATCAGGCATGCTTTATAACTCTTATAAATTTAAAATATTTTAAATCTGACTCTTATTTCATTAACAGTGTTGTCTATATCATTCATTGCATTTAAACTGCTTGGACTTTTTTGTGTATTATATATAAAATATAATCGATCTGTGATCTTGTTCATCAACTGCTCCTGTTTAAGATGCTTTTAGTTATTTCAAATCGTATTAAACTATTATTAGTAACTTAATTGTGTAAAATAATGAAATTATGTTATGTTTTGATTGTTAAAATATCATACATTATTTACTAGCATTTTTAAATTTTCGGTTTTTGTGTATATACTGCATAACATTATTATTCAACCTTATTTATTTTTACTTTTATATATGTCAGTAAAAAATTAATAATACTAATTATTGCAATCTTAATCTCTGCAATAATATTAACTATTGCTGAAGGAATTTAAATAAATAAAGTAAAATCCATGTAAATATTTGCATTATGTTGTCATCTAAAAGAATGTCATTTTTATTTCAATATTAGTATATTGTATGTTTTTGTTTATGTATTAATAAAATTTTTATTTGTGTCTTTACCTTTTATAGTTTATGTGTATAAGCAAATAATATCAGCTTGCAAATAAGTAAAAAAAAAATTATACTATTTATAAATTTTATTTTAGATTAAGTAGTTATCTTTTACATAATTTTGCTTTACTTTATCTACATTGTAATGCTATTATATATTAACACAACAATCAACACAAACAATAACGCACAACATCTTAATCGCCTGAAAAACCACTATTTCATTTCAATAGTAATTTACATGAAAATCTCCAATTACTTTTCCAAAAATCTTTTTTTAATTAATTAATTGATTTCTTATGTAAATCACTATTGAAATTAAAAAGCAGATGCAATTTGTTAGTCATTGCTTATTTAAACAATTACTAAAATTTTTATCTTTTTGTAAATAATTGTTTAAATTTAGGAAAATAATAAGATTTCTGCTGTTTATTACTAATTTAAAAACCATCTAAGTTACCTCTTTCAATTTGGTAATAAAAGAATATTAAAAAGTAAGACTCAGCAATGAACAAAGCTTCTCATTTAAAATTACTATTTAAGATAAATTTTTATCAAATAAATTTATTTAAAATTTTTCAAAAAATATTTTGTTTTTTAAAATATATATAAATAGGAATTTATATTTAATAGCAATAACAGTTTACATATTTAAATACAAAGTTTAAAAATGTTTCTTATAGATTGATTATAAAAAAAATGTAGTACATTGTAATTTTAATGAAGCTCAGTATTTCATATCAGAGTTCAATTTAATCTGAAATCCTAATCAAAGCATGAATTTTTCAATATCAGAAATTCTCATGCTTCAAATTATTGAACTGCTTTTCAGCAATAATTGTATAAGCAAATAATATCAGCTTGCAAATAAGTAAAAAAAATTTTTATACTATTTATAAAATTTTATTTTAGATTAAGTAATTATCTTTTACATAATTTTGCTTTATCTACATTGTAATGCTATTATATATTAACACAACAATCAACACAAACAATAACGCGCAACATCTTAATCGCCTGAAAAATAACCACTATTTTTTCATTTCAATAGTAATTTACATGAGAATCTCCAATTACTTTTCCAAAAATCTTTTTTTTAATTAATTGGATTTCTTTTGTAAATCGCTATTGAAATTAAAAAGCAGATGCTTATGCTTTACAATTTTCTAAATGTATGTTATATATAATAAATGCTTTTTCCTTCTTCACTTTTTATATTGGTTACATTTCTTTTTTTTTTTATTGGTTACTTATCATGGGTTGAGCAAAGTTTTGGCAATTAAATGTCAATAAAGCAATTTTAAAATCACTTTTAATTTAGTGTTAAATATTTGAAAAAGCTGTCATTTTTTTAAAATTATTAACAAGGATAGTTGCAATCAATTAAAATGAGCGTCTGAATTGAAAGTAACAGCCATAACAGAGTCTTAACCCATAGTATGCATTTCAATTTTCTTTTATATAACAATATTCAGGTGCATAAGAGTGAGAAATTCAATGTTCTGTCTAGGGAATTTCATCAGTTCTGTATAGGGAAATGGTATTACTTTACTAACTCCTTCACATATAAAGTTATATAACCACATGAAATTATTTTAAATAGATATTGTTCACAAACTATGTTCATTAATTTCATAAATGAAATCCCTTATTTTGCTTTCAGAAAGTAAATTTACTTTCGAAAGATCTACAAATTTTCTAATAAGTTTTTAGAAGTAATATTCTCTGTCATGATATTTTTATGAACGAATTTGAGAAAATCTGTTTTTGCTAGTGTCCTATTCTATGTAAAAATCAGAATTTATTTGGTTGCATTCTTTAATAACATTTTCATCTCACCAATTATCCTTTCAGACTAATCTTTCAAATTAGTGTTTCACAAATATTTTTTTTCTCATAAGTAATTTCTTTTATAATTAAGCCTGCCATAAAATGAAACGCTTTGAAATAACAATACTTTAAGAAATGTGTCATTCCTACTTTAAAAAATAACAGCTAAATTTAGATCTGAAAAATTTTAGACGAGTTTAATTTGCAATGATGTGTGTTAAATGTGCATATTTTAATTAAAAACATATCTTCAAATTTTTGGGGAGGAAATTTCATTACAAATATCTAATTATGTACTATTGATTATAAATATTTTCAACTTCACCAGTATTTTCAACATTACTTTATTTTTCATTTATTTGCTAAACAGTCTGGTTAAGGTATAAACTGTTGATGAAAAATTGACTCTGTTCAGAAATTATTTAAAATCAATATTTTTTACATCTAAAGCAGTCAAGTCATCTACACTGTTTTATTTTAATGTACATTCATATAACCTCGTACTGATTTTTGGTGCACAGAATTGTATCTCGTTAAAAAATTTATTATCATAGAATTAACTGGAAAACTAATCATAAAAACTGAAAAACTACGCTTTCCACAAAAAGAGCTCGTTTTGAATCAGTTTTATTGTTAGGAAAAAAATAAATGGTGTTAAAGTATATTAAGCATAGGACCATATGTGTCTATATTCATTAGTTCTTATGATTTCACCAGAAAAACATTTCTGTTAAAGTTAGTAGGTATAAACACTCTCTATGACTTGTAATATAGAAAAAATTAGTTTGTGATTCCCTGAGACTTCAAAATTTTATTGACTACTTGATTATTGTGCTTTAGAGAAGATTATATAAGGAGGGGAAAACTATTCTTTCCTTCTATATTGAGAGTAGTTGTAACCGCCCCCCCCCCTCCTTTCTCCCAACTTAGTTACAGCAAAGAAGCAAGAGTTTAAATTTGCATTATTTAAGTTCTATGCAACGATTATTTCAATCTATATGCAACATCTGCAATGACATATTTCAACTGGCAATATTAAGTACTTTTTCTACCAATTAATTAATCCACAAATACTACTGCTCAGTTGCTTTTGTTTTTATGAAATAATTTTATGAATTTATTAAAAGATAAATAAAAGGTTGAACAATGATATCTACTCATGTTTTTGACAAACAAGCAAGTTCCAGGCATACTAAATTTCTTCAGGTGGTACTGTGACAATCTATGCAAATATTTATAATTTTCGGAAACTTGGGATTATGTATCATATTTTTGAATGATAATAATTTATACAAACGATTCTTTCAATGACTAGCTACAACAGAAACAATTTACGTATTCAAAATTTTCTTTTCACTAAATTATATAAAGTATACATTTTTGGAACTTATAAAATTTGTTCTACTGATTTATAACAAACTTAAAAAATGGACGTAATTTCTATTGAAATATAAAGTTCATTAAAAAATATCACTGGATCCTTTCTTGATTGTTTTACTTGAAAAATATTTTCGAAATATACATTGGAGAGAGAATTGTATGAAATGATATTCCAAGTTTAAAAATATGATTTGTATATCATTTCTGAGATTAGCTATTGATCAGAATTTAAAGTTTCCTACTATTTTTAAAATAATCAATTTATATGAACAGATTAATTAAAAATTAACAGTAATTGAAATAGCACAGATGTGGATGACCTGATTTTAAAAACCATGGCCACTCTCTTGTGCTAACTTTTAAAAGATTAATTTTAAATATTTTATTTATCTTTATTAATTTAAATAGATTTCATAAACAAAATGAAATTGAATCATGATGAAATCCAACATTTATTTTAAAATTGTAGGTATCGGTAGCATTTAAATCAAAATTATAAAGACAATTTTTTTAAAAAAGAAACATTGAATATTAATTGCTTTTATCTTTCCCTTAAAGCACTTGATATATATATTTTTGTGGTATGTCAACAGTTTATATTTTATAATCATTAACCTTACTGCTGAGAAATAAGTAATTTTTCAATATACCATTTCATGAATGCTGTAAGTTTATATAACTTTATAGAATAGCCCTAAAGTCTGGCATACACGATACAGTTTTGTGTTTGGATTTGCTAAGGGGGTAGAAAGTAATTAAACTAGAAATTTAATTAGAAAGTAAAAGCTTACACACAGTACTTCTTTTCCCTTCAAAATCTGCTTACAAGAATAGAAGTGGAAGCTACTTTCAGAGATGCCATTTTTTAACATTTATTGCTTTTAACTTAAAATCTATGCCTCAGATTAAATACAAAAACAGCAAAAAGTTTTATAAATTAAAATAATTATTCAGTCTGTTTTGTGACTTGACATATTTATATTTCTATTTAGTATTCGTTTGTTTGCTCATTTATCTGTTAATTTCTGTCTCTCTCATTGAGTTTTTATTTTATTATATATTATACATCAGAAATATCCTTTCATTAAATAAATATTATGATAACTTTAATATGAGTAAATTAAGCAAAGAAACATTGCTGGTTGTAGCTCTGGATTGTAATGATGCTAAAAATAAAACAATAAGAAATAAAAATGTGCAAAAAGATAGAATGATGTAGCAAAAATCTCTTACATCTTGATTTGATTAAAGAAATACATTCTGAAGATACAGATTTCTTAAATTATAAATTAAGATGAATGAAGAACTGTAGAGTTTGTTGGGTAAGGTAACAATTTTAACTATAAAAAGAGATATGTTCATGTTTTCTTTAAGACCTTATGAACGATTGAATGCAAGTTTGGCCTTTCTGGCAACATGTACAACGTATGAAGCTTTAAAATTTGCAGCAATTATAGAAGTTCTCCACATGTAATACTTAAAAGTAAGGAATTCTTAAAATTATTCATTGATTTATTAACTATGGTTATTATAAAAGATTAAAAATTGGTTTGAATAAATTAAATTTAAAATATTCATATATTTTTCTCTTTGATTATAAGACAAAATAAGATAATAAATTAACTGGAATTAATTATGGAAAAATATAATGCATTTTATTGACTGAATTGTTTTAATGCATGGGAAATAAAATGATTTTAAGCATTCCTTATATTTTAGTAACGTTTCACTGAAAGAACTATAGACATATAACACATTCTATTTCACTTCATTTCTTTGTAGCAAATCTTCATCATTTTTTAAAAACATCTTATTTTTCATGCACTGTTATTTTATTCATACAGCCAAAAGGTCATAATTCTCATAATTTACCACAAATAAGACATTTCAACAATGAAAAACTTCAAAAATATTTTTCAAAAGTTTCAATATGCTGTATGGGAAGAGAGGCACAACAAAGTAAGCTACTGCTTACTTCCTGTAATTAGCCAAGTTGAATGTTGGTAGGTTGGGTTTTATGGTGCAAGATCAAAAAATAAACAATCTGCACCTTTTAAATTGGAAGAAAAATCAAAACTTGTTTAAACTTTTTTCATCCTGTCAAACCACCTCATATACATCATGATCATCATACAGATCCAAGCGCAGAATCTTGTTGTGTATGGTGAGTTTAAGACAACCTTATTTACAATTCAACAAAATCATATACATTACGAGATCAAAGTGAACTAATAGGAAAATATGTATCTTCTATTTCTCGATCAAATTTTATTTACATTAGTTAATTATAACCTTGCTAACACATAGTAGGAAAACAATAAAACTAATATACTAAATTGTTTTGGTACATTTTTTTAGAAACTCCAAACAAGTAATAAAATGAATTATTCATTAAAATATTTTCTAAAAAAAAATATGTTAAGAATAAAATGATTTCTTACACTAATTCAAAATTTTAGGAGTTTATAATCAGTTCCAACCAGAGTTCAACTTTCGTACTCTTTTCAACAATTTTCAAGAATTGTATAAACCTGTTACCTAACTGATTGCTTTTTAAGAAAATTATTAAACTGTACAAAAGTCAAAATAAAAATTTTAATTGAATTTGAATGTAGAATTTTTTTAAATTAAATTTTATTAGAATTCTTGTACAAACATGTCATAATTTATTGTAAGTTATTTTATTACTTAAATATAATGAAATTTAGCATAGTTTTCAAACAGATATTTTTTATTAAAATATATTTATGATTAAAAATATGCACTGTAAAAGTTAATCTATTTATATTATTGATTTAATGATATTTTCTATATATTGCTCAATAGTCGACTTGTCAATTAACTCTCAGTAGTATAGAGCACAACTGCTCTAAGGCAGAGGTGCCAAACTCAATTTTGAAGAGGGCCATATATTAAATTTAGAATGGGTAGGCAGGCCAGGTTCAAATAAAAAAAAATGTACTGAATTATTATAATAAAAAAATTTACTGAATTATATATTTTATTTAATTATATAGTATATAATATACGATTGTTAAAAATCATATCAAAGTTATAAAAGAGGGTAATTATTTTGAGCACAAAGATCCAAATGCCTGACTTCTCTTGTTTTTGACAATCTCATTCATATAAGGTATCATATTTGTTGTAGTCATTATCAGAATTGGAGATGTTCATTCATAAGTCTTGTGCAGAATTTTTGTTCTTATTTATTTTCATGACGAAAAACATCTGCTTACTTAAACAGGCAATACCAAATATGCACAGAATGCATGCTGCATGCTTTTTCAACTCAAGGTATTTATCCAAATTCTTGAAATATTGTGTATAAAATGTAAGAGTGTTTATCTCGTTTATCTTTTTTACAAGTTCTTTTTATTTGGTTTATTTATTATAAATATTTATTATTTATTATTATCTTATTAACTTATACATTTTAATTAATTTATTGTTATTTTTCCATAATATCTCATAGTCATAGTGTTGTTGAGAAATTTCAATAGATTATTTTAGCTAAAATTAAAGAAACCAATAATGGGTATTTTAATTTTTCAAGCTCTAGGCCAAGTTTGAAAACCCGGAATTGTTAATAGAATTTTTTTAGTTCAATTGGCTCAAGATCCACAATTATTAATTAATTTTCTAATGGAAATAGGCTTTTTAAAATACGCAAATTGTAGAAAATGTGGATCAAAAATGAAGATTACCCCAAAGAAAGGCTATTCCGAAGGTTTTTCTTTTGTTTGCAAGAAAAGTATTGATGGAAAGCAATGCAACACTGAAAAATATATTAGGCTTGGTTATTGGTTTTCGAACTCTAAATTAAAATTGTTTAAAATTTTATATATTACACACGAAATTTTAAGAGGATTCAAAACAGAACACATAATTGAAGAGTATTCCTTTTCAATAGCTACTTTTTCATATTTTTTTCTTTTAAATTTTAAAAAATATATATATATTTGAAAAAATAGTTCTCGCATGCATTTTTTTATTTTTTAATTAAATGTGACACTGATGACAATGAACAAAATGTTGAAATATACATACCAATCGACATATTAGCTGAACTTCATATCAAGTAAGTTCATCATTTATATTTATTTCTCTTTTTAAATTTTCTAAAATGCTTATTTTTCGATCAAACTTCGGGAAATTTCCCGTGTTAATAAACGCGCGCTTAGCTTGGCAACGAAAAAAAATAGCCGCGCTCACCAATATATGGACATACTGAACTAGTTCCTATTTTACATTTTAATTTTTAACTTCTTATAAAGGAATTAATATGTAAATTGCACATAAATATATGTATATTCCTTTAAATTTATCTAACTTCAAAAGTAATTTTTAAGATTCCTCTTAAAGAAAAAATTTGGTCAAAATGCTTAACATCTGTTTTACATAAGGTGCATATGAAAACTGTGTTTAAACTA
The DNA here is from genome assembly GCA_030067965.1 of Latrodectus elegans. Classification (NCBI taxonomy): domain Eukaryota; kingdom Metazoa; phylum Arthropoda; class Arachnida; order Araneae; family Theridiidae; genus Latrodectus; species Latrodectus elegans. The sequence continues at coordinate 40,001,292 of CM057819.1, forward strand.
ATAAAATATTTTATTTAGAATTAGAGTAAACATGGTTTTCATAGAATTTACTAAAATTTTATCATATTTCTAATCTTTGAAAAACTTTAAAGATAGAACGAAAAATAGATAAAAAATTGATATTGAACTTATTTTGAGCATTTTTATACAGTTGAAATTTGAGAACATATTCCAAAAATAATTTAAGTATTTTCTTGAGATTTATAAAACAGTCGTTTTCTATTAAAAGAACTAGAAATAAAATAAATTTATTACTTTCAAAATTAAAATCAAATAGGTTTGAATTTTCTATTCATTTTCATTAATGCTAATCGTTTTTTGTCATTTTCAAATTTTTTCCTTATTTCAGCTATTTGGTCCATTTTAGCATTTCGTAATTGACATTTATAAAAGTTCACCAAAGTTTGCTTAGCATGAGCACGGTTTTGTTTCTCAATAAGTCTTTTGTTAGCAATTTCATTACGTGGTATTTTGGGCTTTTTACTGTGCTTTGTCACCGTTACCCATCCTTCCTCATCAACACTTTCTGCTTCTTTGGCTTTCGTTTTCTCTTCCTCACATTTTTTATCGAACTCATCCATAAATGATTTGATTTCATCGTACAGTTCTTTAGAATCGATGAATTGTGAATTGTATTCTTGAATCCATTTTTTCATACCAACGTTTAAGTTTTTATCATTAGTATTCACAAGATGAACTTCTTTGCCCTTCAGAGCTTTTTTTACACTACCGGGACGTTTAAATATTATATATCCAACTTTTGAACCAAGAGTATAGATTGGCGGTGAAAAATACTTTGATTTTGGTGGTGAAACTCTGCCGCTAGAAGGTTTTGCTTGTAAGTATATTCTTTCTGTATCTCCGAATGCAGCAAACAATTTTTCCAAACACTTTTTATTCAAAAATTGCGGAATATTAACAACGTACAATGTTCTTTCAGTAGGCTTACAGCTATCATCACCCACATGTTTTTTCATAAACATAGTTCTTTCTATATTACTTTTATTAATCATATATTTCAAAGGTATAAATTCTTCATCTACATCATTCATTTTTTATTAAAATGTATACTTTTTTTAATTAAAATACGATATCTCGCAAATAAATTAGATTACTAAATAATACTCAACGAACAAGGTATCACTGAATAAATATTTATTTCGGAAGGCTTTTTAAAGACTGCCAATTTCTGCTGACTAGACAGAAGCCAACCGTGATATTGTTAACCGTGACAGAAGCCAATCGCGCAGGTGTTGCAGTCAACAACACAGCTGGCAAGCTTTGTTTTATTATTATTATTTTATTATTACATTAAAAAATAACAATGTAACTATTAAATTCATGATAACGAAAGCTTTTAAGAGAAACTTAAAAGCAAAGAGATAAATATTCAGACATGAAAATAATTTATTTTTCCACTATACTATTTGAGTATCTATGAAATTCCTGTTTTAATATTTTTTATACTTATGTACCTTTTTTCTTGTAAAATTCACAAAATTAAAATTATTTTAAATCTTCATTTTCAAATTATTTCGAATTTTTACGATAAAAAATTTGTTATCTAATGAATGTTAAATTCGATCAAAGAAAATTTTTTTCTTTCAAGTGTCTGCTTATTCTTTGGGCAAGCGCAGTTTAATTCGAAGATGCAAGAAAATTCGTTCCCAAACCTTTTTTGGCGTATTATCGCTGAATTCGAAAGCAATTACCTAAAACAACATGTAATTAACCAATAATTGGATGTAATGACTCAATGAATCTGTGTCTTTGATAATGATATTCACTTTCTTTGAATATAAGGCACATATTAGTTATAACCAGTATTATACCCCTCTCTTCAATCACAATTATTTGTTTACTAAAATCAACGCACTAATAGTTTTAATGTGATTAGCTCACTTTTCCATCAATAATGCTTTTGTAAAGGATGATATTACTCATGATTTTTTTTTAATTTAGCTTAATCATCAGATTAAGTTCTTAAAAAAAGTACAATTAATAAAGTATGGAAACTCTCCATCAGAATTATGTACCTAAGAAAGAATATAAAGATGTTTGTATAACAAATCCAGTACCATCAACAAAGGTTTATAAATGTAAAATATGTGATAAAGTATTCACTAGGAATTGGTATTTGAATCAACATTATCTAATTCATACAACTGAAAAGTCTCACATTTGTAAAATATGTAATGAAAAATTTGAATTTAAATCCCACCTTAAGCGACATTTCGTATCACATACTGGGGAAAAATCTTATCTGTGTGAGAAATGCCCCAAGCAGTTTACATGTGAGACTTCTCTTAAGAAGCATTATTTGACACATACAAAAGTAAATTCTTATATTTGTGAAATATGTGACAAGAAATTTACACGTAAATCAACTTTAAGGCGGCATTGTCTAATACATACTGGGGAGAAACCTTATATGTGTGATATATGTCATAAAAATTTTACCCAAAAAACAACTTTGACACATCATTATGCTATTCATATGAAGGAAAAATCTGATATTTGTAAAATATGTAACAAAAGTTTTGACCATAAAAATTCTCTGAAAAAACATTTGCTTTCTCACAGTAATGAAATGTCTTATGAATGTAAAGTTTGTAATAGGTCATTTAAAGATTGTAATGAACTGGAACTACACAGTGTAATACACGATAATAATTCTCTCCTGTTACGTGAGATATGTGATAAGAGTTTTAATGAAGAAGCAGATTTTAAACAACATATTCTTACTCATACTGTTAAGTCATATGTGTGTGAAATATGTAACAAAAAATATGCTTATAAAAGTAATCTAAAGATACATTATCGTATTCATACTAATGAAAAGCCACATGCATGTGAAATCTGTAATAAGAAGTTTATTCAATCGAGCCATTTAAAAATTCATTATCTCACTCACAGTAATGAAAAGCCTTATGTGTGTGAAATTTGTAACAAATCATTTAAACAATCTCGTCGATTAAAATCACATTACTTTATTCACAGAGATAAGAAGTCTTGATATAAATGAAGAAGTTAATAGATACTGCCTTAACAGATTTAAGACATAAGCACATCAAACAGAAATAATCTAAATGTTTTTTTATCTTCATTTTTTGCATTTACATCTCAAAATTTACTGTGCTTATTACAAAGAATTTGTATAAATGGTTTTAATATTGAGATTTTATTCTACAAGTTAATAGAGTGGTTTGAAATTGTACAGCAGTAATAGCATTTAGTTTCGTGCTTTTAAAAAACTTTATATATATGAAAATTTCTTATATTTTTCATTTGTAAATGAAACTAATAAAGTTGTAAAACCAGAAAATAATTGTTAATGGGCTACCATTAATTCTTCGATATTTAATGTAAAGACATTCATCTAATAGAATATTCATGTATGCTAATTTTTTACTTTTGTTGTTGAATAAAAATATAATTAGTACGAAATGTTTGGCATTTTACAAAAGAAAATGTCTTACATATGTAAAACAACATTAATATTACAACATTCAAAAATTATTTATATGAAATTGAAATTAAAAGTATTTACTTTCTGTTAAATTGACACTAATATTTTTCAACTGATTCTTACTTTGCATATATTTGTAAATAATTGTGCAAATAAAAAATGGTTTCTCTAAATAATACGTATTTGATGAGTTGCCATAAATGTTTGTTGAACTCAAAACTGTACTTTCTTATCTGACAGTTTCAATGTATTCCAAAATAATTCACCTGAGTATCTTGATATGTGTCACATGAAACATATGATTTCTTTACTAAGAAAAATAATTTTATTGATATAAAAAAATTATAGTGTCTTAAGTTGCACTATGTTGTGTTGAAAATTCAAACTAAAAAATTTACTAAAATATACATTTTTTTATATTTTTTAAAAATTTTCTTTCTAATCCTATGATTAATCCTTTGAATCTATTATTAATCCTTTGAAGCTTGTGTAAAATTCTGTTGACTATAAACACTTGCCAAACATCACCAAATTGCCTCCTCTTGTTCCTCAGTGCATATTTAATGAAAATTATAATATAATATTGAATCCAATGATTACAAAAGTTTTAGCATCATTTATTTGCTAAAGTAACTGAAGAGTAAATTCAATAAAGTTTTAACTATAAAAATTTTAATAAAAAAATTGAAAAAGTAATTTTAAACATAAATAACAGTTCCCATTGAATAGTAGTCATTTTTTTTAATCAAAAATAAAGAAATACAAGAGCTTTCAAAATACAAATATTGAAACTGCAATTCAATTTCTTTTTTGATACTAGTTACCATGTTGTGGATACCCTTACAGCCAAAATCTATTGTGAGGCATTTTTGATATCTACCAGGTAAATTACTTACCATAAGAATTTTTTGCAAATAGCAGGTCATATTCATGTGTAGCAAGAAAAAATTTTAAAAACTCTCAAGCACATATATTAAGAGATGTGCATTCAAAAGGGAGTAGCATATCTATTTCCCATTGTTCAACAATAGCTGGGTTGAACCTGAGACCTTCTGCTCCAAAGAGTATTAACCCTACCACTATGCCACATTGAATTGCTATTGCTCATCTGATTTAAAAAAAAAATTTCATAATATTTGTTGAAGCATTTGTTAAATGTCAAAATCAAGTCTTTGAAGATATTCAATCACATGCAGTTCTATAGTAATAATTCTATAGTAATATATTTTTATCATTACCAGCAAAAAGTTACTATTTTGCAAAGATTTTTTTTATTTATTTATTTTTTTTTTTGGCTTGATAAGATTTTACACAAGTATTGAGCCTTTACATTGCTCATGACTTATAAGTAATAAGAAATTTTTCATACCCAGGTACCTTGGAAAATATAGTTAAATTGCAATTTTTATTTTGCAAAACCAAAACTTAAACTTCACTTAAAAAGAAAATCTGTACTGTTGACAACTGTCAAAGCATGGGTGAGTGTATTTATGTAGAACAACTTTATATATAACTAGAAGTACACATGCAGCATGATGAATAAAATATTAAACAAATTATCAAATGTTTAAATGAAAAAAAATTTAATTAATACTTTTTCATTTCATTTATTTTGATATTCACCATAGATTTTATTCATGTTTATTTATATATTTATAATTTTTAAATTAAGAACTTTTTATAATCTAAATAAGGATGAAAGGCAAGTCATAAATTTAAAATTAAATTTAATTGAGTTAAATAATTTTTCTTGCTCATTTGAAAAAAGTTATTCAGTTATTAAATTAATTACCTTGAGAAGATTACTCCATTGCATATATTTATCATTAATATATAAAAATCATTTTATCAACTAATAACTCTGTGAAAATAGAAATTTTAAGTTTGATCTTCAACAATCATTTTTCTATAACAAATTTATTTCCACATATCAGTCATGTGTTTAATTATTTGTTAATAGTGTTAAAAGTCATTTGTGTAATTATAATATTTAGCATGTATATTTTAAATTCCATTATTAAATTTGTTTTTAATGGAAAGAATTTAAATATTTAATTAACACTCTTAACCCTCCGTTCCCTCTTTCTTCTTGGAACACCACCAATCAAGATCCTCCATGGCCCCTGAATTGGCAGACCTCATCACCAGGACTTTTGAGGGAATATAAAATTCTTTTGCACTTTGCACCTTTATGGATACAACAACAACTCTACAAAAAATGGGTGCCTTCAAGTTCAAGAGAGTTTTAGGCAATAAGAAAAATTTAGAATCTAAATTAATATAAGGTGTGTGTGTAAATGCAAGTTATACAGTTTATAATTATGCTTACAAGATGTTTATATTGCATTTATAAATTATATTGCAATTATTCTTTGTCAACATGTGTTTATTGTTTAATTAAATCAGCTTATTGAGACGATTGAATCCTTGCTTTTAAAATAAAATTTGTATATTTCACATCCTTTCTAATTTTACTTCTTCATGCAATTTTTAATTTATTTCTTTTATATATTGTCAAAAAGCACTTTTTATTATAGTTTAAAAAATATGTAACCTAATTCAAATCTGGCGATAAAAATTCCTAATATTTATTTCATTTTCATTTGTATATTCACATATCTCTCTTTCATAATCATTGAGTATTTTAAGATTTTTCACATTTTATGATCGTTTTTCACTTTAAATCAGTCTAGAATAGGGATGGCGAACCTTTTTTTATGTCCGTGCCACAAAGTCATAAAAACTCTTTTTTAAATAGGTAACGAGCCACAATTAAATTTCATTCGAAATGTTAGCAATGTGAAACTTAAATATATTTAAATAAATGTAAGTACATTTAAATAAACAAATATAAGCAATTCTTTTTTAAACATTTTTTAATCACTGTTATACTAAAAGCAATATGCTAGAAACAAAATTCACGTTAAAAACAATTGTTTTTAATGTGATTTTTGTTGCTATACACAAGATGATAAAGATTTAATATCTTGTTCATATTTCGTTAATTTGTACAATACGCATGCAGAGCTCGACTCATCCGTCATTCTACATTTTTTATAAAATTTAATTCTAAAAATAGAGATTCACATGCCCACGTCGATGAAAATATATATAAAATTGTCTTTGCTAATATTTTTAAACAATTAAACGTGTCAGGAATTGAATTCCATGTGTAGTTAGAATTTCATATTCTGCAATTTTATTTACTTTATCCTATACTTGATTACTTTAAATAATTTCTAAATCATTTCCTAAATCAACAAATGTTTTGGTTCCTTACGGTACTTGACTGAAATTCAACTAATTCCATTTCTAATTCTATAAAATTTAACTACTTAAGGACATTTAAATTTAATTTTTCAAATGGTATTGTATCAGGATATAAAATAAATTTTAAAGTTTCTTCAAATTCTTTAAGCGGCGTAAGTCTTACAGAAAATTCCTGAATCAGGGATTGAATAATTATTGTATATTCTTTCCTTAATGACTCTTTCTTTGGCTTTTCATGACATTCACTTTCAGAAAATAATTTTTTGTATTCGGAAAATATTTATTTGAATTTGAAAGACTATTACGATTAAAAATCTGTAATTTGACTTCGAACGCTTTGATTAAGTCAAACATTATAATGATTGCTTTATTAACACCTTGTAGTTTTATATTTAATTCATTTAAGTGACAGCATAAATCAGTGAAAAAATATAGCTTTGAAAAATATACCATCCTACATCCAATAATTGATTGTATTGCTCAATAATGTTCTCATTGTTTAAAAATAATTTTATTTCCTCCAAACAATCAACAAATCTTAGCAAAATATTTCCGTGGCGTAACCAGCATACATTATTATATAAAAGTAAGTTACTGCACGACGAGTTTACTTCATTTAACAATTCTTGAAATTTTATTTAGTGCTCGTGCTGACATAAAATTGACTAATTTTGTTACAAAACTCAAAATATCCTCAAACATTTTTAAACCTGTTTTGGTATATAACACTTGCTGTTGAATAATGCTCTGAAAATCAAAAATTATGTGTCCTATAGGTTTTGTAAATAAGTTTCTAAATCCATTTTCCCGTCCAATTAAGCTGAGGGCACCGTTAGTTGTAATTGAAACAATTTTAGAAGGATAGATTTCTCTTTTTCCCAACGCATCTATTACTGCATTACAAATATTTAATCCTTTTGTTGTTGTTAATGTTGATAAACTTATTAATTCTTTAATATTGTTTTGAACAAAATAATGTACAAAAATTTCTAAGCGAGCAGAGTACGTTACTTCTGTAGACTCGTCAAGGCAAATGGATATAAAAATTACAAGATATTATATGAATTTTTTTGTTTTTATTTTATTTAATTTTGTTTAATTTTTTGTTTTATTTTTTTATATTATTTTGGGTATGGCGGAAAATTTACATTTTCCGCCATACCCAAAATTCTCTCTTTCATTGTATTCTTAGCTATCGGCATGTCTTTAATCCTTTAAATAATATTTTCTTTGTTTTCGAAATCATCGAATAAGTAATAATCATCGAATAATCGTACATTGCAGCCAAGCATCCTTTAAAAATTCGCCTTCATTAAATAGTTTCGCATATTGAGCAATAGTTTTTGAAACTTGATAACTAGCAGCAGTGGAAGTATTTTGATTGAGTTCCAATATATTTCATTAAAGAAGTATTTTGAGCATTTTTGAGTAGTTAGAGCACGTGATATATACTCTGTTTGCTCTTCTATATTTCGTTCGAGAAAAAATTTATGGTTAATCATAATACCGCTTTACTGAAGATGTTCTTCAGACTACAGTTTTTAAAAACATAAAATACAAATTGCTTTACTGACCTTTTCAATCATACAGCATCTATCGTTCGATAAAGCTTGAAATTCTCTGCTACAACATGTTTCGAATAATTTCGATATCTTCATTGAACTAGTCATAATAAGAAGTTTAAAAAAATATTTGTTTTTGTTGTTGTGTGCTAGCCAGGCTAGCATTATAGAGTGCGAGATATTTTAATAATATTGTTATAAAATAAATAATTTATTCCTCATTTGTTTGCAAAAACATTTTTGTCACATATTAAAGTACTAAAATATTACCAACACAAGAAAATAATAAATAATATATTAATTCGAGGTAATTTTAATAATTATTTCTATACACTCTGATTTAGTGATAAAATAATTTCTCAGAATATTAGAATATTTTATTGTTCAAAAATAAGCATATAAATTATAATTTTAGTAACTTTTAATACCTTAAGAAAAAATTCAGTCGTGATGCAATATGTTCTTGAAAACGAATACAGAATATAAAATATGAAATAATAAGTAAAAATATTTACCTAAAAATGACACTATATCTATTTACAATAAACGGTTATATTTTTTAACAAGTCACAGAAGTTTCAAAGACGACGGTTTACTAAATATGACTAATGCAGTCTGTCGTCTGATTCGAGCGCTGAGACGACAACATGTAATAACACTAGAAGGCGAAACTCAATACGCAAATATTTTTGTCTAAAGCGTATCTTTAGATACTTCAAAAGAATTCATGCGATATTTTAATTATAAAATGTATAATCTGTCGGTTCTAGTTAACATACAAAGATAAGTATTCAGTACTACAAATTTATAGCATAAATTATAAATTAAGAGTAGATTAATGATTTTAAATTCATTTCTGTCAAAATGTTAACTTATAAAAAATAATGTGCGTGCCATCAAAATTTTCAAACGTGCCACTTGTGTCACGCGTGCCATAGGTTTGCCATTCCTGGTCTAGAATAAGAGAAACAGCTGGTTCATATTTTAAAAGTTTATGTCCTTGAAAAACTTATTTTGGTAATACACCTTTGGTCTTGAAATTTACATATCTATTTCCACACAAATTTTTACAAATAATCTTATAAACAACAAATTTTCGATAAAATTTGTTATTAATAATAATGTAATAATGAGATAATTGTGTCACTGATTTACTGAAAACTATACCCTTATAAACATCCTCCTATATGGATTACATTTTTCTTACGCTATTATATTTTATCATTTCCAAAACATTAATACTTAAATTACAAGTCTTCATGATTAATTTGTTAAGCCAAATTGTGTTTGTTTGCAAATAAATTTTTTTTCTTTGATGGGATCACAACTCTTTTTAAAATCAAGTACTAAATTGATTGCAAACTTTATTTATAGATACATAAATATATATATTTTTTAGGGATGAGCTGCAACACATCATCTTCAGTATATAGTATACATGAAAAATTTTGTATACTATAAATTATACTATTTGATATTAATTTTAAATTGTAAATATCGTACAAAAATAAAAGTTGATTAAATTTTAATTTTGCATTCATAATTACTTCAAATTAACCTGACTTATTTCTCTAAAATATATGACTAAGTATATAAAAAAAAATTTAATGGTATTATAGGCTGAAATTTGTAAGGATTCATTTTCAAGCTTATTGGAGTGCTTTTCATCAACTGAGTTGCAAATTATAAAACCTCTAAACATTCACTGTGATGTACACGTATATAAGGGAAAAAAATTCAACATTTTCAACATTCAAATTATAATTTAAGTTAAAGAGGTATATAATGCTTATAATCTTCAATAAGAAATTATCAAATATTCAAGTCTGTGCTCTTTTCATCCACATTCCAAGCAGTGTCTTATTAGAAAAATGAATACAAATCTGCTAAAAATAGCAAATACAATTTTTTTTAAAAAAAAGGATAAATAATAAGTTTAGTTACCTTAAAAAATTCCACTGTAGGAAAAAGTGGAGATCCATAAATATTTTTTTCTTTATTTCCAGCAGTAACAACTAATTAAGCAGCATAAAAGTTACAATTTTAAAAAGTGAAAATTAAATGCCTTGCTTTTTTCTTGAAACAAGAACTCCACACACACAGACCAGAATGTTACATCACTTAAATTACATTAGGATATAAACAACTATACAAAGATTTTGTAATTAAATGTCAATGTTTTAAATAAATTACAAATGCTGTAATCAAAACATCAAAAGGGAACTTATATTTCATTTTAAATTAGCCAAAGACTGACTCACTTGCTAATATATGCTTCATTCAATTCTATATAGCCATTCTGGACAGTCAACTCAAACAGAACAGGAATGTTATTGGTTCTGTCAATCTTTTTTAAGCAAATTATTACTGAAGTATTGAATGTATTCTATATAAACTTCTATAAGAGTAAAGCTTAGACTTCACTTGTTTAAAATATATATAAATCTGGTACTGTGCTTCTATAAAAGTAGTAGTTGTAAAAATCACCCTGATAATTTGAACCTCTCAGTAAATACATAATTTTAGAAGTTACTACCCATTCAAAAAGTCAGAAAATAATCGCATCAATGCTATACATTCTATTGATAACTAGCACACACACACACAATAGTTGTGTAATCATCAAATTAACTCAAAAAGTCATTCACAGCTGATGACCAAACCATTGTTCAATATATAGAATTCAAGAAGTTAAATAAAGAATCAATTGAAAAAACAGCCATATTGAAATAATGACTCAAATGTGAATAAATTTAAATTATTGCTTATGCAATCTATATCATAAAATATATTATTAAAAATTTAATGAGTATAATACAGATGTTTTCTATTTCATATTAATAAATGTAATTTAATTCACATTCCTAAAAATAAATGATAAAAAATTTCACTAGTCAATTTCTGTGCTATTTCACCAGGGCTAGGAACAAAGAAGGGCTGGCTCAAACGCTCTTCAAAACTGACAACGGAAATAGCCATTAATAACGTAGTCAGGCATAAAAGAATTTAAAAAAAATAATAATAAATAAAAAGCTACCAGGTATTTCTAAGCAAAAATATTTATTTTTTACTTTTAAATTCATTTTTTTAATCAGAGTGAAAAATATACAAATGCCTCTCAAATATTTAGAAAATTTGCAATTACTGTTTAATAAACCTTTAAAAACTATTCTTAATTTTCAAATTAGAATTAAGTAACCAATATAAAAATATGTTGACCTATTTGCTTCACTTTTTCTTGATTTTTGACTATTGACCCATTTCTTGTTTATTTATTTATTTTAGCTTTTATTATAGGATACTATAGCTGTATTTCTATGCAAATCCTAATTCGTATAAATGTTATCAAGCGACAAAAATGCTTAATTGCTTTCGATTTAGAGAAAGAAAAGAAGTTTTTATTTCATTTATTAATATAGCAATCACATTTTCCCTTTAAAAAATGTGTCACTATGAAATTTGTTAAAAATTATGTCCATTTGTTCCATCCATGGCTTTGTGAAATAATAAGTCCTTCAGCAAAAATAAAAATAATCCACTTGGAATAATTAAGTAGTCCTATGAGGGACTGCATTTTTAATATATTTCCAAATAAATTGTCTTCAATTTTATGAGTAATATAACCTGCCATAGAAACCATAGCTTCTTCAAATCGAGATATATCACAATTAGGATTGGAAGAGACAAGTTCATTTTTCCAAGACAATATGGAATTAATTAAGGTTCAAGATTTAATTCATAACTTTCAGAATAAAAAAGATTGATAATTTCTTGACATTCTTTTACATTAAATGCAGCATCTAACATTTCACCCATTAAATAAACGTCATGTCCATTTTCTAAAAAATTTACGTTCAAAGACAAATTAGGTAATTTTTTTTTTCGAGCTATGTGTTTTTTAAACAAATAATTACTTCAGAAAAGTAAAGATGTATCTTGAGTTAAGTCTATTGTTAAAATACATTTTGCATTTATAGATTTCAAGTCTTCATATTATCTATAAAGAAAATGAATTGAAACAATTCATTTCTTAAAAGGTAAAACCGAATTTTTCCAAATGCATGTAAATCGAAAACGTCCTCTTTATTTGCATTTAAAGTGTTTTTTTTTTTTTTTTTTTAAGCATCAAAATATTTTGCACTCCCAAAGCAGCTTTTGAAGGCTTGTTACTAGGTGAAAATATTGGTACGGAACTATTCATAATATCAAATAAATTATTTATCAATGAAAAGAATGAAGTTGCTTTAGTGTTTCTGGTGAAAAGCATAACATAGCAGTTTCTGAAAACAATCTTTGCAGGTACAACTTTTAGCCTTTTTTTGTCCTTTAATAGTTAGAAGAGCTTCAGTTTATGACAGATTTTAATTTCACTGAAATCTTTATTTAGTATCTCATAAAAATTCTAGAATTTATTATGATATCTTTGCACCCATTACTTCGAAAGCATTTGATTTTCTTTTGGAAATCGGTAAAATATTATGTGTTTTCCTTTTGTAATTTGATATGTATTTGAACACATAGCAGCAGCACAAGATGTCATAGTTTCTTTTTTAGAAATACTCTTTCTTAAAATTAAAATATTAACATAGAATAAGGCGAAATGAATGAGAAAGTAGGGATCAAACACAAGCTAGCATAGATAATGCCAGTCAGTCGATGCCCAGTGCCATCAAGATCTTCCTCTCTCTGGGGTCAAGGCAGCAATTGACACTTCAAAGTGATAAGCCAGCCCTTCTCTTTTCCCTAACCATGCTATTTCACACTGAATAGCATATATACCAACACAATTGAAAGTATTTGAACTACTTTCACATTACATAGGTGTCTTGAAAGTATCAGCACATCCACCTCATATTACTTTCTGGAAGGATCTGGTGGTGAAGCATTTGCTTATACTTCATCAGAATAAGTATATACAAAATCCTTTTACATAATAGTTCATACTCCACTCCCAAGGCAATGAAATGCATAGAAACTATAACTGATGTCAAAATATATTAGGAATATAAATAAAGTAAGTGGAAATGTAACTTAGAAAGTCACAGATCATCAAAAAAGTGTAAATAGAGTATCATAGCAGGGAAATGGTATCATCGTTGATGTGTACAGTACCTAAAACTATCGAGTCAGTAAAAAAGAAAGTTCCCAAGTGGTGCAGAAGTGAGCAATGTTGTTCCTTTTTTCTAATTAACTTTTGTAAAAGGTGTGTAGAAATTATGCATTAAAATTGAGGTAGGACATAACAAAACTGGATGGTAATATTATCAAACATTATCTGAAACTAGTGACTATAATGTGTCATTATATATATATATATATATATATATATATATATATATATATATATATATATATATATATATATAATGAGTTAATGCATTTAATATTTAATGCTTGCACAATACAGATTCACTATGCATTTTTCAACATAATGTTGACATTATGACTTTCTAGTAATTACCTTTAAAATTACTCAATAATTAAATTCTGTCAAATCATAACATAAGAAAAATTACTTCTCTCGTCATTTTCAACAGGAGGCAAAAATTTACCAAAAATAAATAACAGAGGTAATATTGGTTGGTATCAATCTTCAAATATACTGCAAGGATAAAATACTCCTATAACAGCAATGCATTTCTGAAGTATTTTGTTGCTGTTGATGAGACATAGGTTTGAGCATCAGTTAAAATATTAATCAAATGAATGGCACCTCCCAATTTGCCACATCAGCAACAGTTTTGCTTTAGGAATCAAAAATAAAAATTATTATGATAGTCTATAACTACAGAAATGTCATAACATATGTTCTCCATTTGTATTTTGCTTATACATGCAAGACAAATTGTCAATACTGACTACTATTGATGATTTGTACAGCAACATTTGCATCCAGTTACAAGGGGCAAACATTCATGCTTATTGCATGGCAAACTCCCAATAATATGCATAACAATGATCACTGTCAAATTACACAAGCTGTAAAAGATCTATTATGATGGATAGTCTTGGGAGATATTGGAATACCCTCCAAACTTAACTTGTGTAAGTTTTTGCAACTATGAATGCCTTCCTAAATTGGAAAAAGCCCTGTGATCTTTAATTTTCTGACACATGATCCAACCAGTAAAATGTTTTGGTACCACATCAAGAAATGACACTCCAGCAATGGTACTTGCGAATTTTGGATATTTGAAAGAAACTTACCAATACCTAATAACTTTTTTGTTAATTTATAAATAAGTAGCAACAGCAAATATAAAATTATAAAATACAAATTTTTAATTTTGAAAGGGCTAACCATTGATACATTCTACTTATTGATAAAAGCAGAATGTGCACAGATTTTTAATGATACAATAAGATTGCATGGAGAGCATAATAGGAAGATTTTATTTATGAAAAAGCTAACCATTTTAACATTTAAATGCAGCATTTATATACATAAGAACAAATATTTCAATTTACAGTTGCTATCATTTTTTTTTTAAATGAATATGTTCATTTATTGAATGTTAGCCTTTAAATTCAATATACTTAATTTACAAAACAGACAATTTTAAATACAAATTGAATTGTTCTTAATTTAAAAAATTAGGTATTTCTTGAAAAATATTTGGTCTGTATCTATTTTCATTAAAAAGTCAACATACTTCTATATAAAATATTCTTTATTTGAAGTATCCTTCAGATGAATGATATTTTTACAACTAATGTTAAAAATGTTCCATTATGTTTAAAACAAAATATATATAGATGAAAGAAATGAAAATTTATAGTTTTGTGCAGTAAAAATTACAAATTTATAAAATTTAAAAAGAAATTAGATAGTAAAGTATGCTTTGAATTCAAAAATGCTCTGATAAACAAAAATATTATTAGTGAAAAACTACAAACTATTTAAAATAATCGACAAAATTGTTTTCCTTTTTTTTAACACATAAAAAATATCAATTAAAAAAAGGAAAGAAAATTTAAATTCTAAATTAAAATAAAAAGATTGGCAGTTGATTCCACACCATATATGTTATAAAGAAATAAGATATTATACAAGACATTAAAGCAGAAAAACACTAATTATACAATACGGCATAAATAAAATATATACAAATATTATAAGCAGACATTTTATTGGTTTTAATTAGTGCATCTGTAAATATATATTAAATTATTTTTCCAATTGATAAAAAAAATTTTAATTTTTTTTCTAGAATAAATTTGCAAAGAATAAAACTTTTTTATGCACAGGCAAAAGAGAACTGAAATTTTCAATTTCAAATTAACTTTTTCGGATGGACAATTTTGATAGAAAATTCAAATAGTTCTCATTAAAACAAATTAAGAAATTGCTCTTTGATGGAAAAACAAATTACTTTTTCAAAAACATTATTTAATAATACATTTTTACTAAAATTTGACTTTTGCTTTTTAAAGTAAATAATGAAGTTGATTGCAGCTAGTTTATTTCATATTTTGTGTTAATTTTAATTAGATCTGTTAAACTGAAAATTTTGTGTGCCAAATATATGCAGTAATTTAAATAACATACTTCTACTCTAAAATAGATACCAACAATTAAGATACATAACATTAACAATTACAAATGAATACATAGCATTCATTTGTAAAAGATTTAAAACATACATAAATTAGTTATCATAAGTCAATAAGAGAAAAATTCAAAACATGTAAAAGATTAAACATAGTTAGTTATATGAATTACAAAGAACCAAAATTGTGTCTAAAACTACCAAAAATAATTAGACAACATTTGTGAAAGACAATGTACAATTATGAGACTTATTACTATTTTGTACAATCAAATCATGATCTTCATGAATAATAATGGAAATAAATAACAATAACATGCAATTTGAATAGATTTAGATTAAAAGAGCTACTTGAACTATTAATATCATGATTTTGTTTAAATGTAAAAAATGCAATACTTTCATAAAAATATAAGGAGTATCTTAAATACTTTTATTCAATACATAAAAACACATTGTTTTAACTGACATTGACAATATATTAAACTTTTGAAATGTGCCTAGAAATTTACTTAAAATATACAAAATAGATATAAAAATAAAAAATAGATAATAAGTTTATCAATTTTTTCAGAACAATTACTCAATTTATAATTATTATAAAAAGACTTTTCACCAATTTACAGATAAATATGATCGTCTCGTATAATTTATTTTAAACTCGTGACTAACATAACATATTAACTGTAAATATACAATCATAAAAATAAAAATAATGAATGAGTAAAAAAAATCACAATTAAATAATCAATCAATTAATGTATAAATTCTTGTAACATTATTTTGGTAAAATATTATACCAAAATAATATTACAAGAGATAATAATATTGGTAAAATATTGTTGACAAATATTATTTTGGTAAAATGCATTACATATTGATGACAAATGACAAGTATTTTTATCAAGTTAAGTTTAAAAAAATGTTAAGTGTATCAAATGCAAGTTTTATTATGGTCATATTCATGAGCTTATTTCATTTTTTAATTGAATCATATTCAATAAAACCAGCATTTCTCAATTTACTGAGAAGAGGGTCATTCTCTTTGAGAAGATATGTTAATGTGATATTCTGATAATAAGAAGCACTTAATTCAATATTACTGATAACAGTGTCCAATAAGTGAGCTTTTTCAAACTGATCTCCAGGTACAGACATCTCAACACTGGTGAAATGCACGTGCAAATGATAATAAGACGGTTGATAATGGAAATACACCCTCATTTTTTCAGATGGAATTTTATATTTCTTTGAAATTATATCCTAAAAAAATTTTTATCAATTAAAAATATTGATAATTTCACAATTTTTAAAAACTATAAAATGTATTTTTAAAAGCAAAAATTTCATTATATCCAAAAATTGTTGAAAAATATATAAAGTTAAAGTATGTTACATCTTCACAAAATTTAGAAAATATGATTATCATAACAATGAAAATTAATGGCATTTAATTCATTTAAATAGTTACAGCCTAATCATATTTATATGCATTTTCTCAAGAATTTCCAATTTACATTGACAGAAAAAAAAAATGGAAAATACAAATGTAAAAAAGAGAACTTAATATACTTTAACAAATTCCATGCTAAATTTAACAGCCATTCCATATGATTATTTCATTATTTTAATGAAACTTTCGAACATTTTTAAGGATTTGAATAAGGACTTCTTTGAGTTTTTGTGTGTAACACATTTTTAATATCTTTAATTTTTAAAAAGAAATCGACATAACTAATTAGTTTGATATTTTTATTTTTAGTTTTTTTTTTTTTTTTCCAAAACAAAAAAAAATTTTTTTGGGGGGGGGGGAAGCTTTTTATAATTGTTAAAGTATCAAACTCTGTAATGTTCAAAATGGACTATGAATGGGAAAAGAAAAAATACAAATTAATTATTGAGGAAGACATTGAAACAAAAATTAATACAAACAATATTAGCAAAAAACTGCTTTTAGTTTTTCAATTGCTGTAAATGACTTAATTAAAGCGTGTTCACAATATCAATAATCAAATTTTTGGTCATAATTCTTGATCTATTCTAATTTTTCTAAACTAAAATTTTTTGATTTGTAGAATATATATTATTAAAATTTGTCTCAAATTTCTAAAAGTGTGATTAATTTTAAAATTCTATATTTTCTTGTTATTTTTCTTAAATTTTCAGGAATTTTATTTTATAAAGTACTTTTACGATTTACATTGAATTAAAGATAAAATATATTTTAAAATGCAACAAATTTTTTAGAAACAAGAAAATAAAAGTTTAAAAAGCTCATGCACACCATTAATTTTGCAAAACTTAAAAGAAATTATAAAAACTTAATGGTATAAAAATGATTACAAAAACATTTGTATCATAAAGGATAAAAATCTCTTGTAATTTCTTGGGAATCCCAGTCACATGGAATAATTAAACATTTTCATTGGTTTGGTATAGAATAACTAAATTTTAAAGTGAGGCCAAGACTGAAAACATTTCACACATTACCATTAACTTACAAACCACAATATATGTATATATATATATATATATATATATATATATATATATATATATATATATATGTATATATATATATATATATACACACTTTCTAAATCATTTATTTCAAACAGATAACAAATCAATGCATTACCTTTCAATTATACATTCCTTGAAAATTTATCAATACTTTTTTTTTAATGCATCAATGGTAAATAAAGAATAATTCATTCTCAATCTTTCCATTAGGGAATTTTGCATAGTCAAAAATAAATTATTCAGGGATGACTGAACATGTTTATATTTTAGGATATAAATACTACTTTGAAAATGTATTATTCCATAGTTAATACTTTAAATTTTTTTGTTATTGGTTATATGGTATAATGGAATATGTTTTGATAAGTATTTCATAAGAATTGAACACCTAAAAAAATGTAACAAAAATTAAAAATCTTAACAGTTTTCTAAAATATAGGAACTAGAGAAAAATATATCTTGGAATCAAGAACAAAGCAGAATTAAAATTATATTACAAGAAAAAACTTGCAAAACTATGCTATTAATTTCTCCTATTAGTTAAATCATAGATTCCCAAAGTGGTCCAGGTGTAGCCTCAGGGGTCCACGTAGACGTAAAAAGAAAACAGGGATTCACATGTTGTAAGTGGGGGTTCACGAAACATTTTCTGGTTTTCATAATAAAGAACAAAACTTTTGACTTGGATTTACCTATCATTGTAGGCAGGTAACATCATTCACTAGGTAGGTACTCAAAAATATTCAAGACTCAGTTCAAACACAGAATTGAATAGAACAATAGATAATAGTACAAGTGTACACCACATGTTGAGACTTGCAAAGTATCACCCGTGCACCATAATGATAGATTGCAATTTGAGTGATAGTTTGCACTAATTGTTTCAATTTGTGATTAATGAAGTTAATAAAAATAAAGTTAATAATTTAATAAAATAAGAAGCATTACTTCTTAATGCTTCTTATTTTATTAAAGTAATGCTTTGAATACTCGTTTTTCTGCAGTATTGTGAGATGAAAATGATGAAGATTTGCTACGACAACTTTTACATACTGAAGTGTCGAAAGGTGCATGCTTATCCAGATTTTACTCACTTTTCGAATTATTGTTAGATTCTGGAAAAGATTTAAAAGGAAATCTGATCAAATATAAAGTGGACATAGCATATTTAATAGTGTTTTTAAAAAATTCAATGATATTAACTTGCAGTTACAAGAGGACAGCTATAATTTAATAAAAACAAAGTATTTTCGGGTTTCCTTGGTAAATTGAAATTAATGAAGCAAAATATTAGTCGTGAATTCTCCCAGTTTCCGCACTTGTCACGTATAGAATCTCTTGACTCATTCAGACTTACGCTCAACATCACTCTGCATGATAACTTCAAAAATTGATTTGAAGATATTCTAATGATGGAAATACCACAATGGATCATAACCCCATTTGATGAAACGAAAGAGCAGAATGTAGTATTACAATAAGAATTATTTTAGCTAAGCACCAATGAGAAACTAAAGGTGAAATTAAAAAAAAAAAGGTTATCAAACATTTTGCCTGCAGGCAGAAACCCCAAAAAATATCCTGGGCTGTGGAATATTGCGAGAAAAATTTTGATGGCGTTTTCCTCGTCATATCTTGTCAAAAGAAGCTTTAGTGCCATTACCAACCTGTTAACAAAACAAAGGAGCAGATTGAACATCAGAGAACAGGAAGATTTGAAATTACTTCTTACAAAACTGAAACCAAATAATAATAATATGCTCTCTCTCTCAATTCCTCAAGTACATCTGTCTCATTAAAAGTATAACTTTTTTTTTTTTTTTTGTTGATTTACATTTCAGAGTTCATTGTTGATTCTTTGTCAAATGTTTTGTAATAATGTTTATAATTTTGTATAACCACAGGTATTTAATAAATAGGACACAAAAGAAAATATACTCTACTGGTTTTACTTCTTAACAACCCTCAATTCAGGATGATATTTTTTTAGGAGTTTTGGGAATACAGAAGAATGTAGCAGCAAGGGGTCTACCGAAAATAGTAAAACTTTGAAAGTGGTCCACAAGAAAAAAGTTTGGGAACCCATGAGTTAAATATTATTTTATTTCATTATGTTCTAAATATATACATGATTTAAAAAATATACATATTATGCTTTGACATTAATGTTTAGTCTTTAACTGGGATTTCTATTAATGAATAAAATTTTTTTCCTAGATTTTCTCATGATTGAATAAGATCCCTCCCCCCCCCCTAAATTTTTATATCAATTACTTCTGTATTAGAAGATAAAAACTTAATTTATTCACTTGAAAATTCAAAAATATTCAATATATTACAAAATATATACTTCCATTATTTAATATAATTCAAAATTAGATTTTTGTTTTCCCATTTATTTTAAAAAATTGTGTATGAATAATATTTCCACATATAAAAATAAATCATTAAAATATAAAATCATTACTTACTAATCCCTTTGTTCTTATGTTATTTAACAGAGGTAAATGAGATTCATTGAGGTCTCTCAAAGATTTCAAATTTTTATTATGACAAATGGCAATCAGATAAATGGAATTGGTTTTAGTATCATTCCATTTTAAGTCTGGCACTAAAATAAAACCCAAATCTTTATCAGGATCTTCGTAGACTATCCTTTCCACCTCACTTTTATGCTCTAAGATGTTGTACACCCACTATAAAACAAATCACAGGAAAATATAAGAAAAATACATAAACATTTATAATCAAATTAAAAAATATAAGGTAAAATGATACATATAAACATTATAGATGTAATAAAAAATAACCTTGAATTAGATAATAAAATACTCTAATACACCATAACTAATGCATAATGAAAGTAATTATTTCCATATTTTTCATCTAACAAACGTAAAGTATAAGAAACAAAATAGGAAATTACCAAATTTAATAGAAAAAGAAAAAAAATCTTCACATGTATTTCACAAATTTAATAATCGATACATAATTACAACATTTTAAGTTTAAAATAGCTTTTGTGAAAGATATATTTTAGAAATGTTAAAAGTATTTTTATATTTACTTACTTTAAGAAGCTTGCATGCCAATTACTCACACATTGTGTTATAAGAATACAAAAATAATAAAGTATTAAATTATATGAAAAAAGAGCATTTTATGAGAAAGAGTAGAGAAATGTGCAGAGGATAAAATGCACCAAACATGAAATAAAGTGGGCCAAACTGGCTTAACGGTTCAGATTATGAATGTATGATGTGCTTTTTGTTTTATGAGGTTATGTGATCCCGTGACATGTGCATTTTGTATGTACGCTTGAAACTGTTAAAGAATAATTTTGAAGCATTGAGTTTCGATATTTAATTTTTGGAGTTCATGTGTTGCTTGCAAAAATTAATAAGTATGGATGAGATTATATTGCAATTACATTTTTTGTTTTTAAATTTAGAGCATGATGGTAGTAAGAAAGTTGTTGAATAGAGCATGAAAGTAGGTTTGATTACTTCATGCACTATTCAACAACTATCTTATTACCATCACACTCTAAATAAAGAAGGAAAAAAACATACTAGATTTTTTAGAAAAAAATCCGATAAAAACGGTATATTCGCTGACAAGTAAGGATTCGGAGAGTGATGAAGATTAGATAGGTGAGTTATTTTGTTTTTCATTACAATTTTATTCATATTTAGAAACTAAAGTTTTTATAAAAATGAATGTTTCCATAAGTAAATAAATGTTTAAGTTGTGTGTATTGTGTTTTGCACGTTAGTTTTAGAATGTGCAGCATACTGAAATTTCTTTAATGTGGGTGTAACTGCTCGATATAATAATTCAAGTTTAAACAAAAAGTGAAATTTGTAAAAGTTAAAAATGTAGCTTTATTGCCCGGTTGACACAGTAGTAGATAGCGCTACACTGATGTTTTTTTAAGATGGGCGCCATTGCTCGGCATTTTAAAAATCAAATTTAAATACAAAAAAATTAAATTTGTTAACATTAGAAATTTATCTTTATCATCGGTTGTCACTGTAGTAGGTAACAGAACATTCTCTTTTTTTTTAGGTGAGCGCAATTGTACAGCATATTAAAATTCGAGTTTTAAAAATTTCGTTTCTAGTTATTAGAATTTTAAAACTTCTATAGTACTTAAATATAATGAAATATTCAAAATTTTGTTATTTGGAATTTGAAAAAACACGCGATTTCAAAGTCAAAGTTTGAGCGTGATCGATATTGGTAGATGGATATCGCGCATAGTGTGACGTAATGTTACCCTAGTACAGTCCTATTTAATTTTTCTTATCAACATATATATACTTATCATTCGTTTTACTAGTGCATTATTTTCAACTTTATTTTTCTGCTATGCCTTACCGGCATACTCATATACTATTTATTACTAACACTTAAAATTTTACTTTGCGGATCTGGTATTTCTATGTTCATAATCAAATTATTAGCTTACGATATATGCATGCCAGATCATCAAAGGGGGTGTATCTCAGGTGTTTTAAAACAACCCAATTTGGAAAATCAAATTCTAGTGTCTGATAGTTTTGATTAGGAGCTGTTATTATCATTGGTATTATATTTTACTTATTTTTGTTAGTAATTATTATGAGTTATTTAATTGGGATATCTTCATTCTATCTATTCTTTAATTTTAAACTTAATTTATGTTATGTAATTATTTTATGTTTAGTATCAATAAATTAAACATACTATTTTTATGCAAGCCTCATTATTGGCATGTCATTATTAAGGGTTCTATCATTAGAACCAAATACTTTATAGGTATTTAAACCAATAGCTAGTGTTTCTTTAACTGCATCAAAATTTAATATTTGCAATTCTGCTTATCGTAGCAATTTATTTTTTGCAATTAGCCTAATGGTAGGTATTGGTAAAATGACATCAGCCAACAGATACTTAAAAAGTTGTATAGGCTGACACGTAATTTAGGTTGGTGACAGAGCTGTAGAGCGCATGCTGCGAAAATCTGAAATCACGCCAAACCTGAACAATTTTGTTAACTTTTACCAACATTTTAAGTTTTATTTTAATAAAAATAATTAGTGCAAAATGTGATCATATGAAATGTTAAAAATTTAATTCTTTACAACCCTGAATTAAATTAGCTTAAATTAAAATTCAAAGAGTCAAAGTCAGGCAGATCATAATATACACCTCTTTGTTTTGCTCACTTTATCTAGAGACAATTTCTGCATGTTTGAATCTTGATATCTTGACAATATTTTAATTGATTTTTATGCTCTCAGCTTAACCATTTTAAAATCCATAGTAAAATATTTTCTCTTAAATTCATAAATCAATTATTTTAAATTCATATATTAAGCAAACAGGCAATTGAATAACTTTCTTTATGACAAATCAAGCATACTAACTTGTAATGAAAATTTCTGTGATTCAATATGAGGCAGGGCAACTGCTTTATATGCTTCAGGTGTTTCATTAACAACAAACATAGGTTGATATCTGTATTTTTCTGAATGTTTTGGTGTTGAAGGACAAATGACTGTAGCAACCATATCTGAAAGAAAAATATGTATAAATCTGTTTTATAGATAATTTCAAACAAAATTATTACAAATGATCCCCTCACAAATTCATAAAATCAGGAAGGTTTCAAAATAAAAGATTTATAAAAACAAGCATTTATAGTAGTTATTACAATCACACAAATATATAAGATTAATTTTACATTTTTTTGAAGAATTTCAATTCTTATTTGCGTGCACTGTATACTTCTTTGGGTTTTTACCTGGGAATACTTCTATGGGTTTTTACCTGGGAATACTTCTATGGGTGAACATTATGATCAGAGTAGCAATATTTAGAGATTATTTTCCCACCAAACTGATGATGACACAGGTATTGGAGTATGGTTACCAACCTAATATACTTCAATAAGTTCTAAGTAACATATCATGATTAATATGGCAGCACTTATAAATAGCTAACCTTAATGACATGTAAGGATGTAGTAATCATATTAAAATTACATATTTTCCTGTATATAATACACAGAGGCATATTATCCACAAGCCCCTTTATTCAAGCAAAAGAAAAAAAATGTTGTATTATATACAGCGGCCCATAATCTGAAGCAATTTTTTAAAACGAAGAGTCGAAAATTTATATTGCTGATAATTTGGTGATAAATAAAATAATAAAAAAAATTCATTATAATCAAAAATACAATAAATTCTACCGAAAAAAAAAACATTTATAAAGATTTTTTTGAATTTACTTCAATGCAAAGTGGGATTAACCGAGATGAAAGCTTCATATCGATCAATTATGAGAAGATTATAATAAAACTTAATCAATTTTCAGATTTTTATAACTTTCGATGTGAGGTAGAAATATATTTTTAAAATAAACTATATTTGTTTTGTTAATATATAAATTAAAGAAATGGATTACTGCACATGGAATACATATGCGCAGGTTTTGTTTTTCGCCTCACATTACATGTTTGTCAACATTTTTTTAATTTGCTTTCCCCATAGCTTTCAATTT
Source organism: Latrodectus elegans (assembly GCA_030067965.1). Taxonomy (NCBI): domain Eukaryota; kingdom Metazoa; phylum Arthropoda; class Arachnida; order Araneae; family Theridiidae; genus Latrodectus; species Latrodectus elegans. The sequence continues at coordinate 40,026,215 of CM057819.1, forward strand.
AAAAATTACTCTGTAAATTAATAATTTGCACTTCCTTTTGACAGTATATTAAATTGAATGTTTTCAGACAGAAACAGATCATGTCAAAACAGAATGCAAAGTGGCATTAACAAATTGTAACTTTAATAACCGTTCAGAAGAACTGAATTCGTTCTTGAAAGTAATTGGGCAATGCTGATTATAATTAAAGAAGTGACTAAATACTGGTGTCATATGTTATTTACTTTATGAAACATAAACAGCGTTATTTTTAACTTTATTGTAAATTTTTCTGATGAAAATTTTTTTTTGTCATATTATCTGCGGCAGCGTATAATACGCACAACGAAATTCAGTACTCTTTTAACATATAATCCCCTGATTATATATAAGAAAATACGGTATTTATTTATAGTTTATTTTATTTTTGAGAATATTGTAAAACAAAAGTTCTGAAAGAGATAACTTTTTTTGATCAAGAGTTTATTTGCTCCAAAGAAGTTAAATTCTTAGGAGTATTTTTTGACATGAACTTAAGTTGGAACAAGCACTTCAACTTTTGTATTGAAAGAGCAAAAAAAAAAGCTTTCTGGTCATGTAGAAATGCATTTAGAAGAACTTGGGGCTTAAATCCCAAAGTTATTCATAGGATTTACATTATGATCATTTGTCCCATTATTACCTATGGCTCAGTGGTCTGGTGGCCTAAAATCAGAAATGAAACTGCTAAAGCAGAATTAACAAAATTACAAAGGATGCTTTATGTAGCTATCTCTGGGGGGTATTCAAAGAACTCCCACATCTACACTGAAGCTTCTGCTTGGTATGTATCCTCTTCATATGCGTATTGAAGCAAAAGCAATACTTAGCATGAAAAGATTTAAAAATACAGGTCAGTGGTAGGACTACTCTAGGTTTTTATCCTGGGGAAACCTCAATGCTGATGTAACTAGTCATCCTTTTATAAGTATGCCTACTGAATACACGATTGTTAAGTATGCTTTTGATAAACCTTATACAATCAAATTTCCCTTGAGAGAAGACTGGAATAATGTTACCATCAGTGAAAGTTGTATTTATTGGTATACTGATAGCTCAAAAATGAATTCCAACTACAGGGCTGGTATTTTTTGTCCTGCTGATGGCACAAAGCTATCATTCCCTTTGGGTAAATATACAACTGTATTCCAAGCAGAAGTCTTTGCCATTCTCATGTGCAGTAGAATATGCTTGGACAGAAATTATTCTTATAAAAGAATAACTATCTGCTCAGATAATCAAGCTGCATTACTAGTTCTAGTAACTACTGTTCTTGTCTGGGAATGTTATCTCACTCTGTGTAAATGAGCTAATAATAACCCCATCACTTTAATGTGGGTGCCTGGGTACTCTAGTGTTCCTGGCAATGAATTAGCTGATGAGCTGGCAAGGATTGGATCAACAACCGACTTGTTTGGTCCTGAACCAGTGCTAGGTATTTCTAAAGAATTTATTAGAAAGAGTGTCTTTGATCTCTTCAGAAAACAACAGTTTATGAATCGCTACAATGCCAATGATCAAAGACAAGCAAGGCTATTAAATAGCATGTGCCCAAGTAAAAGGCAAAAAGAATTATTAAAGTTCAATAGAAACAGTCTAAGGAAAGCAGTGGGACTACTTACAGAACACAGCCACCTTAAAAGATATCTTACCATAATGGGAGTTTCAGATGATCCCATTTGTAAAGGTTGTCATAATATGGAAGAAACTTTAATACATTTTTTTATGTGAATGTGAAACCTTTTCTGCACATAGATTTGAACACCTGGGTCAGCACTCCATTGAACCTTGGACGTTGCAGGAAATTCCTGTAAAATGTCTGCTGAATTTTGCTTCAGCCACTGGTCTCTTCAAATAGGGCTTTCTGAGGGGTATAGTACAATAGACCTATGGTCGTGGTGCTAGGTTTTTTTGGAACCACCCTATCTTAAATCTAATCTAAAACAAAAGTTAATATGCAACAGGACCGGAAATAAGATGACAAAAATTGTGTACCAAATTTATAAAAACAAATGACATTTCATAGTTCTTTAAAAATAAAAAGAAACTTGAGAATCGATAAATATGTTTGAAAACTACACATGCATTTAAGAGTTTATTCATTATTGTGTTTCTAAATTTTTTTTAAAAAAACAACTATCAAGTTAGTAGATAAAAATAAAATGAACTATAAAATTCAAATGCGAATATACAAAAATTTGTAATGTAAACAATATCCATTTGATATTTATCACCTGTCAAGCAATGAAGAATCGTGTAGCGATAAACTGATTCCATTAACATATTACGCCAGTATCAACCAATATTTGGCAATTATTGCTTTCGGTAAATTTATTTGTTGACTGTGGAAAAAAAATCACCAAATTTTAGTGCATTTGGCTAGTTTTTGTTCTTGGTGAACTGTAACTATAATACTCACTTTAACCCTTCTCTTTATTTAATATTATTGGAAATAACATCAGCACCTTACAGTTGATAGATTTATATTAAAAAAATTAACACTAAAATTAAAAGTAACAATCATTACTAACATCATTTTTAATTTATTAAGATAAATTTGACACTCTTCAATTCCTTTATGGGTTCAGTGTAGAATCAGGTATTCCTTTGTTTAGAAAATTTTTTAATTTATTTTAGCCCAGTTTGGATGCAGCAACGGTCATGTTGATAATTAGTTCTTGGAACCAAAAATCAAGGGGTACCTGATTTTACCCATAACAATAATGCATATGCATGATTGAAATAGAATATGGGGTTAATCTGTGGTTTGGGTACCCCTTTCTCGACAAATGGGCGATAGACGCACAAAGTGTAGTAACCATGACTTTCATCCTAAATGCACTCCTTGTGGCAATTCTGTCCTTTTTGTTATACAATTATATGTGTATTTTTTGTTATGCAATTTGTAAAAAGATCATTGTTTTTGCTTTCTTTGCCATACCAACGGTGAAATTCGTTAAAAACACGGATTTCAGCTTCGTCGCAATGAAACGTGTTTTTGCTTAGTCTCTCGGAGCATTCAACTCCGCGAGACAACACGCAAAAACACACCAATTTGCGACTTTTTGAAAATGCGCCAAGCAGGGGACCCAAAGCACATTTTCACGGAATATGGTTTACAAAATATAATGTAACGATTTTTATCTAAAAGATTAATAAAATGGAATTGAGATATAACTATGGATAATTGATTGTATAATTACTGTAAAATATACACATAAATATGTAGAAAAAACATCAGTATTTACTAAATTGTGTAAAATATTTCATCGAAATTTTTGCAATGTATATAACTATCAAACAACTGCTTTTCAATTACTTAAAATCTGATCGTTAAATTATTTTTTATAATATTTTTAAATATACCTCCTTGCTCGACTTTAGGGAAACAAGCATAATCAACGACATTAGCCTCGGCGTTAGTATTTGATTTTAAGTTCAAAGCAAGATCAGCTGTATTTAAAAGTTTTTCAATTGAATTTTTATCAAAAGTGGACTTTTCTAGCAAAATAATAGCTGGATCTGATGTTGGTTCAAATATGCCTTCAACAAAAATCGATTTTGAGTCTTTGTTGTCAGATAATATATGCTTCAATTTAAAGTCAGCAAAAGAATTTATACGAGTGTAGGCGCTTAAATCTTCGGCAACTGGATCTGATGAAACAAAATCCTCTTCAACGGACAGTTTAATTTTTTTCCGAGCATTTTCACACGACTCTTCCACTTCAGATGATGACATTTTTGTAATGAATAACAGAAAAGCTAGAAAACTAAACAACACTGAAAATTTATTATTATTTTTATTTAAATTTATTAGCAATTTTGCAGTACCGGTGAATGTGGTCATAGTTAAATTATTCTATCACAAAGTTAAATTTCCATTTCAATTTTTTATTAAGAAATTTTAATTTTTCTATCAAAAATGTATTTGCTTATAACTGACAGAAATTTATATAAAAGCTAATTAAAATTATTGTTACTCCAATATTCTTGTTTTGATTGTATTGTTTTGTATTATTCTATTCTATTTAATCATTATGTTTTACTTATTGAACATAAATTATTAGTTTCATGAATCTGGAAACTTAAATTAAATTATTCGTTGTGATGTCAGAAGTGATAAGTGGATAACTTTATATGAGTAGTATGTAGAAACAAGCCGCGATATTTAATGTTTTCTACTGAATACTACGGAAGTTTGTTTCTGTTTTGTTTGAACTTCCGAAATTTATAACGAAATAAAAATATTTTCCATGTGATTTCAAAGTTATATCCAGCTTTGACTTCAAAAATGTCTTTATTTGATCAGTTGAAACTCTTACATGAACAAGGATTGTATAGTAATGCGTCTTCCTTGGTAAGACAATTATATTTATTTAAAATAACATAAGCTCTGAAAAATATTTAGTAATTGTTTATTATTGTGATAATTCAAACATAAGTTTTAATATTGCAAATTAATTACTGAAAAAGCGGTAACCTATAGATGCTTTAAATATAGCAAAATTTATATGCAATATTTGTAGCATCTACAGACTACCGCTTTTTTAGTAATTAACATTATCTTATGTTTGTTATTGGTATGTAAATATTTGTTCCCTCTTCATAACTTCTTAAAAAAATTTTCTTTGTAATGGGAGAACTGTATTTTAGTTTCTGTTGAAAAGTGACTTTTTTAAACGTTTTAGGTGAGGGTATGAATAGCAAATAGAGCTACTTAATTTTCACAATCACTGCAACAGATACGTTACCAAGATTATCTCTTAAATGTATCTAATTTCATTCATCAATTACTTTTAATCTGGTATTAAAGTTTTGTCAAAAATTAATATAACGATCACAGCTCGCCAAGACCTAAAAATAGCAAATTAAATACAATAACAAAAGTTAAAAGTATTTGCCTAGTCAACTCTTCCAAATACCCTAAATTTAAAAAGAAACTATTTCAAAAGTATAAATTAAAAGAATTGTATAAAAATATGACATCTAGTTGACTTGAGCTGTTGTGATTAAGGGTTAGTTTTTTTTTTTTTAAATTTATTTAAATGTGGGGAAATAATCAAAATTTTACACATACTATTTAATTATAAGCTTGGAAAAGTTGAAATGCAGCATACGTTTCAATGGCTATTAGTGCATTTGATTACCATACAAACTTGTTGGATGAAGCCCAGGTCGCAAACTATCATCTTCCTAAATAGTGCCACTCTCCCTAAATCCACTATGTTGCATATATTAGGATTGAGCCAATCTTTTTTCTATCACTTGTGATGTGATTTTTAACCTTTTTTTTTCAAACCAAAATTGTTTTTTTTTTTAAATATAATTTTTTTTGTTAGGTTTCATGAGGAAATGTTGGAAAATTAATTTTTTACAATTATTAAGAATATATTTTTTAAAATGTAATAAATTATGAAGTATTTATAAAAAAATACTGCTTATTTATGCTTTAACGATTATAACATATTCATATATTTATGTATATTTTTTATAATTTGTTTTGATTAACTTTAACTTGTGAATTGCAGCCTCATTATGTAACATCCTATGTTGCATTACTGGACAGAAGTGAACTTTAAAATCCCATTATTTAGTATAGGAACTTTATAGTTTCCTCACCAACTAAAATTTAAGAATTTTGTGTAATCTTCCACTTTGAATATATATAGTTTCACAGATTTTGTAAAGAAAAAAAAAGTATAGTAATTGACAAGAATATTTAAAACCTATTATTTTTTATTTTTAGATAAGTAGATCCAAGTAGCATATCTATATAGTAAGTATGATCTGATTAAAATTTATATAAAAGGATCTGTAATATGAAGTTTTATTAAATATTGCTCATTAAAGTCTACAATAAAATGTATCAGTTAATCAACAATGGCACTACAACCCTGTGTGGGTCCTGTCCTTCTCAATGAGCTTATTCCATCTTGGCCTGTACTCAGCAGCACTTTTGCAATTAGATGTTCCAATAGTATTAAAGTCCCTATCAAGACAATCAATCCATCTGATTTTGAACATACCTCTGGAATGCTTTCCCATTGGCCTTGCAAGAAAGATTTTTTTAGGGGTGTGTTCAGTTGGCATACGAATAACGTGGCCAGCCCATCTCATCCTTTGTATTTTAATGTATTTCACAACATCAATGTCCTTAAAACTTTTGTATAATTCATGGTTATACCTTGTGTATCTCCATTCCACCATAGATGCTTCTCAAAATTTCCCTTTCAAAAATAGCCAAACTGCATTCATGTTTCTGTGTCATGGTCCAAGTCTCTGAAGCATAAGTTAAAATGGGTCTAATAATACTTTTATATAGTAAAATTTTTGTCCTGTGTTTGATATATTTGGAGGTAAGATATTTTTTTAAACCATAAAATGCACAATTTGCTGCAATTACCCTTTTGTTTATTTCGGGTCCCAAATCACCAAAGTTATTTATTTCAGATTCAAGGTAGGTAAAACTGTTCACAGCTTCAAAATCATAAGATCCTATGGTGAATACAGAGCAAGGATGGTTTTGCCTTATGCATGACATATTTTTTGCTTTGATTGACTATTAAATTCATTTTGTTTGCCTCTCGTACCAATGCCAGAAAGGATTCCTCAAGAGTATCAGGATTTCTAGCAATTAAATCCAAATCACCTGCAAAGACCAGGATTTGTAAACTTTTACTAAAAATGGTACCTTTAGTATTAATGCCTGCATTTCTGATGACTTTTTCTAAAGCAAAATTAAATAATAAGCAGGTGAGGGCATCTCCTTATCTTACACCTTTTTTAATTTTTAATGGTTCTGATTGATAACTCTGAATCTTCATTACAGATTCCTGCATAGTTAGATTTACTAATCTGGTTAGTTTTCCAGGAATATCAAAATCTATCATTGCATTTCTGTTCAAACTGTCACAGCAGTTCTGAAATCAATGAACAGGTGATGTGTGTAAATTCCATGCTCTCTATTCCAGAATTTGTTTTAAGTTATAAATCTGTTCCACAGTAGATCTCCCTTTCCGGAACCCACATTGGTAGTCTCCAATTATATTATCAGCCAGTGGGACTAATCTGTTGAATAAAATATCTGATAAAATTTTATAAGCTGTGCACAGAAGGCTAATGCCTCTGTAATTAGAGCATCCTAAAAGATCTCCTATCTTATGAATGACACAAGTAACACTTTCCTTCCAATCTATAGGTAATACCTCCTGGTTCCATATGTCAATTAAAAGATCATATAGTCCACCAAGTGTAACATCACTACCACATTTCAAAAGTTCTACCGGAATTTGATCAGGACCTGCTGTCTTGTTGTTTTTAAGTTTACCCAGTGCTTCTCTAAATTCCTCAAAAGTAAGAAGTGGAACCTCAACTTCAGAGCTATCAGCAGGATTAATAGGTTCACGAGAGTGTAATTCCTGATTAAGCAGATCATTAAAGTGTTCTCTCCATGTTTGGAGTACATCAGCAGTACTTTTTAGGATGGTCCCTGACTTAGACCTGCAAAATGAAATTCTAGGTTTAAACTCTTTACGACCCACAGTAATTTTCTGGAAGAAAGCTCTGCTTTCATTGGATTTTCTTAGATGTTTATCTTTTAATAGATCCCCCAAAAATTGTCGTTTTTTTGCTCTTTGGCTTCTTTTCTCATCCCTTCTTGCTTCTTTATAAGATTCAACAAATCTTCAGGTGTGTTTTCCTGGACTCGTGTTCCTATAAGCATTATTTTTGTTGGCAGTAGCCATTTTGCAATCAGTGTCAAACCAATCACTTGAAGTTCTTGCTGATTTTCCCAAGATAGCAGTCCTAATGCCATGCCATTTATCATTAATGTCACCATCAGTATTAACCTCCTTTAAGTTTCTATCCAGGTCCAATTGGTAGTGCTTTAATGTTACATGATCTTTTAATCTATCACAATTAAATTTAATCAGAGCCTCTCCTCTTACCTTTCAAGCATTAGATATTCTACTTCGAATTTTTGCGACAATGAGATAATTGTCTGAATCAATGTTAGCTCCATGCATTGATCTTACATCCATGATATTTGATATGTGTCTTGAATCAATGAGTACGTGGTTTATTTGGTTAGTCGAATTGCTATCAGATGATCTCCAAGTGAATTTATGGATATTACTGTGTTCAAATAAAGTGCTGTCTATAACCAGCTATATTGTACAGTAAATTTGATCCAAACATGTTATTTCTTTAGGATCATAACCAGGGTGTATCATAGAAAAGCAACTTTTTTTTCTGTGACATCAAAATGCAGAAATTGCTAAAATAATCAATTCAAATATAAAAATTTATTGTAATTTTTGCTTATAAATTACAAGAAATTTTTAGATTTGAATGAATTTTTGCTTAAGGAAACAAATATATAAACTTCAATCACATTAACTCTATCTGAATATAATTTTAGTATTCTGAGAAAAATGAAGTATAGATTTTATTTTCTTTTAAAAGTGTGTTATTTTAGAACATTCTTGTTTTTATTCTTATTTCCCCCCAAATAAAAGATATGTCAAATTCAGTTTATCATTTAGTGAATAAAAGCCAGAATCACATTAAAAGAATTTTTTAATATTTAACTTTAAACTCGTGTTTCGCAATTTGATATTTGGAATGTATTTCTGATGAAAACTTAGGGAAGTTCTACATTAGGTTTCATGTTTCTTTTTAACATAAATACTAGAAGTTTTTTGCTCAATTGAAATATCTTAACATTTTTGGGCAAATTAATTTTTTTAGCTAATGTATTGCAGAGAATTAATAAAACAAAATTATTCAGATATGTTTTGATTACAATACCTCTTGTGTGTTACAAATATTATGGTTATAATTTTATTTTTTAATTATAGGCTAGCATGCTCCTTACAATAGCTGAAAATAGTCCTGATTTGCTGACTTTTTCAACAAAATACCAGACATATGTATACTATGGAGAGTCTCTTCTCAATCTCAAAGAGTACCGTAAAGCTGAGGTATTGTTTTTATTTTAATTAAGTCTTTGTTTAACTGGTTTCAAACCATTCTCATTATACATTTAACCTAAAATTGATGTTTCAGAACTTTAAAAATTATCTAAAACATTTTAATTATATATACTCAAATAGAAAAAATATAGTTAAGGTAAATGTTTTAAACTTTGAAATATTTGAAAATCAATCATGTTGACTAGCTTCATTTGTTATATAATGATCTAAATATATCTCCAAGAAATTCAAATCTTTAATATTTTCCTTTAATACTTGAGTTATATTTTTCTCTTTTGTGAACTGACTTTTATTATTTTCTATCATTATACAGTTTCACCATATTCAGAATTTAATCAAAGTTTTTACTCAAAATTTAAAAATGATATAAGTTTTGAATTAATTCAATTTGTAATGAAATCAGCAAATTTTGGCCAGCCTAAGCAAAAGTTTTAAATTATGTTAGTTCCCACTGAAATAAAATTCAGTATATATTCATTTCTGTTTTTTTCCCCCTGCATAAAAGTTATTAGTATTCAATATTTCTGTATTATATAATGTCTCCACTTCATTGCTTTTATCTGTAGTTGACAAAATATATTTTAAAAATGAACATGTTAATCTCATTTAAGCTGGATATTTACTATAAGCTTGCACTTTAGTTATATTTTTAATTATATTTGAAGTACAGATTACCTTATTTAAGTCTCAAGATTATCATTTTATGTGTCTAACATTTATTTAATATATATATTATATGCAAAATGCTCTTACTGAATTACATAGTTAATTGCTCGAAAATCTTTTATAATATGATTTTTTTTAGGCTATGTTTAAGAAGGCTTTGCAACTAAAGAAGTCACTAGCAAAAACTAAAGCCAAACTGCAACCATTTACCCAAGGAGTAAGTATTTGTTAAAAAAATTCCCAGGATGAATAGCTAAATTTTAATGTACATTCTCTTTCAAAAGATGGTATACATCTGTATTATTTTCAACTCGTGAATTGTTATAGTGTTGGTTTTATGTAATTGACAGAAAACCACTTTCTTATTTTAACTGCAAATTACCAATATTTTTATCATAAAATTAAGTATTTTTAAATCTGATCTCCTTATTTTATCAAAGTACTCAAGCTCTTATAAGCTGTTCTTGTTAAAACCAAATTTTGAATGCTTATTAGACTAGTTTAAACAGACTCCATGCAATTCTTAAAAATGTATGGAGCTGAAAAGAAAGCTGTGATGTTTAGCATTACTCACTGGTTTTCACAATGCTAATTTTTTACCATAAACCTGATATTATAGTTTTCTCATTCTTAATGCTGGTTATTTTTAATGATCTTTAGGCATTGTGTCATGAATATTTACTTAAAAAAGTCAACTGTTAAAATGTATTCAAGATAAATTTTATATGGCTTATAATCTGTAAAAAATGTCCTGCAGAGTTTTAGGGTTCCATGAGTAAGATTTTTAACTGAATTAAATTATATATAGGAGGGAGATAATAAACTGAATGTTAACAGAAAGCCCAATATAAAACAACTTGTTAAAAATATTTTATTTCATATTTGTTACATTTATAATAAGTGATTAAAAAAATCTTTAATTATGTAAGGAATTTGGAAGATTTTTAAATTTCTTTTGAAGATCTTTTATTCATTTTTTAGTTTCTTTAGAAGTTTTTAGAATTTTTTTCGAGGTGTTGACTGTTATTACCTAAGCTAGTGAACATGTATTACATAAAAATATCAAAAGCCATTAAATTACTTAAGAATTTTTTAAAAATTACTCGTATAGCAACTTTTAAAGTGTATTTTTAGCTTTATTTATTAAAATAACTTTCACTTTCAGGATGTGACTTCAGAAGTAGATGTTAAATACAAAACACATTTATGTCTTGTCAATTTAAAGCAAGACTCGCAAGCAATAGCGATAGTAAGTATAAAACTGTGTTTTGTATTACACTGTATTGTTAAGAAAAACATAACTAACATTTTAAATAATTTATTAAGCTAGAGAGTATAACAGCTAAACAAAGAACTCCCTGTGTTCATATGGCTTTAGCCAAACTGCATCACCAGAATGGCACTGAAAGACCTGCTATTAATGGTTATAAAGAAGTTCTAAAGTAAGTTAATAAAAGTTGATTTATTATTTTGTAAACTTTTAATATTTTTATGAATTATACATTAAAATAGCTTTTTTTATTTCATATGTGAAATGCATTATCTAATCTGAACAATATTATTTTAAGAAAATGATTATTAAAAATTTTGTTAATTGCATTTTAATGATGCAAACTATATATAAAACTAGTTAATTTTATTTTTCTCTAATATCTTGCTGCCTTACCTAATTACTAATTTACCTGTTTTTATTTTAAAATTATGATGAGATGCTCAAAATACCTTACAAAAAGAAAAACTAGTGTCAGCTTTAACAAAGTCTTTTCATAAAAAGATTTTAAATTGTTTTTATACACATATTTCTTTTTTTTTTCAATAACTTGACAACATTGATCTTATACTTAAATTGTTATAAATATGAAAATATTACAAAAAAATTCACTTTTAGTCATGAAAGTAAGAAAGTGTATTAGTTTTTTTTATTTGATAAATTATATGTGTATGTTTCTGGAATATTGATTATATATATCAAAGGAACTATACTTTTGAAATACTGAATTTAATACTAGTAAAAAGTTACATTGATTGTCATTGTGCAATTTCATTAAATAAATGTTTCATATTTTTAATCATAAGTGGAATTTGATATTTATATAATTTAAGTTATTAAGGAAAATTTTATATTGTGCTATATTCTATAAAGTTAAAAAATTTTAAAGATTCTATTGAGGTGGTCATATCAAGAACATTTGTGATTTTTTTACATTTTCTTTTCTTTGGCAATTAAGTTGCATATTTGCTTTTTTAATTATAATTATGTTAACAATGAAGAACTTTCTTTTGAATCATTATTGTTTATGTTTTAAAATTTGAGGATAAATTTTATATCATTTTCCCATAGCAGGTAATTTATTTTAACATCCTATATTGATTAAAAATTTTTAATATAGGGCCAAAATGACTATTTCATTTTTTAGATAATAGTTATATAATTAATAGCAACTTACACAATGAGGTGCCCAATGCTCATACCCTTGTTGCCCCGAAAATGAGTGATTGTCTTTATTTAGAAACAGAAGGCAACCAGACTTGGCTTATCACTTCCAGAGGTATCATTTTGCTTAAATGACATTAGAGCAATGATGTGTTTTACAGATTCCAGCCACCACATTAAAAAATGTGATAAATATTTGGTTGGATCAATATAAAATTATCCATCTTTCAACAACAAAATACCTTAAGAAGATAACTTTACCTGATTGATTAAAGTAATCATACGAATGTAATAAAGATCTATTAGCATTTCTACAAAATCATTATAATTCTTTCATAGATTAAATTGTATGATATTTTGTTTTCTTAACATTTATTTCCAGATTTTAGAAAATTTAGATTTATCTAATTTTCTCGTTTAACCTCAAGAATTAAGGGAATAAGAAATAATTTAAACATTAGAATAGTGTGTGTGTTATATTTGGTTTATTTTCTTTGGCAAATTCATGATTTATATTTTTACTTAAAATTGCCAAATCCAAATAATTAAAAGTGAGTGGCATAGCGGTAGTGCTTCGCACTCCCAAGTACAAGCCCAAGATTCAATCCTCAGGTAGGCAAGGTCGATTCAGTCTTTCTTCCCTTCTATGGGTTAACAAAACTAAGTACCAAGCATTCTTGGGCACTCAACACTGAAGGAATTATACATTAGGCTGACCATATCATTATGGCTAATGCTTTGTAGCCCAGGGCCCTTGGTCAAGAAAACAAATATGAGCACTATCCCCCCCCCCTTTATACAGTCTATTGTGCCACTTAGTTTGATTACTAATAATTTAAAGTAGTAAACCTTTTTATTTAGTTTTATTTTATATTACATACAATTTTAGCATTTTTTATCTTTTTTAGTACAATAATGTGCACTATTTTTAATACTTATTTCATGATTACAGTGCCTAAGCATAAATAGAAAATTGTCTACGTAAAAAATTCAGTACAAAATAAAATATTAATTGGATTTTACTTATTTTTAATGGATGGAAAAGCATGAAAAGATGGTTTAAAGAAACTGTTCGACTTCATTCAAATGACAAATATTTTTCCAAAAAAATTCATGTAAAGCATTAAATATTAGCTATATTTCACCACAATATTGAAAAAATATGAAAGCAATTAATTTCTATTTCATAGTTTTAAACAAAACATTTAAATATAAATTTGATATCTTTTGCTATCTTTCCATAGAGAATGCCCCTTTGCAATAGAAGCTGCTCAAAGTTTATTGTCTCTTGGAGTGAAACCAGCTGAAGTTACTGCATTAATGTTAACAGAAACTTTAAATGCTGCTAATATTGATTGGTAAGAAAATATCCAAATTTAATTATTTTATTTACATGCTTAAGGAAATGTGTTTAAGCATTCAGCATTAAGTCATTCCATAATATTATAAAACCCTGTTTTGCTATGCCTTAATGTACCATGAATTATACATAAATTGAATGAAGTACCTTTATATTTTATAACTTTAGATTGAGAATTTTTTTTTTAATTTACTATCTAATTTTTTCTACTTTATATGTAGTTCTCTTGCAGTTTATGAAGTATTGTGATACAAAATTGTTCAATAAAGAGAAATTCTAAATGAAAAAATTTAATTTGGTCAAAAACTGTTTTTTATCATAAAGAAAACAAATTTTAGATATCATTTCTGGAAAAAAAGATACCACCTTTTAAGTGTCTAAAAATTTTTAATTTTTAGTAGTTTCTACTTACATAGCATTTAAATGGCTTTAAAAAGTACATTCAGCTTCAATAATTTAAAAGGTTCTTTAGTTCTCTATATAGTTGTGTAATTTTTTTTCCCCAGTTTCATACATGTGTTGGGTACTTTGAATACAATAGAATATTTTGGTGATTACATTTTTGCCTTTATATGAATAGTAAAGTGGCTTTTCCATCTGTTTTGTTCATAGCTATTATTTGGTCTTGGAGATTAGATATACATTCACTTCCAAAAGTTAAGCATGAAGATGTAAAATGTAAAAAATCATCAAATATTGCCTTGATTGACACAGAATTCGGCAGGAAAGTAGCATATGTATATATATATATATGCATAAAATAAAATTGATACTTATATACAGAACTGAAAACAATATTAAGTTTCTATAAGTTATCAGATAATGACACACTGAAGATTTAAACAGAATTATATATAAAGAGTATAAAATGAAAAGAGGGCATTAATAGGGTATGTAATCCCTCTCATCTGTATACAAAATTTACATGTTATGATCATGCTTTCAATTAGGTGATAAACCACAGCAGAATTAAGCAGTAACTATTCTTGTAGAGCAGTTTCCAGCTCAATAAGATTGGCTGGGGGTGAGAAATGTGAAGATACAGCATGGCTGAAAGCATTTCAAAGATTTTCAATGGGATTAAGGTCAGGCATATATGCTGGCCATGCCATATGCACAATCCCTTCACTCTCCAAGTAGTCATCGATGATATCACCTCTATGGGGGTGTGCGTTATCATCCATTAAAACAAACGTAGAGCCAACTGCTGCAGCGTACAATCTTCTAGGGTTCTAGGACTTCATCTTGATACCAGATAACCTTCACAGAACCTCGTTTAAAGATGTGCAGGTTTGTGCAGTATCTTAATTAAATCCCTGCCCATGCCATTATGCTTCTGCCTTGGAATGCGTTATGTTTTGGGGCTGATTGCATGTTCTTTGTTCACGTTATATCCTTATACAATTGTCATTTGGCTCCAGAACAAATCTCTACTTATCAGTATTAACATGACATTGCCCTAGTCAGGCACAGTTCAATTGACATGTTCCCAGCACAACTTTAATTGTGCAGATAAACAAACATAAACTTGAGGTGTCCGGGCGTACAGTCCACTTATATGTAATTTTCGGCTTACGGTAGCTGCAGCTATCACCTTATCAATGGACAATGTAACCATAGATGTTACACATGGGAAGGTTGCTCTGCGATTCCGCTTGGCTAAAATTGCAATATATCAATCTTCCGAAGGGTTTGTAACCCTTGGACAATTCGCTTTAGATCTTCGGACAGCTGTCAGTATGGTTTGAAATTGTTTCCATAAACGTGAAATTACAAAATGATAAATGCTGAAGAAAAGGGCAATATCTGAGATCGACTGTCCTGCTCCAATACGCCCTTCAGCATGCCAGCACTTAGAATCTTCCATTCGGCTTCTGAAAGTCGTGGAAACATGCATGACTTAGAAACAAATTGTATGAAAGTTTTAAACACCTTCTTTCAACACTTACCATCAACTTCTGTAACCCTTCATAAAGCTTGTATCTTATAAGACTTCTCATTTTGCATATTTCTTGATTTGAAAGCATAATTGGCTGTTACCTAAGATATTTGCATACTTCCATCTACCTCTGCAGTAATTTTCATCCTCTTCAATTCTGATTGGCTTTCGGAAATTAGTATTTTCCTTTCTGTGCTTAACTTTTGGAAGTGAGTGTATTATATATATCATTATACAGTAAAAAGTTTTTTAATTGCTGATCATAATTTTGAATAAAGCATAACATTTTTAATTAAGTAAATTTAATCAAGTTGCTTAAAATAAAAATTTTAAAATATCACTTCTTTCATTTAACAAACATGAAATACTATTCATGCAATAGTGAAACAGTTTATTTCCAATTAGTTGTTTTATTTATAAGACATAATATAATTGGAAGTATGGAAAGGCTATAAAGAAAATTCATATTCTGCATATCCTACCAAAAAATATTGAAAATACAAATGGTGTTAAATCTGAAAGTTTAACTTTTTTGTGTTTTTATTTTTGTGTGAAATAATTTTAATTTATTTTATAAATGATTTGTCATATGTTTGTTGATAATCAAATTTGATACAGCATAAAAGATTTTCACTAGTTAGGAAAATTGGTAACCTTTTTTGTTTACATATAGGTATATAACACTTTCAGACTAGTTATTACATATGCATTAATGTAAAATGTGATTAAAATCTTGAAATTACCTAATGTATAATTAAATTTGCATTTTTAATAAAAAGAATAGACAATATCTTTATGGTGAAATGTAGATCTTTTCATTAATACTGTAATAAATATTCAAGGTGCATGTTTGATAGTACTCTACATCAAAATTTTAATCCTAATTTACCTTAGTAGTATATCAAACAACTTTACTGAGCAATTGTCTTATTTTTTATAATTTAAAAATGCTCCATTATTGCAGCAGTCATAAATGTTTCCTTTGTAATTAAAAATTAATCATATATTATGGAAATTACTTTTTACTCTTTTATTACAGTAGAAAACTTTTTACTTCTTAATTAAGTTTTAAGAGGTCTAAATTTTGCTTCTAAGTATAGCAATTCATTTAGTTTGAAAATGTTGTAAAAATTCTTTTCAACTTTATCCAGTGTTTAATGGAATTTAATACTTTGATTTAATACAATTATTTTTGCCACTCTTACTCTTGAAAATTATTGCATATTAATCAATTGAAATTATTAAAATTAATTGTATATAATAGCTCTAAAATAATTCTATTTATCTTGTTTTTATCATTTAAAAAGGCTTTAACAGTATTCACCCATAAAATATATCAAAAATATAAACCATGTATCTCTAAATAAAAATATAAACCATTAGCCCAAAATCCTTCACTGAATTCTAGCCAAATGACAATTTAATAATTTATAAGGCCTTTTTTTCTAGTAATGTTATGTTAAAGTATTTTTGGTATTGAGATTGATTTACAAAAAAAAAAAAATTCTTTTAGCTTATTTCATTTTATCATTGATTTTTTTAACACCATTTTTATTAGGTGGGAAGTGTATTTCTCATCCACTGGTAGATATGTAAAGATCCCTATTATTTTATTCTTAATTTCTTTTTATTTTATATTACATTTATAAAATATTTAAAAAATTATTAGATACATTCTGTATTAAAAAAATTTTTATTTTAATTTTTACACCTATTTTCTATGAAATTAAAAAATAATTAGGAAAATAGATAGTAAGACATTGCAAGCTGTGTAAATATATCTTATATTCTCTTCTCATTTGTTTTAGTAGAATACAAATGACAACGCGTATAAGCTATTTGTAAAATTAACATATGATTGCATCTATATTTGGTCTACCGTACATCATAAATATAAAAATTAGTGAAGTTAGTGATAAATATACTTCTTATTGCCTTTATAAAGAGTTAAATCAAAATACTTGTATTATCTGTTTCTGAGATTGTGCGCATGTGTGTGTTAATCAAAGTCTAAACTTGTTTTCATTAATTAAATTTTAATATTTCTGTATTTAAGAGTTTTTACAAATTCTTGTGTTTTATTATTTTAATTTTAAACAATTTATATGAAGCCTAAATTAGCGGGCTTACTACCATCCATTTTGTTTGATTTTAAAATATCATTTATATTTAGCAAAACATAGTACAAAGATGTGTTTTCTTTTATAATTGTGAAGGATATTGTAATTCTATGACTATAAATAATTAATGCCTATAATCTAATAAAGCTCTTATTTGTTACATGTATATATGTGTATTTATACTTATTTTTATTTTTATAAAATTCTCAAATTAGAACTCTAATTGAGAAATAAAGTTTTAGAATAATGTAATATTTAAATATTGTTACATTCAACCTGTTTTTTATAGGTTATCTACTTGGATAAAAGGGCAATCTCATTTGTATGCCCGTGAACTTGCACAAGGTGTTGCTGCGTTCAAGCAATTGGATGTGAAGGTTTATATATAAATATATAAATTGAAATAATTTGATCAATAAGTTATTAAACATTAGTTTAATTTATGTATTACTCATTCACTAACATAGGCTGAATTATTAGCTCTGTATTCTTTGGTTCAGAAGTTCATACTTTGGACATACATGAAACATTCATGGTTTCCTCATTAAGTTTTTAAAATATTTCAAAAAAAGTTTGTAAATATTGTTATTACAGTAATTAAAATATTTTTATGATCTTCTAATACTTCTTTAATTTTGAACATAAAAAGCTTATTCAATGCTTTTGATATAAAGTGTAGTACCTAACTGCCTATTTATTTACCTTATTTATGTAAAATCTGATCAAAAAATTTAGTATAAATCTGTTTAATTTCAATGCGTGCTTTCATGTGCTTAAAATTGCCTTAAATAAATATTTATTTTTATTAATTTTCATGTATAGATTGTTCTTTCTCTTAATTTATATTAGTTAAATTTAAGAAAATGTGTATAATAAGTTATTAAGTAAAAGTTAAATTATTAATTTTAATGTTTGTTATTGTTAAATATACTAGTTAAGTGCACCATATGCGATACAACTCTGCACTTGGATCTTTAAAACAGCTAGAATGAGATGTATGTAGAAAATCATGCAGAGTATAGAATAGTTTGACACAGGTTTAAAAAATTCAAGAAAGCTCTGATTTTTTTCTTCCTACGTAGGACTAACATATAATAAACATATATTTTCTGCAACAAACATTCCAGAAAGTGTTCATCTGTTTTCCTGTAGCCTATAATTTATAAAAGTTTTGATAAATTATCCTGTAAATATTCAGTCAAGAATATTAAATTACGTGAGCCTGATGCCTTAGCGGCCCTTGCCTATCTATAGCTCAACTTACCCAGACTGAGTGTGCTACACTGTATACACAAGTCCTTGCTTATGACACAAGTCCTTGCTAATGAAATCTTTGCAACATAAGTCCTTGCTAATGAAATCTTTGCAACATAAGTCCTTGCTTATGAAATCTTTGCAACACAAGTCCTTGCTTATGAAATCTTTGCAACACAAGTCCTTGCTTATGAAATCTTTTCTTTAAGAATAATTGTGCACTAAATGGTTACAGAAAATATTTTAATTCCATATTTGTTTATAGACTCCTCTTAGAGACAATGCAGATGTCCTGGTTTCCCTTGGAGAAGGTTACTATGTTAATGGAGATTTTCAAAATGCTCTGCATACTTTTGAACGTGTAAGTAAATGGCTTTATGATAAGAAAAAATATCGAGAATATTTTTTCATCCACTGTTGTAACAAATTTTATATTGTCTTATTTAAACTAAAAAAATAAAAAGAAATTCATAATTAAGGTGAAACTCAAAATATTTTATTAATGTTTTGTGATAGTTTTGTAAACATTTTAAAGGATTGTTTACTGGGTACTCACTACTGAATTTGGGTATCAGAAATATTTCCATTCTATTTGCAAGTTCCTTTACAATCATTAAAAAAAAATTGGATTGTCGTTTTATTATGCATCATTTATTCTCAGATTATATTTTTCAAAAAATGAATAGCTGGAGTATCAGCAACTTTCTCCATTAACAGACAGCAATACAAGTCGTTACTTAATGGAAGTTTTTTCTTATTTTAAGCATGACAGTACATTTCATGTATGATGTTTTTGCAAGATGCAGCTTTTCCTTCAATTAAAAACTAACAAAATGTTAATTTTTACATCAAGAACTTCCTAAAAAATTACTTAATATTGGAACATGCTATCCATGCCACTTTCAGACTTTTCCTATCCCCAAACCTCAATTTGATTTCTTGGGTATTTGAAAATCTTGTTAGTTGCAAAAAATTTCCTGATCTTAAAGACAAAATTGTTAAATATTTAAAGATCTTAAGTGCTTGTGTAGAATATCTCCCTGAACATTCTTTTGTCAATTGTAAAGTATTCTTGTGTTACCAGATATTATCTGAAAATGATAGCTATCCTGTTGAATTTATTTTGCTGTTAAATTTTTTTTATTTTATTGTAAATTTATGCTAAATGTATAATTTAATTAAAAAAAAAACTCTTAGGCAGCTATATTTGGAACCATTTTTCATTCCCTGAAATAAATTCCTGTCCCTTCGATATGTTGTACTTAAAATTTCATAAGTTTCTGAGCATATTTTATTTGGGCCTACAATAAAATAAAGCTGCTTAATAATGGTAAATATTGAAATTATTTTAATACAGATTAGTTTTTCTAAAAATTTCTATAAAAGCTATTAATTATTCATCAGTCTTTTTGTTTGTATTGCTAAAAATTTAAACCATATCGATTTTAACTATAAAAACTTCATTAACTATATCATTATGGGAGAAAAAAAACATTCACATTTTTTTTTTAAATTCCTTAATATAAAGAAATGATAATTTGACTTTTGATTTAGATATTGTTAATTGTTTAACTTTATTAATAAGCTTTGAATTTATATGTACTTTTACTGTTATTTCTTAGCTTTTTCTATATTAGGCACTTTTTCCATTTCGTTAAAATTAATATCATTTGCTTTGAATCTAAATGTAATTCTTAATCCAAATTGACTAGCGATTTAGGTCATATGTAACATCCAATAATATTTTTTGTAAATTTTGCATTTGATCTACCATAACTAAATTGTTTATATTATTCATTTGATTTGCTTTTTCTAATCTGTGTTTCAGTTAAGTCATGAGGCTTCATTTTTTTAATTAGTTGCAATTGACCTTTTGAATTATCCACAGTAATTGGTTATCTGAGTTGTCCAGTATGGTCAAGGATGAATGACTATTTTATTGAGGAAAAATCTAAAAGAATTTTTCTATAACACTTTTAAAATGCAAATGGCATTGTCCTTTATTGTTAACGATAAAGAACAAGGTGTGATCTGTATAAGAAACAATCTAACTTTTAATTAAAGCATAATTTATCTCCATGCCTTGTATCACTTATATGGTTGAATGTTCATAAAGTACAACAGCATGCTGTCTATAATACTGTTATATATTGTTTAGCAAAAAAAAAAAAAAAGCTGACTCTTAATGCTGCACACAAATACTGATAAAATGATCTTCATTAAAAACTTAACATGAATTTGCTGCTGAATACCTACCTATATAAATTAAGCAAACTGTATGGTTGAAATAGTTATTTTTCGTTTGAATAAGTATTTAATAAAAATTAATTATGCAAACAGTATTCTAAATTCTCAAGTAAAAATTCAAACTTCATAAAAAATGTAAATTAGAAGTTTTTTTTTTTTTTTTTTTTTCCTCCCCTTTTTTTGTCAAATTACTAACTATTCATCAGTTTATCAGTTCAGCACTATTCATCAGTTTATGATTTTAATTCTCAACTTAAGCATGGATAGTTTTGTTGATTCCATATCTTCTTTAAATAGTAAATGTCTGTGACAAATCGATTCTTGTAGGTAAAATTAATTATCTCCATTTCTAAAATTATATAGAAAAGAAAAGTTTTGAAAATCAAACAGATTTTACTTTTATGTAATTACTTCAATTTGAAAAAGCATACTTTACTTGTTTTTGAATGTTAGGATGTTCTTAATTAAGACATTTAGGATCAAAAGCTTCTAATGACAGAAATATTTAAAAAATTGAATAGCACTATTTATAATAGAATTCAATTAAAAGAAAAAATATTTTATAGGCATATCTTCTTGATCCCTTTATGGTGCGAGGGGCAGATATGTATGCTGCTCTGTTAGCTAGAGAGAAAAAAACCAAAGAATTAGAGAGGTATGATTTATATTTGCCTGATGCATTTTTCTTAATTCCTTAGAATTAAAAATTTTCAAATTAATAAAATTTTTTACCTTTTTTTATTTATAAATTTCCATAAATATAATTACTAAATTTGTATTCATTTGTTTGCTAGCTTGCTATTTTACCAGTCACTAATTTTTTTTGTGGCTAACTAAAAATACTGAGTAATATTATGTAGTCACAAACTATTTATAATTATTAGCAAATATTAATCTGTTTTCACATTCTGCCATTACCAGATTCTCTTATTTTTTTCTCATTATAGTTTTAATGCTTTTAGAATTAAAATATTAGGCATTATGAAATACAATTTTCCTCTGCTTTGAACTCTAGGTTTGATTGATCTGGTACAATGAAATTAAAAGTTGTAGTATAAAGTATAACATTTCAAGTTATTGTGTTTTCTCTATAATCTGAATTTCTATCACTGAAAGTATTTTTTATTTTCTTAATCAAAATAATTTCAATTAAAATATATAATTAAGAATTTTTTTGGTGAACTATAAATGATACCATCTAATTGTTTTAATCATTTATCTTGATACTGATATATATATTTATCTATATGTTTGTGTTACTTGTATTATGTTTTATATACCTTTTTTTCCAATGATAACTTACATTATTTTTAATAAGATTTTTCAGTTTGAAAACTTTGTAGCAGTAATCTTTTGCTATCATTATTTGAGTTCATTTAATAAAAACTCTTTTTATTATGATTAACATTATGATAGAAGTTTCATTAATTAAAAGTAGTTTCACTTGATAAATCCTTTTCCAGACAGTTCTGTATTTTTATCAAAAATCCTTTTCCTAAATTAAAGACATCTGTTTTTCACAGATTGTTTTTGTTTATAATCTATTAAACTCTTGAATTATACTAAAAAAGATATGTGCTATTCTTTGTTTCTAAGTTTTATGTTATTCCAAATCTTGAATATCTTAATTAGATAAGTGTGTGTGTGTGTACATACACATGAATACATGTATACAATCCTATTTGTAAAAATTGTAATAGCCTAAAGGAAACATCAGAATTAAAGTTTATTAAATTAATGATATATATATAAGTATAAATAAATTATATATAAGTATAAATAAATTATTAGCTTTTAAAAGCAAAGTAACAATATTAACTGTCTGAAATAAGTATTTATTGATACATACATGTATTATAATAATTACTATCATAGCATGTAACATGGAGTTAATAAATTTTGAATGTTACCTGGAAGAAAAGCCTTCTTTATTGTTTGTATGTGTACAAATTGTTCAGATGATGAAATTATAAATGGAGTAACATAAGCAAAGCATCAGCCATTGAAGTTACATACATATTATTCAATTGACAATACATTATATAAAATAATTATTTCTAGGTGTCTTTCTAAAAATAAATCAGGAACATTCCTTAGAACATGTGAGCCATCAGTGTCCAGTTGAAAGATAACCATAGAAATATCTAGAAAGAAAAAAATGACTTTAGACACCAACACTTCTGATATATCATTTGCTCTTAAAATCTCTCTCGTAATTCATAACACAGAAACTGTAGATAATATATTATCATTTGAGATTATAGCTCTATATTTGTCCATTTTAATGTTTAATAATGCAGTCTGATCATAAGTACTCACCAATTCATCATAAGGCTGTTAATAAAAGCAGGGTACTTGAAAACATTTGTAAATTTCAGATTTATAACCATTGCATTTGCAGTATTGCATGAAATTCTTCGCCATTATTGAGGAGTCAGCAGTGGTGAAGGCGGTTCTTTTACTTATCCCACTATAGTTACCTGAGTGTCCACTAAATAATATGGATTAGATCTACTAGCACTAGTTCAATTAAAACTTTACTTTTGGACCACATTTATTAATATGCTTAAGTACTGATTTTTGCATCAGTTTCTAGTTGCCATGTTCTTATTGATCCATTCCTTCAGAAATGTGCTGTTTTGTTTCCCATGGCCTGTTTCACAGTTGAAAGACATTTTTCATAAAGGTTTCTCCTTCATTCAAATTGTATGGATTGTTAAATGGTACCCTGTTCTATAAAAGAAACATTTACCTCTCATTTAACTTTTAGCCCTTGTGAGTAACAATTTTATTTTTCATGTTTTGTTACATTGCTCTATCAATGTAATTTTAACTGCTGCTCAGGTGCCTGCTACTTCATCCTTAACATCATAGTTGCCAACCCAATTGATTTTATCTGGAAACTCTTTTTCATAATTTCACCCGATTTCCCAATAGTGTATGAAAATATACTAATTTTTGGCAATTTCAGTGAAAAATTTGTTGGAATTTTGCCAGGAAAAAGTCTTAAGTTGTTTTAGGAACTTAAATAGTCAACAGATGGTGTACAATTAGTATATATAAATTTATTTAGTTAAATATCTTTTTCTGAGTTTCGAGTCCGTCATAGAGGTTAACATTAACTTCTAGGCTGCCAAGACCTCTACCGTTGGTAGTTGTATAATTGATATTCAAAGCAGACATCAAGTGCCTGTTTACATAAGCAGTTCAATGTAGAGAAATAATTCTAGTAATTAATAATTTAATTTAGTAAATATTTCTGTCAAACAAAGTATTTGTCACTGAATAAGTTATTTATGTTTTTATTCTTATATATAATTTTATAAGTTTGACTTTATATTCACTACCCTTTTCATTTATTGAAAATTATTTTCACTCAATAATCCAATTATTTTGTGTTGTTGTATTTTTAGAAACAGAAGTTTAATATATATTATAAATTATATTACACTTCATAATATTTTACTTGCTTTTAAAATTATTCTCTGAAAAATATTATTAGAATTTATAATATGTATCATAAATTTTGAATTTTCCTACAGTAAATTTTTATAGGCTAATTTGTATCTCTTAAAAATGAATTATTTGAAAAAAAAATTTTTCTAATATGAAATATTTCATTCGTAAATGTGCTCTGATTTTTGTTGGTTTTTTAATTCTTGATAAATGATTAATCATTGATAAAATGATTTAAAATATACCAGTATATTCATTTGTATGATTTTTAAATTGCTTTTGTTTTACATTTTTACTAATTTTAAGATTGTGTCTTGTTGAAATTTTATGAATTATGTCTTCATTTTGAAAATGTGGGTTAGATATTTGATACATTTCATTAATATTTCAGCTTAACTTCTCGACTCATATCAATAAATGATAATGTTCCTGAACCTTGGATTGCAATGGGATATTTTTGCTATGTTTTGAAAAAGGGTACTAAAGCAGTTAACTTTGCACATAAGGTAAGTAAAATCTTCAAAAATCTTAATAAATATTCAAAAATCTCCTGTTGTAAATAATATTGTTCGCTTGAAAAGAATTTTTTTCAATAACTTTAAAACAAGATTATATGTCAAATAATTTTTAAAATGTATATATGAAGGTGCTTTTATTTAATTAAATAAGATAGATTTATAATTAATTCTAAAGGTAAATCTAGTCCTATAAAATCTTCAGATTTTATTTAAATCTTGAAATGCATATAAGAAAGAAATATAAATGTTAATTTTGAATGAACTAATAAATATGTTTTTTAAAAATTTTCATATTAGATTTAAGAAAACATTCAATATGATTTCTAAGTTATTAATTTCATCATTATGCATTTTAAATCATTAAAGTTATAACTTAAAAAATGTATAACTCTTCAATATGCAATAAGTTTTAAAAAAAAAGTTTATATATATTTATATATATATATATAAACATTTTATTTTATGATTTTATATTTTTTGTTAAAGGCTTGTACAATTAATCCACACCATGTTGAAGCTCTACTTTTGAAAGGAAAGGTATTACTTGAATTAAAGAATTCTCAAGAAGCTATGTCTGATTTTGCTGAAGCTTTTAAAATTGCTCCTCATAGATATGAGGCTCATAAAGGCAAGCAAAATATATCTATTTCCTTCATATATTTGTTTAAAGATTCTACTGTAATAATTTATACCATGTTTGATAACATTTTTTAAGATTGTTAGACTTGTTCCAAATATGCTTAATATAAATTTTGTTAAAATGAGAAATTTCATCTCGTGGTACTTGAGTTTTAGTAACAGAGGATTATCAAAAGAATGGAAACACCTGTGTATAAAATTATCATTTCTGAATCTGCTTTGATAAACATTAAAATATTAAAAATGAATGTATTTCATAGTATGTTAGACCTTTTCAATTTCGAGACTTTTTTTTTTCTCCAGGCTACATTTTTCATCAGACAGGAGCAAGTGTTACCAAAATATCTCAATTTTTTTAGATATTTTGGTAACACTTGCTCCTTTGGTATTTCTAAAGGTAAAGTGTTTACTGTCATATTATATAATCACAATACAGAAAAATTAGTTTGCCAAAGCAAAGTAATGGCCGGAAATTCAGTGAAAGAGTCTAGTGGGTATTCAAGAAGATAGTAATATCTAAAAAGCGAGCATCTACAATAGAACTACCACTGAATCTGAAAGTAATCAGCATCTAGACTAGTGTCAATGTTTTCAGTTAGGAAGCACCTTCATATACAGAACAGGTGGTTACTTGTCACAGATTTTGATGCCAAATGCTGCCTACTGCGGTGTCTCACCCAAATCCTGATCGATTGATTAGTGGAAGAAAGTGATATGGTCTGACATCTTTCATATTTTCCTCTTCAATAGGATGATAGCATGTTTGAAGGACATGTTCAAGCATGTGATCATGATTGTCTTTTTTTAATGTAAAATTTATTTAGAGCACAATATACAATCTTTCACAATAATAGTATACCTATCTATGCAGATGGACTTGTTTAATTATTTTTTGATGAACATGGGGAGAAAGTTAAGCATCTACCAAGGCTGGAACTGTCACCTAACCATAATTGAATTGCAATAGTCTATTTTATAGTATTCAATATATAATCAATATCCTCCATTGGTATCTCTCTCAGAACTTTCACAATATCTCCATGAAGAATGCTCCAATATTCTTTTAAATACTTTTCAGCACTTGTATGAATAAACTCCTAGATAAATCCAAGCTGTATTATGTATGCAAAGTGGTCACACACCATACTAATTAAAGATTTGTTACAAATCTAAGGTGTTCTCGTTAACTTGGTAGCCACTGTGTATGCTCATGTTCATTCTATATACTTCTTAAGATTCTAAAATGTTTTTAATTTTTTATTTCAGGTATGGTTGATTGCTTATTAGCTCAACACAGAACTAGAGATGCAATTGGAGTTGCAAATACTGCTTGTAAACACCTAGGGCAGACAGCAAGAGCTCTAACAGTAATTACTTTTATTTTAATATAACAATATGGATACACACACAATAACATAAAGCAAATTATTGTATAGTAACACTAATAATTGTAATTACTCTTTGATTTTAGTATTTAAGTGCTTAAATATTTTAGTTTAATTGTGATTAGTATTTATTAAATATATTTTTAATAGACATTTTAATGATGTTAAATTTGCTTTATGTTGGCAAGTGATGAATCAGATATTTAAACATCTTATCCATGTCAAATTCATTTATTTTATCAAATGTGCAAGTTCTATTATATTTATTTTTTCAACATAAGTTCCTTTGTAGGGATGATTAAAAGGAAAAAACTGCTTTCTTTTTGTTTATTAACATGCAATTTATATAATCAATATTCAGCCATTTTCTCTGCATAATTATTTTGTATACTGTAATATTAGCTATAATAAAATTTTATATTTTTTCTTTTAGCTGTATGCATCTGTTTTGTCTAAAGATCCACTATCAGCTGATAAGGTTAGATTTTCCTTACTTATAAGATTTTATATGAATTGATATTTTTTGTTTTCTTAATTCAAAGCTATCAAGCAAATTTATTCGAAAAAATAGTCATTTATTCATAGCCTGTTACTGTTAAGTTTTAATTATTTAAATAATTTTATTTTTTATATATTTTAGAATTTTTTAAAATAATGATACACTAGCATTTTATAAAGTGTGCATATTTCATTGAAGAACAAACTAATTAAAATACTGGGGAAAATATTTGTCAAATTATACACAGAAAATAAATTTCACATGATCTATATTTTTAATTGAATTTGCTTTTAAGGTATTTACAGTTATTTTTTATCGTTGGTTTCAATAATAGACTTAACAAACCATTTGTCTTGGAAATCTAAAGAGCTGGTTTTAAATTTGTTGAAAAGCCTGAATGTGGTCTTATGTATGCAAATGTTAGAATAATGTTTTGGTGGCAAAATAATCATTTGCTTTATAGTATGTATAAGCTTTATCGTGTATATATATTGCTTTTAAAATATTTCACATGTGGAATTTTAAATATATTCAAGACAATTAACTTCAGTTCAGATTATAGTTCAAACTGAAGTTGGTCTCTAAAACATAAGGCTATATCAAATATAAAAGAAAAGCTTTAAAAACTATAAAATGTATTTTAAATGCAATCAAATTTCAATACATTATCATAGTAACTATATTATCATTTCTGTTGTTTTTGTGATTATAGAATGAATAAGACTAACTTTATTCACCTAAATGTTTATTAACATTTTAATTTTATTCATCAAATATAATCAATGTAATTTTGAATATTTCAACACTCTGGTGATTACAATATAAAAATAAAATGATAATAAAAGTAAAAATATTCCTATAGAAGCAGAATAATTAATAAACTATCAAAAGATATTACTTTAACTTCTATAATTGTAACAAAGAATCTGGGATTATTAAGAAAAAATTTGAAAACCCCTGCTTATAAAATTTTGCTTCTTTGCATTTTAACATTAAGAAAATTTTTTAACCGTTTTAAAATGTTCAATTGTTCAGCCAGATTCTATTACAGTGAAAAAAAAATTTTTAACCATCTGCAATATTGAGAGTATTTCTTTTACAATTACAGTTTTGGGCTTGATTTCAAAGTTCAAATAAGATTTCGATTATAAGAATCAGTCAAATGTTACTGGAGTGGCATGTGATTGGTTATTTTTTCAGTGCCTGCAAATTATTTTTAGCAAGAAATGAATGTAAATAAAAAGCAAAAAGATTTTTATATGTATTTAGTAATATTATCCACATTCCTTTAGAATGAACTTTTAACATCTTATGCTCACCAGTTTCTGATCATACAAATTATGAAAAAAAAATGCAGGAAAAAATTACAGGAACCTATCTAATTCAATAAAATTCAGTGAATTTTAACTTTTTGTGGGATTTTTTAAACAACCAAACTAGAAAACTTTTCTCCAATTGACTTAGTGTTTTAGTTTAGCTAGTAAAATATTTGAAATTTATTTATTTTGTTACAAGCTATATTCTTTAATATCAGTTACTGTATTAATTTCTTTTTAGGCTAAACCTCTTCTGGAAAAAGCATTGAGGCAAGATCCAACTTATCTGAATGCTGTATATATGCTAGCTACAGTATATGAGCAAGAAAGACTATATGAGAAAGGAATAGAATTGTAAGTATACAGTTAGCTAAAATATTTTTCAAATCTTTTTGTGAATATCATTACTTATTTTTTTAGATAAATTGTAACATAATTTACATGAACCCTGTGCTAGTAGAATGTTTCATTTTATTTTTTAACTCTGCTAAAAATGACATGTAATTATATTCTCTAATGATTTAACTATACATTCAAATACGTCTTAATATTCTTGATATTTTCTTAATATTCTTGATATTATTTGTTATACCTTGTGTAACATCTTTTAACATTCCCAAAATTTTATTGCAATATTAAATTTTGTATTTTAAAATAAAAGCATTTATTTGATGCATCATAAAATGTATATGTGATTAATATTTGAAATAAATATTGCCTATGACTTTATTCATATAAATCACATTGAAAACTTTTTCCTTCCTTTAATTTTATTCTGAAATGTATGCTTATTTTTGGCATATGAAGATGAAATATTATTAAAAAAATGGCTAATTTTTAAGTCTATCTTTAGGCATTAAGATTTAATTTATTGCTGAGAAAAATAGTTAAACATAATAATTCACTATTACCATTTTAAAACATTTGCTTTTCTTTTTATTATTTGCTTTTCTTGGGTTTAGATTTTTTAATTTAAATTAGCCTCTGTGATAGACAAGTTGGCGTCTATAGTTAGCACTTTGGTTTTCAGTTCATGGGCTCAGTTCCCTTTTTTTAATGTAGATGTTCAGAATCTATTATAAGTTGTAGGTTCCTCTCTTATATATATTAACCTTTTGTACAAAAGTGACCATTGTGAGATAAACAAAGCTGTCTATTGTAAATATTTCAAAGTAAATTTCTACAGTTTCTTATGTTTTGTAATTCTTCTCTATGATAAACTGTTTGATATATTAAATTTTATCATTTGATTCTATGCTTGATTTCATGTATTGCACATTTCCTTCAATTTCCACTGTTATTTTAATTTGATATTTAAATTATTGTATTTATGTAATTTAATCAAAAAGTTAACTTGTGAACTAAATTGAATTATCTTAGTTACAAATTGTTAAACATTATATTTTTATAATATCTGTATTATGGTCATAAATTATTTGAATACATTACAATACATAAATAATTTTTATCTGAAAAAATGTTTAAATTTACTATTGCCTGCTTTTTTTTTTTTTTTTTTTTCTGAATCTTGTCTGCCATTAATCCTAACATTATCAATAAAATATTTATAATGATTTGCAATTTAGATTAAAGAAACATACTGAGCATCAAACAACTTGCCGTCTTCATCAAATGCTTGGTGGCTTTCTAGCAAGAACTAATGAGCATGAGGAAGCTTTGCATCACTTTAGTATAGCTTTAAAGTAAGGCTAATTTTTAAACTCTTAAAATAAAAAGAGAATTTTTTATTCCACAATAACATAAACAATGGGAACTGGTTTGTACATTTTTGCATAACATTAAATATTTAGATTTTTCAAACTATTTCTTTCTGTTATATGAATAAGGTTGTGATAAAAAAAAAAAAGTTAATATAAATTAATTCATTGTTTCTTCATTGAAGTCACATTAATTTAATTTTTTGCAAAAAAAAAATATATATATATATATATAAATTTGTATAATTTCTAAAAAAAATTTCTTTGTGTGTGTTTTTGCTAATATGTAGAATTTTATTTTAATAATAAATAAAATTTAATGGCTACATAAATTTTTTGAATTTGCTTCTTAATATTGTATGAATAATTTGTTCTTAATATTTTATAACATAATCCAGTTAAATTTTACTTACAAATTTTATAGTAAGTAAAATTTAACTGGATTTAACAAAGATTAAGATTTGTTTTTTACTTATATTTATGATTTTAAATTCTTATCAAAATTAGTAACATGTGTAGAAATAAAATTTAAACTTGTATATTTTTTTAAAAGTTAATATTAAAGATACCACCTCTCAATTCAATAGGTTTTATAATTTTGATTGAAGTTCTTTTAATTGGTAAGGATATTTTAAATGTTAAATTGACGTTTTGTGAACTTTTTTCTAATTTAGTTGATCTAAGTTACGATTAAGGAAAACATCTAGGTTATGAGTCATCGTAAGAACTTTTTGCATTGGTAATGCTGAATGAGTTTCTTTTAGAAATTGTTTAGTCTAAAATATGTTTAAGGGATTATGATTTTTTGCTAAATATGCAGATTAAACTATAAAGGTGTGACAGATACAAAAAGGATAATTTTAATTCTGTGATATTAACTAAATATCAACTATATTCAACTAAATACCACTGCTAGTATGTTTCCAAAATTAAGAATATGTGCAATTATTTTTAATTTTAGGGACAGTTTTTTTAATATGTATGAAATAATAAAAAATGGACATTTGTTTGGTGTAAATTTATGATTGTAAAATTAAAGTGAAGGAAATTATGCTGGTTTAGTTATATAGAAAATTTTTAAAGGTCACTATACATTTGCCTATACAAACTATTAAATATCTATAATCTTTGGATTTCTTACTTATAAATTGTATTTTTGGTGAAAATTTCATGCAAAATTCTTCAATTTTGATTCAGTTGTATTATTATAGTTCAGATCATATTGTTTATTCTGTATATATTTTGACTAATTATAAATTGACTGAAAAATTCTAAAACTATTTTTGAACCTGACACTTATAGAATATGTAAATAATTAAATAATCAGATGATATGCAAAATTATTTTTCATTTTAGTGTTTTAAGAAAAAATTTATGCTGTTGAAGAAAATAAAAACTTCTAATGTTAAATAACACTGAAATTGTAATTTACATTATTCATAAATTATCCTGTAAAAAGTGTATATTTTGAAAATCAATTGACCAATTACATTTCTAATGCAAAATTGATTTTGACTATCAAGATAAATTGATCTTTAGTGAATACTCAAATGCATACGATAAATTTCTTTTTTTATCTATTTTAGTGCTTTTTTATTTATCATGTAAATATTTTATCATAATTTTAATTTTGATATTGTGAAAAAAAATGAGTTTTCTGTGGGAAATCTGAATTTTATTTTTTAAATCTTGAATCTATATTCCTTACAGAGTCATCTGATAACTAATATTGATGTATATTCACTGGAAATTTTTATTTATTTATTTTTTTTTTCATGTAAGAATATCGTAGTTTCAAAATTTTTCTTCGTAATATTGAATGTTGTTTAACACTCAATTTTCAAAAATTTTTTTTTTTTTTTTTTTTTTTTTTTTTTTTTTTTAAGTGTTTTTAATTCTTATAAATTTTGCAATACATTTATTTTGGAAATAGTTGTTTTTAAAACCTAATTTATATTTTTTTAAAATTAATTTTTATTGTTTTTCAGAAATTATTCATCAACATATTCTGTTTACATTGCTAATGTTAATTAGCAATTTCAACTCCTTACAAAAAATTATATGTACATGTTTTTTAATTAACTCTCTAAATTTTATAATCATTAGATAGTCATGGTGCACAATTATTAAATTGGGGTCATTATTTGGCTTTGATCTATTGTTTTTAGCATGGATCCGTCAAACCACAAAGCTGCTGAAGGAAGCCAAAGAGTTGAGCAAAATCCTGAATCTTCAGAGAGTTTTGAAGTAGAAGACATTGCAGATTCAGATAATGAGGTAGTCATTTCTTTGAATTATTTTATAAAGCAATTTATAACTCAAAGTATGCTTCATAGAGCATAATTTTCTGTAATTTAAACACAAAGCACTGTTTTATTTCATAATTTGTTACCTTGAATTACATTAGTAATTATAATTCTTTTTAATTTAATCTAAGTTCATTTAATATAAACTTTTATAATTGGTATGTTAGCTTTAAAAAAAAAATTTTAGAATTTTTAAAATTTGTGTGGTACATAAATTTATTTGGGTACAAAAAAAATTCTCATTGTTATATATATAATCTGAATTTTTTTTTTAATTTTATGGATGCCATTGCTTATTTTAGAAGTAATGTTTTAAATTTGTCAATTTTATTTTCCATTGAAAGTAAGAAATAATATTTAATATTAGGATTAATAAAAACTAATATTTATATGTATGTAATCAATTTAATCAGAAAAAAACATTTTCGTTAAATTTTGCTTTAAAATGTTTTTTTAGTGACATTTTAGTTTCTTATTTTAGATTAATTTTCTTTACTTTTTTCATAATTCTTGCTTGTTTATAAACAACATAAATTATTAAAGTTGCTCCAATTTTTTTCTCTTACTCCCCTTGACTAGACTGTAGTAAATTTGTAAAATCTTACAATGAAATATTCGTCCATTTAAGTTATAATAAAAAAAAATTAATATATATATAATTCATTTTGATACAAAACTTTCTTACTTTTTTATTTATTTATTTGCTGTAATATTTAAGTTGATGATAAAAATTAGAAACTAAAATGTAATGGTTTTTCTGAGTGGTTGGCTGAACTTAAAGTAAGAATGCTATTCTTAAGATTAATTTCCATCAACAATACAGAATCCAACTTGAGTTGTAAATCCTTTTATAAACCGGTCCATGTGATCGAAAAGCGACTATCTTGATCAACTAAATAAAAAAAAATCAGAAACTCTTTTTTATTAACTTAAACATTTCCTTGTTTTTCATGAATGTGTTGTCTGTGAAAAATAACTATAAATATTTAAGGAAAGGGCAAAATTAGAATAGTTTCGTATTCACTTTTAATCAGATTAAATACCATCCAATTTCTCAAAAGTCTGCCTTATAAGAAAGTGCTGTAAATATATACTTGGTGTCTATAAAATATTTTATACATTTCTTTAAATGAATTATTATTTTAAATTTTTATCATTAAATTAGTTAATGATAAAAATTTAAATTAATAGTTAGACTAAAAGTGTTTATGACCCTTGGCAATAGACTCTCAAATATATTCCTTTCATCAAACGTGAAATATCTAATCAAATTCGCAATAAATACACGCAAGAATGTCATTATCTACAGAGTCTGCTGCAACTGAAATCCTGGTCTAAAGTTATCAACTTTCAACACTTTCCTCCTGTAAACAATATTATTTGTGAATATACAAAGGAAAAAAATTTATGGTGTTATATCACAGGTGATCTTAGGTGGCCACATTGGACACCCCAGCCAAACCATATTTTTAGGTGAACCTCAAAGAATTACGAACACTGCTTTCTCAATATGGTAAAATAATATGTGGCTAAACCCGTCTAGTTTTGAAATATGAAATTCTATTTTTAACATGTATAAGTAAATGCGTCTTTCAAGGGAAAAAGTGCCAGTGATGCAATAGTACAAGTGTCCATCCTACACATTAACGTTTGTCGCGATTTATTATGCCAAAAGGATGAAAACAACAAACTTTCTTGAAGAATATTGTATAATTAAGAAATTCAACACTCAAGCACACACACATCTTCTACCTACTACGCATGTCTTTCATAGTTCATGATTTTAGACCAATCATTTGGTTCCAAAGCTTGAATAATTTGAATTTTTTAAGCATATAATCTTATTTTTTTCCGGAGAAAAACATTATGCTCGGTGAAAATTTATATTCAATTTTCTTCAATCGTGTCTACCGGGCAACTGAATGAATGGTTAGTATTCGTGTCTTTGAATCAACAGTTCATGGGTTTAAATATCACTTTGGGTTTGGATGTTTATTGTGGTTCAGAACCCACTTTGAACTATAGATACCAGTTTAATTAGCCCTGAAGTGCAAAAAAGTATAGTCCAGTAAAAACCTAACTAATTCTTGAAGCTAAGTTTGCAGATTTTCTAGGACTGCATAAATATCTACATACCAATATCACTAGTCCCAGGATGTCCGAGATTCATCCTACTTAAGATGTTTCTGATTTCTGGAAATGTCATTTTCCATTGGTGTACTCCTTAAATTAATTTTTTTACAAGTCACCATAACACGTGTGTTTTCTTATGGTATTATCATTCTCCTCAATTTCCAATCAAATAAAACATAACGTAGGATGAATTGTCAAATGAATAGTTCAAGAATAAGCTTTGCATTACATTCTAATATTTGCCAAAAGTAGGAGATAAAACATGTTATTAATGATGTGCATAGACAATATTCATAAAAGAAACAAACAAAAAAAAAACACTAATAGATGTTACTTACAAAAATAAAATGGTATTCAAATATGAAGGAACTTTCCATAGCAATGTTCACAATGAATGAAAGTGTTAGTTATTCTATAAGAATTCTGTAAATTTGCTTATAATTTTGTCACATGTTAGGAAATATAAAATAACAAAATATGTTTTACATTTTATGGACACCTTGTAGTATTAACTTTATCTTAATGATGTTTGTAATGTAAATAAGCATTATAGAATCATTCAATATACTGAGAATGACCTATATTTATCAAATTTGAAACATTATTATTAAACATAATAATTCTAGTTTAAAAATAGGTAATTCGATGTTTATTATTCTAGGATTATTAAATAAAAGTGAAAAGAATTGTATGATGTGACAATTTTCAAAAGATGGATGAGGAAAACATTTATAGCCATATATCTATAATTGGTAATGACTTGTACTAATGTCAATCAATTATTATTCTCCATTTCTTTCTCCCGTTCAAATGAACTAGTGAATACTATATAACATAATGTTATTATTTTATAATATATTAAAACTTTCATATTTATTCTGCTTAAAGTTTAGGTGCAACTCTGAAATACAATTGGAAAAAAAATTGTTTTAATAAGATTTATGACATTTTTTATCTGTACTGTTTGCTAGGAAGTTGAAAATTGTAGATTATTTCAACGTTTCTAATTTCATTGAAATAATAAATTCTTCATTGATGTATAAAAATATAGAATAATTTTAACCCTATTTATCATGATTGACGTTCAAAATATAATTAAACACCCTTCATTTTTTAGTATTAGCTTTTGTAATGCATTTTAAAACTTATTGTAGTCTCACATTAAAACTTCTAATTATTAGAAGAATTTTATTGTAGTAGAAGTAAACTATTCTATTAATATTGCTGCATATAAAAAATAAATATTTTAATTAACTGATGTATTTTTTCCCTGAAGTATATAAAATAAAAATTAAAATTTTGATTAAAGGATTGATAATGAAAAAGATTGTATTTATGTTGATAATTTTAAATTATGTTTAGTAATCTGAAAGATGCCTTTCATAAATACTTTAGCATTATTTTAATTAGTTTTAAAATGTTGATTTGATATTAACATTATCTAATATATTTAATTGAGTTTTATACTTCAATTGTTTTTAAAAAGCAAATAATGAAAGAAATTATAATTTCTCATTATTTTATTGAAACTTTATACATTTTTAAAAAAAATCACCTAACATGATTAATAAAATCTAATATCATAAAATAATAATATCTTATTTATAAAACAGACACTTCTTTTCTTTCTGATAAATATTATGATTATTTTAAGGAAACTGTTATCACTATATTTATTGTTCTTTCAGGGTGATCTGGAAGAAAGTGAAGTGGAACCAGTATGGTCTGATGTTGAATATTCTTAGAATCCTTCCATTGTTTCTCATTTCACTTTGTTAACTCATTGTCATTTTTTTTTATTTTATACATTGTAAAAATAAAATTTTTACTAATCAGTATTTTTATTTTAATATGTTAAAACATATATAAGTTTGAACTACATTCTGAACTTTAGTGTTTCAATGAATATAACAATTGTAAGTTTTGTTTAGTTTGTATTAATAAAAAGTAAAAATGCCAAATATTAATTGTGTATTTTATTTGCATAAATTATCATTACTGTATACGACCTGAAAAAGGTTTTGCCATTTTATTTTCAATTATAATCATTTCATAACAAGTAAAGATAAAATTTGTATACAAATTTTCAGAAAAGTATAATGAACTTTCATATAAGAAAATAATGCAAATCTAAAGAATCAGTAAATTAGATTCCCTTAGGTCAAGTTTCTCTAATTTAAGATTTGTCCTAGTGGACCTGATATATCAGATATTTGGCTCAAAAATTCAGTGTTAGATTTTGAAATTTACAACTAGAATAACTCTTATAAGAAAAATAATAAATAAAAAACAGTTTATACAGAAATAAACATTCTAATATTGATAATTCTTTTAAAATTTGTCCTTTAAATATATATTAAGTAACATAAATAATTAACATAATAAAATTCAACATTGTAATCCATGAAATTTATAATTTTTTTTACTGACATGTTTAGTTACATTATAAAATTGTAGATAGGTGCATGATAATCTAATAGAAAATGGCATCTCGTGTCCAAAAAATAATGGAATTTACTTCATACAAAGATCATGCTGGGAGTGTTTGCAGACATTAAAATTTATAGGATTCAATATTCTCTTACTGATATAAACTTGAGAGAAGAATTTTGAAGCCAATGTTAACCTCATCAAATGACTATTATTTCAAATTACCAAGCGATTAAATTTGTTTAACATCTTGTAAGCTGACAGAAATGTACCACAATAATGGCGAACTTCCTGGTTTTGTGTTAAGATAAATATTGGAAAATGTAATAAAAATAATTGATGTGACATCACGTAAATGTTTCAGTAAGAAAATTACAAAATAGTAAAAGTAGATTTATTCTTTATGAAAACTTAGTTGCTGTATAAATGAATTAAACATTCCACTAATAAAATTATGTTGGAATAACCATAAATTTATCAAAATGTTTAATGAATTATGAATGCCCATTGTGTGTTTTCTATTTGGAATCTTAATTATTTTTATTGAGATATAAATTGAATACTTTGGTCGATATGATTATCCAAAAAACAAAGTATAACATTTCACAAATACCAGGATGTCAGGAAAATTGTAAAAGTAATGGAAGAATTTGCTAGCTTAAGGTTTAAACGAAATTGTGTCTTAGAAGTATAGAACAACTTTTTACAAAAAGAACTAAACTCTGTAAAATATTACTCTGATTATTGAAAGTTTCATATATGCTGATTATCAGATAGTGGCAGATTAATCTCATTCATACATATTTAGTTTTAATTTTAAAAATTTTTTGTGTCTTAAAATAATCTCATTCACAGAAATTTTAATAAATAGTAGAAGAGAAATTAAAATATAAGAATTTTCATAAATATAAAAGGGTATGTAATTATATAAATTATTTAATTTGAAGTAATTTAGTATTGTCAAACCTTTTGTTCTGTACACAAAAATTGCATGAAAAAAACAGCTCAAAAGAAGCATTATGAAATTCCATATTTTTTAAACAAAAAAACATTTTATGTGGTGTTGAGGTATCTCAAAAAAAATCGCACTTTGAAAATATGTAAAAGTTCTTACAATACTTTAGTTTTTCATTTTAAGCCAAAAAAAACTTTCAAAATGTGTATCTGAATTAATTTAAAAAAAAGTAATTTATATTTGATTCATTGCCTGTTGGGGCCAAGGGTACGGGCACCACACTGCTTCATAATAAACGATTTATTTGATTGACAACGTAAAATAACAGATTTGTGGGGACGCGAGTAGCAACTGTCCCTGCCAGGCTCCACTTTAATCTCGTAATAAAGTAAAATATCACCAGGTAAGAGAGACTTGTGTTGCCCTATATAGCATATCTGATGATACACATTCAATTTTTTGCGTAGGAAAATGATTGTATGTAATCAAGAGACTGGCAAACTATGCGGTAGTTACGGCACGGTGTATAATTCTCAGTGTCATTCTATAAATAAATCATCAGATAAAATTAAATTATTCTGTCCTTACTGCAAATTTGGTTTGTAGTGTAGGAAAATATTTCTAGTAGTATGTCTGTGGAAAATGTAACTATTTTATTCATGCTGAAAGTAATTTTTTATATTAATTCCCTCACAAGTACCTTTAAACGGTGATTAATTAATATATAATGAAATTAAATCTGTATATTTTACCTCTTTTTCTAACCAAAAGAATGAATAAAAAATTAATTTGGATGGCACGTGCATAGAACAGGTATGTATTGATTGCAACATAAAAGCTTACGTAAAGAAAATACATGAATGTTTTGCAATAAAATAAAAAGCAATCTCGCTGGAAAAGTGTATTTTTTGAAAAAAGAGTTATCACTGTTTTATGTGTTAAAATGTCATAGAAACGTAACAAAAAAAAAGTTTTATTAAGAGATATGCCCACTCCTAGTTTGAATGTAATGGTAGTATCGATTTTCCATCCTGTCAATTAAGCTGTCGAAAGACCAGACACGGAGTAAGCTGTTTTACAGACCTTGTGTGTTGGAGGACTAAAAGCAGCAAACTATCTTCCAAGATAATCCAATAGATGCGCTATGGGTTTCAGGTCTGGATATCAAACCAATCATTCTATTCGCTCCAAATTAGAACTTTTAAGATATTAATCAACGACTATAGCTCGATGAGGTGGTGCTTTATCAACTTTCAGAATGAAATAATCGCCATTTGCACAGGCGTATGAATGGAGGGTCTCATTCCGACACCTCACACTTGTTAGCTCCTGCCTGGAATACATGCAACGAGTGAGATCCCTGCTGAAATCATTATTCCACCAACCGGTAACAATATTTTGACTGTGTTACCGTATATATAACACAGTATATGGATGGTATGTGGTGTTTTGTATCCATCTGACAGCCCGTGTCCTGAATTACTCTCCCTTGTGAGCTGGACTCGTCTGTAAAATGTATATAAGTACGTCCCTGTCTCGTCCAGAAAATATGCTGTCTTCAAAGGAGTAAAATTCCCCGGAATTTTGAGGGAATAATCTCAATTAGATATATAAAATTCCCTGGAATTTTGGACCACAGAAATTTTGAGGTAATAAATTCAACCAATCATCTTCAGTTTAATGGATTGTTTTGCTTTTCATATACGAAGTAAACTGTGTAAATATGCAAAAAAATTAACTATTCTGACTTCTAGTTTTACAAAGTTAATTGGTTTCACACTGAGCGAAACAAAAATAATAATAAAATTATTGAATTAATAAATGAAAAATATCAAGATATATTTCTCAGAACTTTCAGAATAAATATTGGTATTTTCATATTTTCTTCGTTATAAATTTATGCTGAGGAAAAAAATTAATTTTCACAGCATTAATATTTGATATTATACTAAATTGGGGTATTTTTTCCCCTTACATATATATAAAAAAAGTAGAATAAACTGCGTAATGCATAAAAAAAATCTGTTTTATTTCCTACTACGAAAGTTAATGTTTCGTTCTGAGAAAAATGAATAATCATAATAAAAAAATTAATATTTAATAAAAAAAATACCAGGATAGTAAGAATAAATATTGAATATTTTCCTCTTATAATAAATTCATGTTGAGAAAATACAACAAAAAAAAATACTTCCTCAACATTTACTTTTGAAGTTATTCTTCACTGGTTATTAACTCAAAATCGTTTTCTTTTCCTGGAAAAATTTTTACTATGGTAATTAGTAGTACAAATCATAAAATAAGTGAATTTTTATTTATTTGAAGAAATATCTGATAAAAAAAATAAGTTCATAACCAAACAAATAACATATAAGTTCCACTGATGATTTTAATAACTTTATTAGAAGTTTATCATTTAAAGCATTTAACCATTCCTAATAAATGTAAATAATGTTTCATTTAATTCATACAAAAGAATAAAGCGCTTAAATTCAAATAAAATAAAAAATGTTTAATGTTGGCGTAAGCAAGACTTTAATAATAAAATTTAAAAGCGATTGCTTATATATATTGCAATTATCAATTTAAGTAAAAACTCAATCTTGCTCAATGCGAGCAATAAGCCTATGAGCATAAAGGTCCAAAACAGTTTTTGGTTAATCTGTGGTTTGGGTACCCCTTTCTCGCCAAATGGGCGATAGACGCGCAAAGCGTGGTAACCCTGACAATTTCATCCTAAATGCACCCATTGTGGTAATCCAGTCTTTTTTGTTATATTTTTTATACAATTATATGTGTATTTTTTGTTACACAATTCGTATAAAAACCATAAACAATTCGTAAAATAATATATTTATTCACCATATTCGATTTTTTTAAGTCTAATTTACATAAAATTTCTTTTGTGATGTGAAACAGCATTTTGAAAAATTGTTAATCAAATTATTTTGTAATGTGTATTTATAGTTGTATGTGTTAAACTGGAGCTTCATGCTGTCGCATTCGAACTAAAACCTCTGTTATATATATATTCTTTTTCATTTTCGCTTCAAAAATTTTTATAACATCCGAAGCATTTTCAAATGTGCAGTTGAGCATGTTTTAAGGGAACATTACATATTAAACTTGTAATTGTAAAACATTCCAAGCAGCAAAAGATCTTATATAAACAAAAGACCCTATATTTGCTAATCATGACGTTATTTTGGTCAATAATTAACGATCTAGTTTGGCCCAATTTTAGATGGTCAACTTTTTGTTATAATGGAAAAACTGCAACGGAATATACACCGATGGTGCTCGTTCTATGTTCAGAAGATTCCAAAGTATTCAAGTACTTGTGAAACAAAAATAGCCACAGTGCATCTGGACACATTGCATGATCCACAGAGAAGCTTTGTCTTCTAAAGAAATATGTCCTGGTTTGAATATTGTATTAACTACGGTTGTAACAGTAGTAAATTATATAAAAATGAAAACCCAGAATTCAAGAATCTTTTCCGCACTTTGTAAAGATGTGGGTGCAGTACATTTATTGTTACTATTTTATTGGAGGTGATATGGTTATCACGAAGGATATTTTTGCAACGTAAATACACATATATGAATTAAGAGAAGAAATCACCGTTTTCCTAGAAGAGGTAAACAGACCGAAAGCTGAGAATTTTCACAATATTTTATTTGTAATGAAATTGAGCTACGTGGTCGACATATTTGAGAAATTAAATAACTTGAATCTTCAACTGCAAGGAGTAAATACACATATATTGGATACGAGTGATAAAGTTAAAGTTTTTTGTAGGAAATTGAAATTGTGGAGCAGAAAATTAAAGCAAGAAAACTTAACAATGTTTTCAAATTTAAATAATTGTATTAAAACTTACAACGCTGAAGAACAACCTGTAAAAGTTGTTTTTGTAACTGTTGAAAATCATTTAACAATGCTAGCAAAGAATTTTAAAAAGTACTTTCTTGCTGACGACAAACTGATATCAAGTTATAAGTGGGTGAGAGATCCATTTCAAAATATTCCCGAAGGACTCTCAATTGAAAAGGAAAAAACCTTCGTAGAGTTCACGGCAAGCGGCGAAATCAAAAGACAATTGAGTAATAAATCACTCTTTGAATTTTGAGTAGGAGGGGACGATGAGTTTTCTGCACTAAAAACAAGGGCATTTCGCATTCTACTACCATTTTCAACAACTTACCTTTGGGAAACTAGATTTTCTGCGGTGACTTCTTTGAAGACAAAATATAGATCTCAGCTAAATACAGAAAAAGAGCTGAGAGTGTCTATTTCGAATATTAAACCCTCCTTC
The DNA here is from genome assembly GCA_030067965.1 of Latrodectus elegans. Taxonomy (NCBI): domain Eukaryota; kingdom Metazoa; phylum Arthropoda; class Arachnida; order Araneae; family Theridiidae; genus Latrodectus; species Latrodectus elegans. The sequence goes on from CM057819.1 coordinate 40,068,923, forward strand.
GATAAACTTTGCTCTGAAAGACAGGCCCAAAGAAGTCACTAATAATTATTAAATTTGTTTTTAATTTAGTATGTTGTTATAATTTAATAAGTTAATTATTAAATATGTCGAAATGTATTTGCTTTGTGTATTTCTGTTCTTTCCTTTCAGTCACTTAATCAATTTTTTCAAATAACATTTTCTCTTGGATATGCTCGCGCCTCCCCTCCTAGGAGGACGCACCCCACAGGTTGAGAATCACTGAACTAGAGCAAATTTTTATCAAAGAATACAAATTCAAGAAAATACTAGATTTAATTTTTTAATAAATATATTATTTTATTTAAAAAATAATAAATTTTATAAAAACATAAAATAAATAATTTTGCTTCAATTTGTTTAATAGAATTAACAAAAATGTTATGAATTATATTGTAAATTCATACTGTTTATTTCAGAATATATTTCAGAGCTGAACAGTCTGAATTTACATTTAAGTTCATATTAGTTTTCCTTAAATTAAAAAAAAAAAATTATGGTAAGTAATGTTGCGTAGCTGGATTTAACTTTTTCAGTTTCCCATTAATTCAAAATCTAGTTTCCTATGAAAAAAAATTTCTATGTAAACAGAATTAATATTTATATATTCAATTTGTCTATATTGTTATTTTAAATGTGAAATATTACTTAACCTTGAAGTAATAGTTTTCTTTCTTTAATTTTTTTCTTAAATTTTATTTATTTATTTATTATTATTATTATTTTCCATTATAAAAGATACAAGCAATTTTCTCCTTAAATAAAAAATGGTTTACATAATCAATACCTAATTTTTCAAAATTCATAATTTATTAATTACTATTTGTTTTTTTTTCATATTGTTGTCATATAGAACATTTGGGAAACTTGAATAATTGTAGTATATAGCATTTTATTGATGACTCATTACTTGTTGACAAAGAGACAACTAACTCAAATATTCAGATACTTTCTCCATTATACATTTAAGAAAAGTTCTGGAACACCGTTCCAGTAAATCAATGAATTTTCTAGAATAAGCATACGTAATTAAAATTATGAACATGGGCCATTCGATAGAAGTTTACTGCCATGACCACTGCAAGCACGACAGCGAAATGTTTTAAGCCGAAATATTATTTGTTTTTATTATCAAATAAATGCTACATGTTGCTATTCACCTTGGTATAACATTATGGAGAGAAGAAAAGCACCAAAAGAAATATATAGGCAGTAATTAAAGGCAAATTTAATTTAGAAGGGCTAATTTTTAAATCAACCAGAGCATGATTATGTTAAGATTAAATTTTGAAACATGTTATTGTATGAAATATTTATAATCAAAACATAAGTAATAAGTTGAAATAACCAAATACAACCAGAAAGAATTTAATAATTAAAATACTGTGTTTCCCATTTGTTCAAAAATTAGACACGCAAAAGGATAATTAACTCATATTAAGAATTATAAAAAAAGTACTTAAATGAAACCCCTCAAAGGATTATCAAATGCTATCAATGTTGAAATGTGTTCAAAGTTTAAAATTTAGGTTTTCAAACAAAATTGATTGTGGCTTAGCAATATTTAAAACAAAGAGACAAAATTTACAGCATTTAAAATTAATTTTTTGAATAATCGTTTCAATGACATCATATTTTCAGTAGAAAAGTTATATATAATTTTTAAACTGCTTAATTTCAGCAGTTAGAAAATATTGTTAAAATAAATACATTTTAAATGTAATCAAAATAAACCGAAATTATTTGTCATTATTTTTTACTTTATGAATAACTTTTTTGAACCGAGCATATAAATTATAGAAAATCATTTGTTTAGCTTATCATATTAGTTTATTTCTATACCAAATTTTCGGTAAAAATTTATAATCGGATACCTCTTGATTTGTTGGCGAATTTTTTTGGCACCAACATAAACGATACCGCTACTCTAAAGCTATAAATTAAGTATTAAGGTTACGCAAAATTAAACTTCATCCCTAAAATTTATCCTCGAAACTTTCGCCAAACCACAAAGGGTACTAAATTCTATACCGAACCCTATAAGTAACTTGAAAACAATATTGTATGTAGCAGTTCTTGATTCTATTTAGATACTTATTGCATAATTTAAAATCCAAGTTTATTTAAATCTTAGAAATTTCATGTCAGAAATTAAACAGTTTTCTAAATGAAAGTCAATTAAAAAAGTACATGATTTCCGAAATTAAAGCATTGTTTTGGCTACTGAAAGTTAAATATTTCGTAGCATATCACAATATGTTAAATATATTTCGGTATTTAAAAATACCTTTTTGTACTTTTGTTATAAAATTAAACAATTTTTAATTATGTAGAACATAGCAATTTTTTTTATAAATAAATATCTTATAAATTTACATTTTGATATTTTTAATAGTTTTAAAAGCAAATATCGACATGCAAAAATGAGTAATTAAGACCCTGCCTCTAAATTGTATATTTGCTGAGGCACACAATTTTATAAAAAAATGTATTAATGTGCTGCAGTTATTTGTTATATTCGATTAAATATGAAAATTGATGCTTTACATGATATAAATGAAATAGTTAAACAAGTCTAGTTTAAATAAATATTAGTTTATAAAATTTCTTTAGTTTGTAAAATTATTGAAAATATTTTTTATTATGATTATTGTACTTCAAATTTAAGGCTTCCAGAAAATCATTGTTGTTCACTATTAAATAATTTTGTACGTTATTCAAAGAATATCTAATACAAATTCAAAAATATTTATTTTAATAATAAAAGTGCGGAAACTTGTCAATAATTTTGTCATGAAATTTTCTCTCTACTTCAAAAATTCTACATAATAAAATTAAGATGAAAACTTCTATAATTAATAAGTTAATATAGCAAAGGCAAATAAAAATAAAAACAAAAATTTAGACATTTTCAAAGAAAATTTTTATGAAAAAAAAAAGAAAAGAAAAGAATGTCACAAATTAGTTTCTTGCCCAGAGACTCAAAATTCTGGGTAATATATAAATTTCTTCATTTTATCTACTTCTGGAAGGCCAGATAGGAAGAATAGAATTCTGTAATTTAGAGAATTCTGTAATTTCTAAGCAATGTTTGGGTATTCCTGTTGGTTGAACATTAATCCTTTTACTTCTTAATCCTAAAGATGACATTAAGATTAAGTTTTATACATATTGGGATTTTATTTTCTTCAAAATATTTAAGAAATAGGAAGAGTTACTGTCGATCAAACGAGTTATTCTAAATAACTCATATTTTACTTCTTGTATTTGCCTAAATTGACAGTCACTTGGCACAGTATTTTGAAGATTAACCGGTGTAGGGTTTAAAGTATTGTCTTATGCATTATTATTATTTTCTTCAGAAGGTAACTGGATATTAATTTCTAAACTTTCATAAAAATTAAAAAAAAAAAAGGAGTTGGACATTTTTTTCCACTAGCTATTACTGCCAAGGAATACTTTTCTTCTGGAGTGACAGGAAGTGAATTGAGCACCGAGTTTCTTATTTTTCAGTAAAAAACACCGGTGCTTACGAAACGCCCCAGACTCTCCAGGACAAATGCAAATGCCTATGTCAGTACACACATCTTCGAGAAACTTTACTGTTATACCTAAAATATCAAGTGTACAGAAATGAATTCTTTAAAATATTTGTAATAAAAACAAAATAATTATAGGCAGGAAATTACTAAACATATTAAGCCTAAATTTTAACAAATTTTGAAATATTGTTTTCGTTAATTTGAAAATCATAAATGCAAATTCATAAAAGAAACTTACATTTAAATTTAAGGGGATTTAAAAACTCTCTCATTTTAAGTTTTTTTCTTTATTACAACTTAAAATATTTAAGAATAAAACAAAATGAAGATGAATCATACATGTTGAGCAAAAAATGAACTTATAATAAATAAAGCAGATACATATATATATATATATATATATTATATATATATATATATATATATATATATATATATATATATATATATATATATATAAGTAGTATATAGGGGGGTATATGGAACACTCAAAAAATGCAATATTTTTTGCAAAATAAGACCTATTTTGTAAGTTTTATAGTTGTTTTTTGATAAAAATATGCAAAAATAGAGCATTTTTAAATTTTTAAAATTAAAAAAAAGAGTATTTTTCATTAAAAATTGATGATTTTTTACTATAAAATTCAGTCTTTTTATCGTTTTTTAAGTGTTTTATGATAAAAAAGTTGATAAAAGTAAAGTTTTTTTATATCTAAAATTTAAACGAAATTATGTTTTTTTAATAAGAAATGTGATATTTTTGTAAGTTTTTTTTAAAAAAGAAGATATAAGCCGTTGTATGTGTTTTTTTAAAGATAATCTATTTTTTCTATATGCAAGAAAGGTTTTAATTTATTTGATTGTCCATCACTACCAATTGATAATTTAACACGATCGTTTCTTTTACCATATGCAAAACATGTAACCGATTCGGTATCAGTTGTTAAAGGTCTAGTAAATATAAATTCTTCTCCAATTTGTAATTGTATTAAAGGACTATGTGTACGATTTTCAGATTTCAAAAAAATTGTAATTTTCATATGCATATTAGTTACTAGTTTTAAATCAGGTTCTAGTAGTTTAGAGCTCATTAAATTGAATTCTACAGGTCTAAAACCTCCTGTATGATATGTTGCATATTTCTCTTTAATAGTAGCATAGAAATTTTGAGAATCGACATATTCTTTTGTTGCGGCATCTTTATTTATAACAGGATTTGCAACGCTTGAAAGTCTTATATTTCCAAAATTATACACACCATTTTTAATTAAAGAAGGTACATATAATCCATCATTATCTCTAATTAATATATTATCACACTTTTTATTATTGATGAGTGTTTTTCTGTCTACATAATATTTATTACACACATCGTATTTATCAGTAGGAGTTGGAATATTAATTATTTTTTTAGTAATTAGCATCAAAAGCATTTTTTTTTCAAAACTAAAGTATTGTTTACAAAGTAACGTTTATTAACAGCATTTTTTTTATTTACAGGATCTTTTATATTGCTAATTATTTTATCTTTAGCATCAAAACTACCTTGAGCTGAATGTATTAAACTTTTCTGTTCTAATTCTTTTACAATTTTATTCACATAATTCATATTAGCTGTATCATGTAAATCTATTGGATCTGACACATTTGAAATTCTTTTATGTTTTGCATTATAGTTTTCATTTTGTAAATGAATAAGAGAAGCATCTGATAAATTTCTAACATCATTTTTAAAATGTTCATGAATTCTATCCACATAAGATTTTGTAGCTGAATCATTCAATAATTTTGGTTCATTTACATTTCTTAAATTCTTTTTTTCTATATCGTAATTTCCATCGTTTGTTAATTTAAATCCTACACCTGGAGGACCTGGAGGTCCTTCTTTTATTTCATCATCAAACAAAGGATAATAAGCTGTCATTTATTAATGTAATAAACTCATTATGCTTTCAATGTTTTAATCATAGTTATTTCTTCAGATTTCGTATTCATGGAGCATTTTTCTTTCTTCCTCTGATAAACAATTCAGCTATATCGCTTTGATCTTTTTCAGTTATACAATCATCAAAAATTACTAGATTTTTCATACATGGATCTAAATCATCTACTTTTATGAATTCTTTGGAATCAGAAGAAAATAATACTTGTTCTTTTTTATATTTATTAAACAATTCCAACAATAATTCTTTTCTCTTTATGTTTTTACAATTTACAATATCTTCTCTTTCTATGTCATCAAACATTGTAAAATTTTCTTGCAGTGTAATATATTTTGGTTCATAAATATCTTTAGCACATACAAACAAACCATCAAATTTCAAATAATCATATATTAAATTAACAAGCAAATTAGTTTTTCCAGATCCTGAACTGCCTACAATTAAAAGTCTAAAAGGATGTTTTGGTAATGAAGGATTTTGATTTTCATCTGTAAATTCTTCAGGTTCTGTATAATCTTTTATTTTTATCATTTATTTATTTTTAAAATATCTACTCGGAGTAAAAAATAATCTACTCGTTGTAAAAAATAATCTACTCGTTGTAAAAAATAATCTACTCGTTGTAAAAAATAATCTACTCGGAGTAGAAAATTATTTAACTGATAAATAAATGGATATTATTGAACGTGAAAGAAATAAAAAATTAAAACAACAGATTAGAAATGAGTTAGAATTAATAAAATTACAATCTGAAAAAAGAAAAAATAATGAAGTTAAACTTGAATCCAATTTAGGTATTGAAAAATCATTAAGAGAATTTCATAAACCAGTAATTAAAAAATTACAAGACCAAGAAATTTCAAGAAAACAAAATCTTGAAAGTATTCAATATGCTATAAAAGATTTAACAGATAATATGTCTTTTTTACCTCAACATGAATCATCTAAACATTTGGACTATTCTTCAGATGCTGGAAATTTAATGGATAAAGCTGAGGGAATAATAAAATTAAATTTTAATAAAGATTTAGATTTTGATTTACTTAAAAATGAAGGATTAGAATTGCCTTCTGAGCTATTAAATAAAACAGATGAAGAGTTAGATGAAATAATTAGTATAGCAAAATCTAAACGAGATGATTATAAAAGACTTAAAGGAAATTTAACTAAAAACAGAAATTATAAAACCAGTGAGAAGAAAAAACAAAAATACAAGATAAAATAATAGAAGCCGATGCTAACATGAATGGATTAAAACTGTATATAAAAGCATTGAATACTCTTAAAGCAGGAAATGAATATATAGGCAGTGGTATAAACAAATTAGATGAATTGACAGATAAAATATGCAAAGGCTCTAAGTCTAAAAAATTATATAATCAAATAGTTATTATTCTAGATAAACTTTTAAAAGAAGGAACATTAACAAATGATTATGTAAAAGAATATTATAAAAAATTTTTACTTTAAATAAATGTATGTAACAAAAAAAGTTTATTTGAGTGATAATCAAATTTCAAAATTAAAATCTGGATATAAAAAGGAGAAGTTTCCTTGCAAATAGATAAAAGTAAAACTCCTAATTATGATTTACATCTTACCAATACACAAATCAATCAAATTGCAAAAGGTAAAAGAATTACAATTAGTAAAACTCAGTTACAAAAAACTGGAGGATTTTTACCATTCCTGATTCCTATTCTAACATCTTTAGGTCTTGGAGCTGCTAGTGGTGCAGCAGGATGGGGTACTAAAAATATTAGATAAAATTTCAGGATCTGGAGTTAAAAAAAACGTTGTGGAAAGGGAGTTTATCTTCCCTCGGAATATCCAACAAAATAATAGAAGAAAATATGAAAAATGAAAAAGGATTTAGAGGTACATTTACTATAGATATGCTACCTAAAAATATAAGAAAATTTGAAAACGGAATTATTAATTTAGATGTATCTACAGGTAGTGGAACTCATTGGGTTTGTTATTATAATGATCCAATATACGATTTTGTAGAATATTTTGATCCCTTTGGAGAATATGAATATGAAAAAATAAAAATAAAAAATGATTTTCTTCCTAAAAATATAGTCAATTATTTAAAATCTTCAGGAAAAGAAATTCGTTATAATTCTAGTTTTTTACAACAACCTACATCTGTAAAATGTGGTTTATATTGTATGAAATATATAACTGAAAGAAATAAAGGTAAATCCCCTATTGATGTATTATATTCATTTACTCAAGAACCTAGTATTTCTAATGAGAAAATTGTTACTTATAAATAAATGAAGTACCTCATTTTAGATTCTAAAAATGCTAGTAAATCAGAAGATTTTACAATTGAATATTCCAACCCTTTTTAATTTTAAGGAAATAGCTCTTCAGTCATTTTCTATGTACATTTCTTGGAATAATATTACTGACAAAAATAATAAATTTTCATATTTTGATGGTAAGAAATGGATAGATTTCACTATTCCAAATGGTCATTACAGTATAAAAGGTTTGAATCGTTACATGGTTAAATACTTTGGAAATGATCCTACAATATTATTTGGAATTATAGAAGAAAGACAAAGATTTGCAATTAAATTGAAAGATCATTATAAAATTGATTTATCCAAAAGTGAATTGTACAAAATTTTAGGATTTGAAGCAAAAATATATGAAGATGCAGAACAAGAAGGTAAATATATAGCAGATATAGCAAATGGAAATGATAATATTTACATTCATTGTGATATAGTAAATGGTGCTTATATAAATCACTTTCAATATGATGTGATTTACTCATTTACAACCACAAATCCTCCAGGAAGTTTATATTCTAAAGAATTTGAGAAACCTATATTTTTTCCAGTTAAATCTGATTCAATACATAGAATTAGAATGAAAATTACAAATCATCGCGGTGAACTAATTGATTTAAATAGACAAGAAGTACAGTATAGATTTATAGCTAAATAAATGAATAAACACAGATTGTACAGAAAGAGTAAGAAAATAGAAGGAAGAGGTTTCTTTTCTGATTTAATAGAAAAAGCAAAACCTATTATAGAAGAAAAATCTAAGGATTTCATAATAGAAAAATTAAATGAGATTTTATCAAAAAAGAAAAAACATGGTGCAGGATTGAAAATTTTTTATCCTAAATAAATGAACAAAATTTATGATTTGACTGATACCAGTTATTATTATAATAACGAAATTGAAAGCTTTGAATATAGAGAAATTAAACATGAGAATAGAGATAAAAACAATCCATATGAAAATGCTACATATAATTTCTTTATAAATGATACAAATGCTAATATATTATATTCTGAAGGTTATCTGCAACAAGAAATTAAAATTGTAAAAGGTGATGGAAGCAATATAAATAATGAAAATATTACTTTTGTAAATGGTGGTGGTTTAATTAATTCGAGCAGATTAACAATAGGAAATACTGAAATTGAATCTACTATTAATTATAAAGCAATCATGAATCAAGTTTTAGGATTGATAAATTTCACACCTGATTATTCAACATCGGAAGCTACTAATATGTTTTTCTATATGGATACTTCTGAATATGCTGACAGAGATAATTTCAAATATAATGGAACTTTGGTTGATGCAACTAAAATTACTGATTTTTATAATAACTTCAAAATGAATGAAAAATTTAATGAAGGATTTGCAAAGAGATGGAAATTCACTAAAGGTAGTCAAACTGTAAGAATATGGATACCGTTAAAATATATATTTGATTTTTTCAGAGAATATAGAAAAGTACTTACAGGATTTCAAATCAAAATAGAAATTCAAAGAAATGATAGTAAAAATATGTTATATACAGATATTCAAAATCCTGATTTCAAAGCAGTTGTTGAAGATCTATCCCTCTGGTTACCATATGTTAGATTTAAAAATTCAGCTGCTGTAAAATTCAATCAACTAAAATTATCTGATACTCCAATAGAAATAAATTGGGATCATTATAATATTATCAAATCAAATTTATTTAATAAAAATGCTAGTGGATCTTATAATATTCCTGCAACATCTGATGAAGTTTTAAGTTTATACGTCATCCCTCAATATGATGAAAGAAATGAAAATATGAACCAAAACAACATGATGTTTGATAACTTGGATATGACAGAATGCTGGTTAATGATTAATAACATAAAAGTTCCAACAGTAAGTTATTTCATGGATTTCAATAAAAACATTATAATCGAATATATGCAGCTCTTTTAGAAGCAGGAATGAACAATATAAATGCAGAAACAGGTTGCATGATAGATTATTCAAATTTTAGTAAATATCCTATAATTTGTTTCAATCTAGAAAATCATGAAAATTACACAAACCTGAATAATTTAATGATCGAATTCAATTGGAGGTTGAAAAATAATACCACTAAAAATTACTTTTTCTACTTCATTTTGAAAGAAAGGAACAAATGCTCCATGAATATGAAATCTGAAGAAATAACTATGATTAAAACATTGAAAGCATAATGAGTTTATTACATTAATAAATGACAGCTTATTATCCTTTGTTTGATGATGAAATAAAAGAAGGACCTCCAGGTCCTCCAGGTGTAGGATTTAAATTAACAAACGATGGAAATTACGATATAGAAAAAAGAATTTAAGAAATGTAAATGAACCAAAATTATTGAATGATTCAGCTACAAAATCTTATGTGGATAGAATTCATGAACATTTTAAAAATGATGTTAGAAATTTATCAGATGCTTCTCTTATTCATTTACAAAATGAAAACTATAATGCAAAACATAAAAGAATTTCAAATGTGTCAGATCCAATAGATTTACATGATACAGATAATATGAATTATGTGAATAAAATTGTAAAAGAATTAGAACAGAAAAGTTTAATACATTCAGCTCAAGGTAGTTTTGATGCTAAAGATAAAATAATTAGCAATATAAAAGATCCTATAAATGACAAAAATGCTGTTAATAAACGTTACTTTGAAAACAATGCTTTAGTTTTGAAAGAAAATGCTTTTGATGCTAATAACAAAAAAATAATTAATATTCCAACTCCTACTGATAAATACGATGTGTGTAATAAATATTATGTAGACAGAAAAACACTCATCAATAATAAAAAGAGTGATAATATATTAATTAGAGATAATGATGGATTATATGTACCTTCTTTAATTAAAAATGGTGTGTATAATTTTGGAAATGTAAGACTTTCAAGCGTTGCAAATCCTGTTATAAATAAAGATGCCGCAACAAAAGAATATGTCGATTCTCAAAATTTCTATGCTACTATTAAAGAGAAATATGCAACATATCATACAGGAGGTTTTAGACCTGTAGAATTCAATTTAATGAGCTCTAAACTACTAGAACCTGATTTAAAACTAGTAACTAATATGCATATGAAAATTACAATTTTTTTGAAATCTGAAAATCGTACACATAGTCCTTTAATACAATTACAAATTGGAGAAGAATTTATATTTACTAGACCTTTAACAACTGATACCGAATCGGTTACATGTTTTGCATATGGTAAAAGAAACGATCGTGTTAAATTATCAATTGGTAGTGATGGACAATCAAATAAATTAAAACCTTTCTTGCATATAGAAAAAATAGATTATCTTTAAAAAAACACATACAACGGCTTATATCTTCTTTTTTAAAAAAAACTTACAAAAATATCACATTTCTTATTAAAAAAACATAATTTCGTTTAAATTTTAGATATAAAAAAACTTTACTTTTATCAACTTTTTTATCATAAAACACTTAAAAAACGATAAAAAGACTGAATTTTATAGTAAAAAATCATCAATTTTTAATGAAAAATACTTTTTTTTTAATTTTAAAATTTAAAAATGCTCTATTTTTGCATATTTTTATCAAAAACAACTATAAAACTTACAAAATAGGTCTTATTTTGCAAAAATATTGCATTTTTGAGTGTTCCATATACCCCCTATATACTACTTATATATATATATATATATATATATATATATATATATATATATATATATATATATATATATATATATATATATATATATATATATATATATATATATATATATATATATATATATATATATATATATATATACAGTCCTTAAAAATCATATAGTAATCTTAAGTTCACAACAAAATACATAAATTTTTATTGCGTAAATTACTTGCTTATTTATTACAATTAGAGTTTCGATACTGATATAAAATTTTATTTTTATCCACTTCATTATACACTTTTTTCATGCTAAGTTAAAAATTATGGTAGTTTATTCTAAAAGGAATATTCAAAATAGATGAAGAGAAAATAGCTCAAAATGAATTTTTCACTTTAACTTATCAAATGAGTTGATGCCGACCGCCCTGTCTAGTGGTATAGAATAGTGGTATATGTCTAGTGGTATATGTGCGGATAGGAAGGTCCTAGGTTCGAATCCCGGTTCGGCCTTGGGTGTACTTTTTCTCTTTCTATCTATCCTGTCTTTGTCCTTTCTGTGTATGAATGAGATGTGAATGGTTGCATACCCTATAAACGGGTCTCTATGGCATGTGTGTACTGAAGCAGTCGGAATCCGCACCAAATATGGTTCAGTATGAAAAAGTGGAGCAGCGCACCTCATATTGCTAGCCTAGCTGGCACAAGATAAAAAAAAATGAGTTAATCCAAGTTCTGAAATTTAGTCTCCTCAAGCAGTTAATCAAGTAATTAACTTGTGATTGTGTTGGATTTACAGAACAATTCGTAAAATTACAAAATTCATCCTCTAATAAAAGTGCATTTTCTTGACGACGAATATCTTCTGCTGGTCCCATGCCAGAAGAAAAGCAAGCAGAAAACCTTTTTTTCAACAGAAGGAAAATAAATTTATGAATCTCATCCCCACATAATATGATTATTTAACTAAGTAAATCACAGAATTAACCTGAAATGTGCCACTGACTCTTAACATTCTTAATACATCACCAGAACTAGTATTATGTAAATGACTCAGAGATAATTTTATTCCTCCAACTAAAAGGGAAGTTAATTTAAGAAAGTATCTTTAGTAATATATATTTTCTTGATAATTATTTTAAAGTAACTGCGCTCTCTCTGCATTTCTTTCAGAGTTGCTTGATTTATTCAACTTGCTCTTCACACACTTCCACGTTTTACTTAATTTCATTCTATAAAATGTAAATTAAGCAACAGTTAACTTAAATAAAAAGAAATACTGAAAACAGATGAGAATATTAAAAGAAAACTTCGTTTTTAAGTGCTCCATTGTCTTTGCTTTGAGAAACACTCATTAAAGCGTTGAAAATGCTTTAGACATATGTGCTATGAATATTAATATTGCAAAAAACAGATATATATATATATATATATATACCAAGATATTTTACGCTGAAAATTAGTATTTGAAAAACATGTTATCCATTTATTGGTTATTTGCGAAAATGTATTTTCAAAATGCTTGGCTTCTATTCCATCTTGAAGCTTAATCCTAAAAATTGTGATTTCTTTCGAAGATTTCTCATCATCCATAATGAGATGTCCATGTTTCTCTTTTAACTTAGGTAGTATTAAATAGCATATAATATTAATTTCATTTATATTCTTTGGGATATTAGAAAAATAATTTATTTTTGATTTGTAGTCCTTTTAAGCTTGGACAAACAATTAACGGGAAGGCACAGTTAAAAATATGCAACCTTTTTAGTTAGTTTTAATTGCGAAAATATAAGTTTGTGCCAAGAATCCATTGGCAACTTTTGCTTCGGCAACAAGGTGCGGAATCTTCAAGGGTATCACAATTGATGTAATCATCAGTATCAAAACATACTCGTGGGGGTTTGATTTCTTTGTCTCTCAAACCAAATGCTTCTTTCATTATTTTTTGCACACGAGGGCTAATCAGACCGAGACTTACGATTTAAAGTGGATTCTGAACCATTACAAATATGCATATCCAAGGTGGGCTTCGAATCCACGAATTACTTAACCGAAGGCACAAGAGTGCTAACTATTCGATTGCCAACTCGGCAGTTTGTTTATCAAAGAATGAGACTTACACGTGGAGATCACATTCTTATAAATACATATTATCTGGTCCATGAAACTTCTTATATTGAATAATTATTAGTAAAAGATTAAATGAATGTAATAAATGTTTTCGGAGTTAAAAATTATACTTGCGTAATTTCTGAATATCTTGATATCATTGGATCGCACCTGATTAGGAAATAGTATATTGACTAACCCATGCTCGTTATAATGTCTGATTTTTTCAAATTTCATAATATACGATTTTCTATACGTATTTTCACTGAATGGCCTGATCAATGATTTTTGCACCAAAAGAAAATGTATAAATTATATATAAAACAGCTTTCTTCTAATAAGAACTATTAGATTTCAGGCTTCTGATTAAATAGAACAGCAAGTTTTGAATTTTTTACTGAACGAAAAAAATTTCTTTAATTTTTTATAATTGTGTTGTAGTCTGAAGTTTTATTTAGAGATACAAAATTTTGAATCACGGGAATTAACTCTAGAATTTTGAGGGAGTAAACTCAACCAATCATTTCTTGCTTAATGGATTGTTTTGCCTTATATATATGAAAAGTGAAGCAAATTATGCAAGAAAAAAATATTTATCCTGTCTTCTAATATTAAAGTTCGTAGATTCGTACGGAGAAAATCAAAAATACTCATTAAAATAATAGAAATATTGAATTGATATTTTATAAAAAATATCAAGATATTTTTCTCAAGACTTTCAGAATAAATATGGACATTTCCCTGCTTCTTTCGTTATAAATTTATAAATTCATGCTGATAAAAAAGAAACATTAATTTTTGAAGTTATTTTAAAGTGGTCTTTAACGCAAAATTGTTTTTTTTCTGGAATACATTTTATTTCAGTAATTAGTAATAAGAATCATAAAAGTGGATGTTTTTATTTATTTTAAGAAATGTCAAAAAAAAACTCTCAGAGTTTTTCAAAATTTCCGAGGCTTTTTAAAATTACCAAGGGAATAAACAGGATTTTTTTCTCCCTCCTTTACAACACTAGTTTTATTTTAATTTGGTAATCTAAACAAAAAACAGTTCAAAAATTGAAGTTCAATTTGAATTTCACAAATTAGCAGTTAAATCTGAAAAGTGGAGTCATGTATAAAACATTTCAAAATCTTCAAAATATCTTGCACTGGCATAAGCAAAGTTTTCAATTCGAAGAAAATTTGGGGGATATTCAATAAACAAACTATGAAATCCATCCTGGCCGTAGTATTTAAATTTTCGTTTTCCCATGTGTTGCTCTTACTGCGAATATTTTCTCATCAGACTTTATTTTCTTAATGTGGATCATGAGCGCTGTTACTGAAATTTCATGCTAGGAGTTTTTATAGTTATTTGAACATTGAAAATTGTCTTAGAATTCATTTACAGTGTATAAATTTAGTAACCACGTGCTATTTTTCAGCAATGTCAATGTTCGAACAATTAAAACTCTTGTATGACAATGGGTTATTCAGTAATGTTTCCTCTTTGGTGAGATTAAATTTTTTGCCTATACTTGTTTTTCAGCTTGTTTAAATTATTTATTTTAAAAACTAAAAGAACAGTAATAGACTTTGAATTATTTTGTACATGTGAAAAATTTATTTTATTTTAGAAACTTAAAATTCTAGTTAATACTTTTTTTTTTTATCTTTAAGCAAATTTAAGGTGTACCGAGATTTACAAAATTTTGCGCATATTTTCTATTAAAACATTGAATTTCCTGATTTTTTTTTTCTTTTAAAGCTTAAGAAAAAAATACTTGTCTTGCTCGTTCTTTGAAAAAAATATTAGTTTTATGTATGAAACAATATACAAATTTTTTATATCGTGTTTGAAAAATAAAACTATTCTATAAAAAATTTTAAAAGGTTTGCAATTGTCAAAATTTTTCATATGATATTTGAATAACATTGTAAGAAAATGCATCTTTAGAAAACTTTTTTATAAGAAAAATTGAGTTTAACTTTTATGAAGTGTTTTTTAAAAATTTCTATATTAAAAATTTTATTTTAGGCTAGCCTTCTTCTTACAACTGCCAAAAGTAAATCAGATGAATTAAATACATCATCAAAATTTCAAACTTATGTATATTATGGAGATTCACTTTTAAATTTGAAAGAATTCAAGAAAGCTGAGGTATGTCTTTATAGTGATTTTTCTGACATATTTGTAATATATCTCTGTATAGAACATTAATGAATTAACCTATTTATAACAATTCTATTAATGTAAACATTAATTAGTAATAAGATATAAACTGTATTAATTTTTAAATAAACTTTAATTAAAGAAATTTATACAATCTTCAACCTTAAATTGTTCTAAATAAATGGAATTTATTTTCAATTTGTGCTAAACTTGATAGTTAAGCCTCTAACCTATAGTTCAATTTCTTGGTTTAACTGCAGTGTCTGACATAGATTCATAATCTTCTATAAAATGAATATCCTTGTTTAAACTGAATCTTAGATGTATAATATAACTGCAGATTCTTAATATTCCTTCTAATGAAAAATACTTCTTTATAATCAAAATTTATTAAGCTTTACAGTGTTAATGAAAGTTAGATTAATTTGAGAAGTATGTGAAATTATATACCACAAAAAAGTTGGTGTTATAAAAAGTTTCTATAAAATATTGAATAAAAATAAATTAATTTTAAGTTTCAAAGAATGAAAGTTTGTCTTAAATATAATTTTTTATTTTTAAAGAATGTTTTTTGCATTCTGCAGTATATATATATATAAACCTATTGTCCAATGAAGTCAAATAATTAAAAGGTCAGTCTAAAATGCCAAATTAGAATATATTTGATTAATCCAATGAAAGAAATACTCCATAAAAGACAGTAATTGAACTTAAAACAACAGAAATATGTATTTAATATGATTGCATAGCAAGTTCACTATTTAATTGTCTTTCTACTTTAACTATTGAAATTGAAAGTTTTTTCTTATATATCTACCATGCAAACAAGAGAAAATAACATTTTCAAGTAATTAAGACTTTTGTAAACTCAAAATGAAGTTTTTGAATTGCTTTATAAAAAAAAATTTTTTTTAAATAAATGAGATTTCTTTTTAACTTGACATTAAAATTTTAGTAATGATTTAGATGTTTATTAGACTTTAAAGCAAAATAAAAAAATGTTATTTCTTTTATAAGAAAGACTTTCTGAATGATTAATTTGAAAGTGATCAGTTATTAATTTGTATAAACTTTTCAAATTTAATTAAAAGAATGTCTAGAATACTCCTAATATATAGTTAATTCATTTTAATGAAAGCCATGCTTGATATTTAAGAATTTAATGTAAATGTGTAGAGTATACAAATATGTTCACCTTTAATTAGTTTTTGATGGCAAGGTCTATTGTTTGTAGGATTGAAATCACTATTTTAAAGAGAAATTTGTAAATGTCTATAATCAATATTTAATTTAAAATATTTAACTGTAAATTTTTTCAAATATGAAAAAATATGTTAGTCTTTGATTTACAGATGTATAGTTATTTATAGTTGAAAAAATTCTAATTAAAATCTTACAAACCATGGTTTGTATGGGTTTGGCAGTTTTAAATTTTTGCGAAAAGTGTTGCAATTATCTTGTACTTTTAACTTGCATTATTTTATGCAGTAACCTGTTTTCAAAATTGTGATCACTCTTAAACTTTGAATGTTACATTTTTGTGGTATTTTTTGATTTTAAAATATTTCATTATAATTGCTACCGAAATATTACTAAGTGAATAAGTAGAAATTAATGTGTTACTAATTTTACATATTGCAAGATAAGTGTAAAATAACTAAAAATCAATACTATTCCTACTCAATTAAATATTAATAACACATTTTTATATATATATATATTTCAATTTATCAAAAGAATACAAACACTTTGCGAACATAATACCAAGAAGGTATTAGCAATTAGTTACTGTGCTTATATTTTTAGGAAAACTGATTTTAATTAACCAAGCAGTGGTTCCACTTTTAAACATCAATAAAAATGCTGTATAACACGAAAGAAGACTGTACAATAAATATAACTATACAATAATAACGTACATTTTTTATGAAAATTATAATTCACAGTAAATCTAAGTACGTATGTCATATTTAAGATTACTAAATGATACTCAGTAAATTACACCCAATACTAATTTTAATTAAATAACACAAAATAAGAATCATTTAATTGGCAGTTGCAGAAGAATTGAAAAACAAATTCAGTTTATCTCTATACATTTCACTTCCTACAAACTAATATTAAAATATGAATTTTTCAATTTGATTCACTTTCACATTAAAGTGAAACAAAAGCTGCAAGTGTTACTAAAACTTCGAATTTGGCGCATTTGCACATAGTGTTGTCATAAAATCGCAAGAATGCATTCTGAAGTATTAATCCACTATTTTGGTGCATTTGGTACTTCAACTGTCTCATATTATTTAGTCAACTAAAAATTTCTTTTTATTTTAGTCAATATATAGAAGAGCTTTGCAAATGTTAAGAGCATATGGAAGAGGAAATGGGCAGTCTTCTCAAACACTAGAGGTAATGTTTAAAAATCTTTCATATATGTATTATAGATGCATATTACTAAACCTTTGCCTTTAATATCAATGTCAAAACATAAAATGTGTGCTATATTTATTAAGATAAGTTAATTAAATGTGTTTTCCTGTGTACAATTGGTTTAATAAGAATAAAATTATTTTTATTACATCTTTAATTTAATTTAAATTGAAAGAAATTAATTTAGTAGAATTCCATTTTGTAACCTAGTTTAAATAAGCTTAAATTGCATGTTTTTAGCTTTAAATTTGTTTTTTTCCCTTTTATTTTACTGAAATAAAATACAAATTTCAAGTTGTAACATCAGATTAAAAGTCTAGCTGCTTTATGCAAGTAAAAAAAGTGAGATATTTTATTAAACTTTTGTTGCGAGAATTTGATAATATTTTAAAACTTGTTTAGCATGTTTTATTTGTTTTGTAAGGGTATATGTATTATATGCATGTATCTTCATGAATACAATTTTAAATTTGAATGATTTTCAGAAGATTTCACTAGTAAAGTAAATCTTGATAAATTGTGTTCTCCTGCCAAAAAATTCACTTAATTGAAGTAATACACTTAGAATTAAAAATACTTTTATAAGTATAAACGTTTAAAAAAATTTTATAAAATCTTTTACAATTTTAGGTGTTTTTGTGATTTTTTTCACTGAAATCTTTCATTTAAATTATCATTTATCTGAAAGACTTAGATTGTCATTTATGTTATTTAACTGTTAATCTTTTTTTTTTTTTTTCATTGTCTGTACACAATTTTACTTGTATGATGTTGTCATGAAAAATGCAGAATTCCAAAAAAGGCAATTTTTATAAAAGTCAGAATTAGTTTCAGATTTAAAAATTTTTTAGAAAGTGCAGTCAAAACAAGTAATTCCTTGATTAATTCCTTAAATAATTAATAGTCAGAAATGATAGAACCAATTTTGTAAATTTATGTGCTTTCATACTTTTTATAGCCCACTTTAATAGAAAAAATGAGTTATTATTTTTTTGTTTAGTCCAAATAAGAATAATTTTATTCTATATTCACAAATGTTGAAAATATTTTGATTGTAAAATGTTATAGAAGAATTTTTATAATCAGAATTTGTAATTTCTTCCCTTGTTAAAATAAAGTATTTCTAATTCAATAAAACAAATTACTTTTTTTTTTTTTTTAAACACTCAGTGACACAATATCCTACATGGATGCCCATATCTGTTTTGTTTTCATTACAGAGAGTCTTGTGGTGCAAAGCATAGGTTCCAATTAAGTGGTGAGACTAATGCAAAGCCCCCTTCTTTCTAATTCATTAAAAACCAAATTTACATCTAATTCATTAAAATAAGTTCTATTTTTTTATGTTAATAACATTGGTAATACAAGTTTTTAAAATAAAAAAAAAAGTTAGAAAAAACTATCAGAGGTATGAAAGGGATTTTCATACCAACAAGACTACATTTCAATAAGTATGCAATATGCTAAACAATCAAAATGGATTTTGATGTTTAATTGTGCATTCATTTTTGAAGTCTTGCATGATAAATGACTTTTTTTTTTTTTTTAAATCTGTTGTTGATTCTAGAATTTTATCACATGGATTTTTCATTGAAGAATATTTTAATGCAAGAATCTTTAGAAAATCTAGTATTTGTATATTGGTATATTAGAGATTGTTTGTTTATGTAATGTATTTTAAGGGCAAATATGTTATGAAAAGGGATTTTACATAGATTTTTTTTTGTATTTATAAATATTTGATTTCTCAGAACATTTAAGTGTAAGGAACAGTGATGTTTTATGAGATCTTTGATATAAATTTTAAGCAAGTCTAATATTAATGAATATAACAATTTTTATTCTGGTAACTTTATAGATGTTTGAATCTTAAATATAAGAGAAAACTGGTAAAATAATAGAAATCATTAAGATAGTTGAATAAAAATGATGGCATTATGAATGCAACATTTATTCAAAAAATTGTTATGCATTTTAATATATATTTTTTTTCTGGAAATCTTTGCTGCAAGGAAAATCTCTATCAAATTAAATAATTTATAAATTTTAAAGACATATCAGTATTCTTAAGGTAGAGCTATTAAATACATTTACTTAAATATAAATAAAAATATTTTATGTAATATTTTGCATTTTTATAATAAAAATATTTTACATAACATTTTACATAAAAATAAAAATATTTTATTAAAATTCAGATTGTAGATATTTTAATTTTTTGAACTGCTAGTTTTCTTTTTTGGAAGATTTCTATTAGATTTTTTTTTTAAGATAAATTCCATTTTGAATGAATATACATGTTAAAGTTTGTTTGTAATTGTAGGAAATAAAGTATGAAACAGAATTAAAGTATAAAATACATTTGTGCCTTGTTAACCAAAACCTAAAATCTTCAGCTGCATCTATGGTAAGTATAAATTTTGATATTTTAGTTCTTATGTAATTTATAGAGGAAAACAAATAGTTAATTTTGCAATTCTTCATTAAGTTAGAAAGTATTCCAACTAAACAGAGAAAACCCTGTGTAAATATGGCTTTAGCGAAACTTTATCATGAGTCTGGTGCAAGAATCTCTGCTATTAATTGTTATAAAGCTGTAATTAGGTAAGCCAATTAATGATATACATATATAAATAAATCGCATACATTTTTGTAATAAATTTTTATTTGGGAAGCAGTTTTTAAAAATTTCTCTTTATAGTTTTGGTGAGACTTCTTTATAATCTTTATTATAAACATATTTCCTAAAATAAAATATATAGTGATAGTCATTAAATTATTAGAGAAATAGAAGTTACTTTCTTATTTAAATGTACATTTGAGAAATTTTTGATACTTTATATGATTTTTCAAATTTGTTTCCTATGAATACAAGTTTTTTGTATAATTGTTCCTCAGATAAATCATTATTTTTTAAATTGATAATTTTATTTTAAGAGTTCTAGAATACACAGTGAAAGGATATTTATAAATTTTAACTATGTAAGAATAAGCTATTTTATATTCTATTCTATTTTTTATTTAAGTCATATTCTAACTAATAGAAACATTTAAATTGAAATGTATATGGATTTTTTTCTTATAAATGCATAAAAATAGAATTTTTTAGTAATTTTATATTATAGGAAAATGAAAATCTTTTGAATTTAATTGATTTTTAATGCCATTTATCTAAAATGTTTTAAGAATTACTGTTAAGAAAATTTGTTATTTTTACAGTACAAGTTGCATAATTAAGTAGTTAAATTAGTATTTTAGTGAGTATTACAGTTATCTTGGAGGAAAACCTGCCTGCTATTATATTACTATGCTTATTACAAAAATTTCATGATGACCCTTGTGTAAAAAAAATTTTTTAGTATCCTAGTAGATACTTTAATTAAAATGTAAATTTTGTGATACATTTGCAAAACATTTTGTCATGAAAAATATATGTAATTAAAATTAAAGTGTGTGAAAATGGTTTAGTATTTTATTAAAGATTCTACTAGCTATTTTACATACAATTTATGATTTATTTGACAAATGTTATTTAACAATACATTTATTATTTTATGTTTAAATATCATATATATTATGAACTAGGATTACTTTAAAGTTCTCAAGGAATTGCAATTGAACAATTAATTCAGTTAAGAAATAAGAGTATATGTGCAGTGATATTTGATTTTATAAATTTTATTTTATTAAGTATTGTATCTTATTTTATGATATCAGTGAATGATACTTTTATAATAAATTTTAATAGCTATTCATGTTTAAAAAAATAGCTTAGCTTTGTGTAAGTGATGTAATGACAAAGGGTACTTTTTTGTCTAATTTTCTATTCTTGTTTTAAGTACATACAAATATTCCAATAAATGTGATAATCAAAGAGGTTTAGCTAGCATTAACTCTAAATTTTTCCTATTGAAATAATATTCAATGAAATAAAGTAGGTTTCTGTCTAACCCCTGTGTGTAAAAAATAACCATTGAGTGCCAAATCAATGAAATAAAATATGTAAATAAAAACTCATTAATGAACCTATTATACCAAACAACTCTATATGCATTCTTATATCAAAATACTATCCTTTTCATATTTTATATACTGGGATACGTTTACTTTCATCTTTAAGTTATATTTTTATTTTATTAAATATATATATATATATATATATAAAATCTCAAACTTGATTTGAAATCAGTTTTGAATTATTTTTTTTTGTTTTAAAATTCCTATGTATTATTAAATTAACAGTAATTAATAGTTTATCTGCTTTTTAACTTTTTAAAAACTAGTTTATGCTTTATTGATTATTGCACAATTTAATTATTTTTATATAAATTTAATTCTTAAATATACATTTTGGAATAACTTCATTAAATTTTCTACTGTTGTCAATGTGTTCTACAATACTTTTAATTTGAAAGAACGTTTTTGATTTACAAATTTTAACAATTATGAATGAAATTCTCAGGGAGTGTCCACTTGCTACTGAAGCTGCTCAGAGTTTATTGTCTCTTGGAGTGACAGCATCGGATGTTCTGTCATTGATGACAGAAGGACCTGTAAATGTTGGCAGCATTGATTGGTACTAAGTTCCTAATTTTTTTTTAACTTTTAACTGTTTTCAATTAGTTTTCATTGTAAAAGGTGTTAATAGTAAATATGCTTACTTTTTTATCTTCAGTCGTTTATTTCAAATGGGAAAAGAATTTAAAAGTTTTTGAAAACAAATTTATTCTATAAAATATTTTTTTAATTAAATTTATAAGTTGCATCATGTTTTTAAAACATTGGAATTTTGTAATTTGAAAATCTCGTGATTCAAAATATCTTACATTATATCCAATTATAACATTTGGCTATAGATTCTCCATTTATATAGTAAGTTTTGCATAGGGGGAAAATAACTTATTTTTTTGTGTTGAAGACTTTACATTTTTGATGGAGGAAAAATCTTTTCTTTTTAATTTTTCAGGCAATATTTAAAATAATAAAAAAAAATTGTTAATTTAATAATTAGAATATTGTGTGGTAGAAATTGTGCAGAATTTGTATTAAATGTAGTTAGCAAAGGATTTTTAAGGAAAGTTATTTCCTTAATTCTTTTTTGCTGGAATAATGTCTGCATTAATAGGATAATAAAAAATAGTAAGTGCATACATTAGAACTTATTTAAGAAATTTACATTTGAAAATTTCAAAATGCTTGAATAGTCTTCAGTGAAATCTGTAATATGTTAAGAATAAACATGGTTAATTTATTGTGTTTTAATGTTAAGTATTAATGTAAACAAATGGCTAAAATTATTTTAGTAATTTATGAGCTTTTAAATTTGATAGAATATTGATAATTGAGTGAAAAAGTTTATTTTAGTTTTACTGCATCTGTTGAACTTGAATAGATTTTCAGCTAAAAGAAATAATTAAATTGTCCTTTGTATAAAAAATTGATTGCTCATCAGAAATTCTTTTTAATTTTAAAATTTAAGTTTTGTTATTCAGTCATTCTCAAATCCTTAGGTGAATTAGTTATATTATCAACAAATTATATCATACATTCATAGATAAAATTTTATTTTTAGAAGAAAATGCATATTTAAAACAAATTTCTTCACTTTTTTTGATGAAATCGACTTGCAGATATTAGTGACTGGCTATTTTGAAACCTTGCCAATCTCATTTCTGATCAAAATAATTCTCTTTAAAAGTATGAGTTGTAATAAATTTGTTTCTAATGTAAATTTGGTTACCCATTGGCTTTATGATTATTTTTAGTGTGTACATATATTGAGAGCTCTGTTTGATATTTATGGAAAGTAATAAATTTTTATCCTTTAAATGATTTTTCTGAAATATTCATGCATTTGTATAGAATAATCTTAAAATACACTGTTGGCCATTAAAATTGCTGCACATTTGAAATGGGCATTATAGGAAAATGTGATGCTTTTAATTTGCTTTTTCAGCTTATTCACTTGAAATAAGTAGTGTAACAGTACCTATAAAATACTTGTGCTTTTTGGACTTTGTGTTACAAAAACCAACAAATCGGCCTACAATGTATTTAAAGAAAAAATGTGCATCAGGTTTCTCTTGCATAAATTGCATTTAAATATTTTGATATTCAAATTTGTTTTAAAGCATATTGTGTGTGTGAAAAAAATTATTGGTATATTTCTGACTTTGATGTAAGTCTAATTGAGATTTTATTATCATAGGTATCATTGCTGTTCATGTTAGTCAAGGTCTCATGATTATTTGCCTGTAGGTTTCTGAAGGTTAAATCTGTATATTTAGGATGATCGTAAAATACTCCTAAATAAATTTTAAGGGCCTGGTATTACGAAGGCAAAAATTTGTGCCCATTGTATTTTTGTGGCGTTAAGACTTGTGACTCAACACTTCATTTGAACTCTACATTTATGCATGTTTCAGAAATGAGTTTGATATCATGCTTCTTGCTTTAATCTGATAATTATTTAAAAATTATTCCTTTAGAATGGCTACTTTAAGTAGCTGTTAGCCAAGCTGCTAACTAAATGACCTGACTTTCAGTTCAACAGCTTTTGAGTTCAAATCCCACCTTGGGCATGGGTGTAAGGGTTTGGAATCCACTTTTAACTGTAGGTGTCAATCTAATTAGCCCTTGTATGCAAAAAATAACCATTGTGTTATTAAATGATCCAACTAACAAACAAATGAATTAAGTAGCTTTTATCTAATAGATTGAATTAATATATATCAATAGTTTATTACTGAACTAAGAGTCCTCTTTCTATTTATACATAAAACAACTTAAGGGAAACTATTGTGCTGCATATTTCTTTCAACTACTCAAATAGTGTATTGAGCAGCCTAAAAAACTGAAGATTGATGTGGCATATTTAAGTATTCATCACTTACTGTATTCCTGGAGAAAATTTCATCAATAGTAGAACAAAGGTGACCTTTGAATGGTCTTTATTTAATAGTTCAGGCTCAATTTTTCTCTTCAGTAGTTTTATAGTGGTTTTAAATCCATTTTAAACTGTAGGTCTCAGTCCAATCAGCCCTTGTGTGTGAAAAAAATTATTGACTGACAAACCAAATCATCAATAATAGATTCAAATTAATAATTATGTTATCCTGACAAATCATGCTCATAAAAATACAACATTCATCTCCCATCTAACAGTATCTAGGAATTAGTTTTGGGCTCGGTATTCAAATTCTCTTATTACACTAGTCCTGATAAGTAAAAATATTTGTGTAATGGCACCTATATTTAATCTTGGATTTTCTTTAAAGAAATATTTCTGGCTTACTAACTTAATATTAAATTCATTCATCAACAAATAAGAGAATTTATTCGAGAAGCAAGTTCCCACAATATGTATATTTTTTTAATTTGAAGAAGGAATTTTGAAAAGTTTCTCTGTAATTTTATTCAATGTACTTGAAAGCAAGTTAAAGGCTGGATATAACAGTTAAAGCATCTGAACATTCATTATAAAAACTATTTAAGGCAACACAAAGCATCGATTGTGTTGCCTTCCTTTCCAAATTTTTAAAGTTGATATCTTGTTTAATTATTTTGTGGAACAAAATGAAACTTTTAATTGCATAAAATATTGTTATATATAAATATATATTTATATATAACATCATGTTGTGCAAGTTATGTTAAGTGCCAAATGTGTTAGTTGTAACATTATTTGGTTGTCAGTTCTTTTACTATGGATGATTCTTTCGTAAGAATAAATCATTAAAAAATAGGTCATTTATTAATTCCTTTGAAAATCGGTACATATTTTTTTCATATTTATGTTTAAAAAATGTATTTTTAGCATTTAATTAGGAGTTTCATGATTTATAAATATTAAGAGTTGATATTTTGTTATCTGAAATCTAAATTACTTAATTTTATGTTAGTTCTTTAGAATTACATCAGAACTAATTAATGAATTAAATTTTTAATACTTTGTCTCTTTGAAGGCTTGATTCTTGGGTAAATGCTCATGCTTACATATATTCTAATGACTTCCTCAACAGTTTGGAATCATTCCAACAATTGGAGAAGGTATGGTTTATATAATGTTCTTATATGTTGCAAATTTATGTCCTTTATAATAATAATTTTAAATAGGTTTCAGTAAAAAAGGTTTCAGTTTTTATAAATTGATATAAATTGTCTTCATTATATCTACCACTAAAAACCTTTACACCTTTTTATACCTTGTAAAAATGTAAAAATTACATAAAATGTTTTTTTAAAAAGAATACTTTAATTTTTAAGTATATAATTACTTCCTTTGTACTATAAAATTTTTATATATATTTAATATCATAAAATATTGTTACATTGTTATAAGGACAGTGAATTGTAAACAGTTCCAAGTAAGAAACATAAATCACTTGGTTTACTGACTGCTGGAGTGTATGAAATAAGTCATGATTGCAACATCCTCCTCATGTTTATAGGTTTTTGCTTGATCCCTACTTTTGGATTACCAAAACACGTTTACTTTTTGTTACGATAGCAAATTCATTAGAGGCACCCATTGTTTATTACTTGCTATCAATTCAATCTGTTTGAGTATTGAAAGGTGTAATAATTTGTATGGTTGGTTAATTTAAGGTTTTAGCATAAAATTTGTTACTATAAGAGTTGATAATATATAGCAAGTTTAACATAATAATTATAATACACTGCTGGTCGCCCAAAATACAACACCAAAAAAAGAACAGATATATCACATCAAAATTTGACAGATAACATGCTATGCAAAGATCAAAGGATTTGAATTACAGCCTTTTGTAAAATGTGAATGGTGACAAAATCTGTAATTCGTGTGATGGCCATTATTGGCTATAACCATTATTTTACTTCTTGTCATAAGAAGATTCAGATGTACTATTGAGAGCAGTCCATTTGTCTTCATCATGTTGTCAAAGTTGATCTGGTGTACAACTTGGGCAACAGGTAGTGTATCCATGGCCAATTGTGCAAACACATTTTCAAATGGTGATAGGTCTTGAGAACAAGCAGGCCAAAGTAGTGATTCAATATGACTTGCAAAGAACTTTTGAACATGGTATACTAGTCTGATCTCAATTTAGCTTGTTGGAATCTGGCTGGTATGCAATGAAAGCATACAACGACAATGGTCTGAAGCACCTTAGATGTAGTGTTGAGTGTACCAGCAATGCATCTAGAAGTATGCAGGAAGGGAATCAATAACCTCTCAAAACCATTATACTAGGTGCATGTCCAATATAGTGATGCATAAATCATCTTTCACAAGTATCTCCGGACTCAAATCTGACCATGGTTCTGAAGACAGATGAGGGATTCATTAATAAAGACATTCCAATCTCTTGTCCATTTCCATCGGTTACATTATTGGTGACTTATTGCGTGTAGTTTTCAGTTTTGCATAAATGAAACAATGGTGCCTTGCATGTATTCCACTCAGCTGGAAACATTGTGGAATGGTATATGTGGGCACCAAATGATGCATAATAAACTGAATCTGTGACATGACTGAGTATTCCATGACTCGTGCACAATATGCCTGCCATGTGCAGTGATGCAATCGGGATAAAGTTATCAGTCTCTTTGGTACACAATTCCCCACTTGCCTCCAGTGATTACAAATGTGCATCATACTTAGGTTAATTTGTAATCCTTATATGCTACTGCTGAACTGATAGCCAAATGGTTACTACTCTTGCTTTTAGTTCAACACAATCCCACCTTGGACTTGTATTCTTGGGGTAGTTTGGTGAATCCACTTTAAACCGTAGATCTCGGGTCTAATCAATCCTTGTGTGTAAAAAATAACTGATCGACGAAACCCTACATGCTACTATTCTTCTCTCAATCTCTGAAACTTCAAATTACTTGCTCAAGGTCTTCCATGAGGCAGTTAAACAGCTGAAGTGAAAAAAAAAGCAAACATTTGCTATATTTAAAATTGGCATTTGCTCTTCCTTTATATGGGGCTTGCTAGTAACTTTATTGATGCCATGAATCAATTCAATGTTAAGAGCACTTCCTCTAGCATTTTGGGTGGCCAGCAGTTTAATGTTTGGATTGTATATTAAAAGGAGTATTATTTTTTGTCTGAACTGTTTAATATTTAGTCTTATTGTACAGATGTGTTTTAGTTGATAAAAGTGTAGTATTTAATTTAAAGGATTTTATGTATAGAATATCTAGAATTATTTTAATATGAATTCTCAATTTATTTCTTTGCTTGGATATAACAATCGTTTAATAACTTAAATGAAATACCATAGAAAAATATTGGTTTTTATCTTTTATAGCTAAATTTATTATTATTAAATAACTTAAAAAAATTTATTAAGTGACTACTTAAGTGTAATTTATCAGTCTGGTTTCAGTTAGCTTTCATTCTTTTTGTTTTATTTCTAATTTATTTTCAAACTTGATTTTTTTGTTATAATGTTTTAACCATAACATCTTTAAAAGTATTAAATTTCCTGTAATAACATTTAAAAAAGAATAAACTCTTTTTGAAAAAATTGACAGTTTTGATACAAATGAAAATTTAGAAATGGTATTAACAAATAAAGTGCTGATTAATTTTTTCAGTATTGATTATAAAAATCCCTATTAATTTTAAGAGGAAATATTTTATCTTACTTATGCTGTATGCATATTTTAACAAATCTGCTAATTAGAAAATATAAACTTTAGTTAAATAAATTGAATAAATGTACTTGAATATTGAGTTTAAAATTTTGTTCATAAGTAAAATTTAATTTAAATTAAAATTAATTAGTAAAGAAATTTGGTTGATGAACTTTTAGATAAATGAAACTATATGTTGGAATATGCAGAATTGAGAATTTACAGCATAATAAAAATAGGACTTGACTAAATTTTGTTTATATTTTATAACAATTTTAATAATTTGGAAGATCTCACTATTTGCAAATATTCTCGTTTGCATATTCTTACATGAACTTTTGTTTGGGAATAAAAATTATTTCTCTAATGTTTCCAGACTTCTCTCAAAGATAATCCTGATGTTCTTGCATCACTTGGAGAAGCTTATTTTATAGCAGGTGACTTTGAAAATGCTAAACATGCTTTTGAAAGGGTAAGTTCAAATTAATTTTTATAGTCAATTTATTTGTTGCATTATCACAAACTTTGAAGGCCCCTAAGTACAACAATTTTCAAATCTCTTAATAAGTATATTTTTTTCATCAATAATTTATTTTGAGAAATTGCCATCTGTTGTTTAAAAGGTTTAAAAAATATTCTAAAGCCTTTAAACACATGTTGGCCTTTTCTATGAAAGTCTTCATAGGTTCATTGATCAATTGAATTCTCTTGCAGAAACTCACTTTTTTCACAGTGCAAGTAAAAGCTTGTTCTTGTATATCTCCAGTGTTTAGTCATGCTAAATCAGGTTTGTGAAATTTGGGCTTGTGAAAAGATCAATTCTGAGAAACCTCAGACAATCCAGAATATGGTCAGGGGTGGCCTGATGGTCAGCACACTGCAAATAGGCTAGGAAAACTTTTTCCATAAGAATAGGAAATGATAAAAATGTGTGCTGGTAAACCTAGTGATGTCCGTCTGGTCTTTCCTTCAACACTTGAATGATAATGTACCTCAATGCACTTTCCCTGGTACCATTGAATTGGTGGGATTGTTCACTATTAACATCTTTCTTTCTCTTGAGGACAGATCCAAATGTGTCAGTGACTTGGGTATATCTTAACTGCCCACCGCCAGTTTTAGACAATATCTACTGTCTTATTAGCAAGTATATCAACATGGGAAAATAGTGTTGTCTTTGTTAGTGATACCGCATAGCAACATAGAATGTGGAAGAGTTCTTAGCTTACTGAAAGAGAAATAAAATGAATATAGAAACTCACTATCTAATAATAATTTGGAAAACTTCCTTTTTGAAGTCTTGAAACAATGGTCTTGTAGTTAAGAGTTCAAAAGGATATTTCTTAAAATTATGTGAGAAAGTGTTCAGCACATATTTGTTATAAAAAGCCAAAAAGCAATTGTTGTGGCATTAAACTATTTCAATACATGAAATCTTAAAAATAAATTTATTTAATAAAGAAAGTATTTTTATGTAATTTTTTCCCCAATCTTTAACATAAAATTTTAGTTTCGTTAATTTTATTTAATTTGAATAGAGAAGTTATTGTTAACGTGTAACTTAATTCTCTTCAGTCTATTTCTTTTTAAGATGACATGTTTGAAATATTTCTAAGAGTTGCAATTTAGCTTCATTTTTTTTTCTCCCTTGCAAAGCATTTCTGTATAATGTCTTTTAAATTTAAAAAGCATGAATGATAATATTTTATGAATGCATTATAGTTTGTATAAATTTAAAGCAACTGAATATTTGTTTTTAATTAAAAATATAAAGTTTAATATTAAGTTAATCAAAAATTTATCTAAAAATATATTTTGTTTACATGCCTAATTCTTACATCCATAAAGTTTTTTACTGAAGCATTTTTCCAAACTTTACCAGGTATATTTCAGTGATGATTCATAGTATTAAATCCCTTCAGGAAGTTTACTTTCTGTGAGTAAACACAGATGTCACCATTTCAAGGCTCCCCTGTAATCTGTCTTTTCTATTTTGCTTTTTCTTCCTTTTCTATCTCGTTTTGGTTTCTATCTAAAAGGTTGAAGGCTCCCCTTGAGTAGCTATTATCACTCTGTTGGTATCGAGTCAATATGTGAGGGAAGGGAGTAGTAATCACCTTTTACATGTAAAAGAAATCGAATTTCCTTTAAACGCTTGCACAGTGAACGTAGATCCTTCAGATGATGAAACATTCCAAAATGAAGGTTCGTATGTTTACGATCATTGTTTCCATTGTTTGATATCTTTATCCAATTGATTACTTTTTAATTTTTTAAAGATCAAATCAGAAAGCTAATATGAAAATGCTTGAACTGTTTCATTTAATAACAAATAAAATATATTAAGGGTTTTTTTTTTTTTTTTTTTTTTTTTTTTTTTTAAGCTTGTAGTATTTCTATTTTGTTGCTTTTAAATTAGTCTGGTGAAGAATATCAAGAGTTAAGTTTTGACAAGAAATAATGCTGATTTTTTTTTTTTTTTTTTTTTTTTTTTGCTGAATTTTACATGAAATTTGTATACATAGTTTTAAAACTAATTTCAAGGTCACCATGGGTTTATTTTCCAATTTTTGGAAGCATTGAGAAATCATTTATTTTTGATTATGTAATATGTCATAGTTTATAAAAAATAACTAATATTGTTCATTTTATGACAGGCTCATGCTATTGATCCTTTTTTAGTAAAAGGAGCTGATTGTTATGCTTCTATTCTGTCGCAAGAGAAAAGGATTGAGGATTTAGAAAGGTAATTATTTTGTAATGTGTGCAAATCATTATTTTGTCTAAGTAGTAATATTTTTGTCTCTTAATGTTTTATTCTAAAATGTATTCTATTTTAAAATATTTTTGAACACTTTCATTTTTATTTAATTCTTTTTTATAAAACAAAATTTCATATGTGTACATTTTATTTTAGTTTAGTTTCTCATGTGGTACAAATAAACGATATGGTTCCTGAAACCTGGATCGTCCTAGCCTATTTAGATTATTCTACAGAGAACTCAGTAAAAGCAGCTAAAATTGTAAATAAAGTATGTGTAGCAATAATTTTAAATAAATTTATTGGTAAAACATTAAAAATTATTTTTAAAAATATATATCAGTGTTTGTTCTGAAATCTTGGTTTCAGTTTTTTTATTATTGAATTTATTATTTAATGGTGTGTAAGTGGCTTTGTAATTATCAAATATTTAACAAACTGTGAAACAGAACTATTAAATATGTTTTAAATATTTAATAAACATATTTAAAACAGATTTCATAATTTTTTGATACTATTGTGTAAATAATTTTAATCATTACATAATATGATATCCACTGAATAATTTATCAATTTTACAAAAGGACTGGAGAAATTTTTGAAAAGGTGGCATTATTTTTCTGTTAAAAATAAAATATATAAAGATGTGTATTTATAGTTTCCCTGGTAATAAATTAATTCAAGAAAATAATGAAAATAATTATAATGTTAAATATCTTTAATTTCTGAATTAAATTACCATTAGAAATTCAGATAATGTAATAACATCCTTTTTTGGATTGTATTCCTTATCAATTTAAAAACTGAAAAAATAGATTTTATTTTTTTATGGGTATAATGTGAATTAATTTTAGTTTTGCCTTATTTTAAAAGGTATTTATTTTATAAGGTTTTGTAAATATTGGATTATAAAAACTATTTGTTAAATCTAGTATTTTTATTAGTTTTATTTAATTATAAATATTCATACTCACACACACTCTCTCTCTCTCTTGCAAATATGTAACATGCATTAAAGATTTTTGAAATTTTTATTTTTAAATTTCTAAAAAAACTACACAGTTGCAGTATAAGCAACCATTTTTATTATAATTGACTTTTATCTATATATTCTTCCTACTGTCTATATCTTTGGCTAGAGTCAACAAAATTTTACTTGATTTGATGCATATAAAACAAGAGTTACCTTTAAGTTAATTTTTTCTTTTCAAGTTGTAATAGATTTGTTTGATTGTTTTCCTGCATTTATGAAATAAAAATTATGTATCGTGTAGGAAATCAAAAAAATTTTTTTTTAAATGTTTAGTTAATATGAGAAAATAATTCTTAAATGGAGTAAAAATCTGGTCATAAATTTTTATACTTTTTGCAATAATTCTTCAAAACATTGCTTTGGTATGTCTTATTTTTAGTTATTCTATTTTATTGAAAAGTAGAGAAATTTTAGTGGTATATCAGTCTATGAATAACTTTATTTCCTAGTATCTCTTTAGCTTGACATATGAAAAGAATTAGCTTAATATCAATTTTTTTATTTGAATTGTAACATAAATTTTCTAATTTGAAGGATGTTTTTTGTTTGTAAATATTACATTCAAATAATGTGTTTATATTGTGTTATCTCATTTTCCAGCTTAACATTAGTTTTTTAAACTTAAAAAATTTTTAAGGCTAATTTTATTTTTTATATTCTAGAAAATTTATAATTATTTTAAATTTTATAATCTCACATTTCTTATAGGCTCTTACTATAAGTCCCAATAATGTTGAAGCTTTAATTTTGAATGGAAGGATTTTGTTGGATTTGGGGAAACCCGATAATGCTTTGTCAAATTTTGGTGCAGTTACTAAAATTGCTCCCTATAGATATGAGGCTCATAAAGGTGAAATAATTTCTATGTTACTTTCATTATATATAAATAGATGTATAAATACATTGATTATTCATATTTCTTTTCTATGTGAATATTATTTTTAGAATTTTTTTGATTCTTATCACAGATCAAGACAATTTTTGTTTTTTAAAAAAAGGCAAGAAAACCTATTAGTCTGATATCTAACATTTAATTCTTTTTTGATTTATCCAGGAGAGCTGGCTGTCAAATTGTTAATCTAATCTATGGTTCAACAGTTCATGTATCCAACTGTTAGCTTAGTCTTTGGTTCAGCAGGTTGTGGATTCAAATCCCACTTTGTGTGGGGATGTATTTGTAATTCAGAATCCAGGAGAAATTATCCCTTTATATATATAAAAAAAAAAAAGTATGGCAAACAAACCAAACTAAACCTAGAGCTGTTTCACTTTCTTTGCCTCATTAAAACTTGGTATAGTGAAATTTTGTAAGGCTTTCTAAAATATTTATATTACTAGATAGTAAAGTCTTTTATAATGCAAAGAATTTCAACATGGAACATCCATGTATTGAATTATATGCCAGAGTTAGAACTTTATTTTTACATTATCCTAATTACTGCTTATGAAGAATCTGAAAAGTTCTGATGTTATTTTCAGAATTATAATTATGTGGCAGCTTTACATGTTGGGAATCGTAAAATTTGTTAGAATATTTAACTTTTTAATTCTACTTTTTTACTGCACCTATTTAATACAGTTAAATATGTGGTTACCATGGGTGTAATGGTCTGGAGAAAATTTCCTTCCACTCCAGATCAAAATTGAAGGAGGGGATCCTATGATCTGTTGGAGGAGTCTTAAAGCAAAGTCGTACTTTCATCTTCATGGTGCTCTGATTAAACTAAAAACAAACCCTTCTGACTTAATTTCACATACCCTTTGGCTAACAAACTTGGCTTGCCCAAAATTCATAAATAACATCAGCACAATTAAATATTAAAAAATTTAATACAAACTAATCAAAAATTCCTTATTGTACGAGAATTTCTGTTCTGACTTGCCAAAGTAGATCTAGAAAATAAAATTTTCCATGCATTTTTTATATTATTTTTACCACAGCAAACTGACATCATTCACATTTCATTTAATTTTGTTGCTCTTGTGTAGAATTAAGATGAAAATGATATAAATTATATTTATTGCTTATAACTAATAAATAACTTTTTTCGTCTTAAGCTTATTATTCAATATTTCAATGGGTGAATTTATTGAAAGTTCTATTCACATTTAGTTTACTTCACATGTTTTTTTTATTATTAACCTGCAAAAATATTAATTTTACTTTTAAGTAATAGATAGATCCATGGGTTCATTTAAATATATAAAAATATTCATATAATAAATTATTGGAAAGGGAATAAATTCTCCATACAGAATTGAGGTCCAGTTCTCCATATAGGGTTGAAGTAGATTCTTAAAACAATTTTTATAGAAGTGTGTATAAATGAAGTTAAGCTTAATTTTGTATTGTTTTTGCAATATTTTTGATTACATTAATTAGGGTTATCATGACATAGTGCTAGGACTGACTTTTTTTGCTTTCAAAACTCTATTTGATTCCAGCTGCTGTTGAATAGAGATTGTCATTGCTGCTTTACTTGCTACCTAGATTCTTTTCATGTTGGTGTCTTTCAGATTTTCTTTCTTTGTGATGAATATAACCTGCTATATAAAATTCTCCCTGACAGCTGTAATATATGACATATATTAAAAAGTCTTACAATTTTTATTCATTGTGCTGATTAATTAACTGGTATTTTTTATACAGTATATTGAAAAATTGCAGTGATATTTATACATAGATAAATAAGTACAGTATATTTAATATTGTATTTAGTTAATGTATATTTAATTGAAATTGTACATTATCATCTGTCATAATTACAGTAAAAGATTTGTAAATATTTCTAAATGAATTGAAATTATTCATTGAGAAGTAATCATAAATCCTTTATATTGAATTAGGATAAGCATTTCTTACATTTTTCAGTGAATTTAATCAAACTGAATGTATTGTATTTTATATTGTTACTTTAAGTTTCATATATAGTTAATTATTAATTAGTTAAGTTTAAATAGGGAATGATTTTTAATTTACTTTAATTCTTCTGACTAAATTTTAAATTTGTATTTATGTTATAATATGTATTTAAATAGATCTTATATGTTTTTCCAAAAGAGTTTGAATTCTAATTTAATTGTTAAATAATTTTCATTTTAATTTCTAAAATCTTTGACAAAATTCAATTTTATAATATAGAAATAATTAAATTCTATTCTTTATGTAAGTATTGTGTTAATATACTTTTCCACAATGTTCTTCTGAAAGCTATTGTGATTCTAAAATCTGTTAGTTATTAAAATATTCTTAATAAATAAAATTTTTACACCTTTTTTTATTTGAAATATATTTTTATATTTAAAACCAAAAAATTTCTAACTTTTCCTTCAAATATATTTCCGTTAATGTCCATTGCAGTATCAGTAATCTGTTACAATAATATGAAAATGCATAAATAAGATGTTTTAAAAAAAATATATAAATTGTTACGATTATTTTTAAAGTATTCATCTAATTCTTTCATGAATCTAAATCTTAAAGTGCTTATATATTTCATGTTTCTTTACTATATTTTGAAGTGATTTATCAAAAATTTTAGTGAAAATGAATAAATAAATGAAACTTTTTGTTTTTAAAATAAGGGTTTTAACTTTTTTTCCTGTGATCTGCATATTTATGTTTACTGCACATATTTAAAAATAACATACAATGTTTCTCTTGGTTTTCATACATGATTTTGCAATGTTTCAAATAAAACTTATAAATTGCATCAATGTACTACTTTTTATAGATTAAGCGTTAATTTGTCTAAAATTTATTTTAAAAATTTCTTGTCCAAAAAATAAATGCTTTCATATGGTTTACTATTATAATGAATAGATTACCTTCTTAATTTTCTTAGGTTAAGTTATGATAAAAACAAGAATCAACAAATTTTTGATTAGTGGGGAACACAAAATGTTGAACTCTTTGACAATATGAATTCAAAATGTGTATTAAATTTTTATGGCAAAGAATATTATGGTTTACTTATTGCTCATCTAAATATTTCTTGCCTAAAACGAACTTGGAACTAAAATGAAATAGTGTGGTTGTTTCTTCCAAATAATAATTAATTCAACTTATTTAACTTTTTAGCTTTCTAATTTAAATTGAGAAATCTATAATTTTTTATGTATATATATTGAAGGTTATTAGTTTTAAATATAAATGAAAATATTAAAAAAAAAAAAAATACTTACGAATGCAAGGAAGATTGTTTTTTGATTATTTGAAAGTTTTTTGAAAAGCTAAAAGGATAAAATCCAACAGTGTATAAAGGAAATTTGATTTGCTAATATTTTTGTTGGCAATAATTTTTGTTTTAGAAATTTTTTTTGTATGAAAGAATTTATTGGAAGTAATCTGGAAATATTTTATCTTCTGCTGTAAGTGTATTTAAAACATATCAAGTTTAATGGTTTTAACTCTACCTGCTAATTTGATTAAATTTGAGATTCCTTGGTTTTTTTTTCATTTACAAGTTGTTAATTTAGTGGATTGTGGTTTCACTTTGTGCTTCAAAGCACAGGTTGATAGTTTAATGGCTCAATCAATAAGGCATGCTTGGAAAGGGTTTCACATTAAGATGTACATTTAACTGGGACATATCTTTGCACCCTAAGGCCTTGTTAGGAAAACAAATATGGGTATTGTAGCACCATGGGTGTTTTGCCACATAGTTTTTTAATTATAATATTTACTACATTATACTTTGTCTTGACAGGTTTGATTGAGAGCTTCCTAGCCCAAAAAAAGATAAGTGAAGCAATTGGAGTGGCTTATTCTGCTTGTAAACAAATGAATAGCTCGGTTAGGGCCATCACAGTATGTATTTATTTGCTTAACCTTTAAAAATATTGCATAAATAAACTATAAATTTATTTGAAAATTATGTAATAACTCCAAAAAATTAAAAAAAAAAATTTTTTTCATTGAAATTTTTAACTATATTTCATGTATAACTTTTTAATCTCATATTTATTTCACTTTGTCGAATATAATGCCTTAAATATTTGCATTTGATAAGTTTTTTTTCCTATATATTTAAATTATTAGTCAAAGCATGTATTCTTAAATTGCCAAAGTTTTGATGTGTTTATAATTTTTTTCTAGTTATATGCATCAACATTGAACAAAGATCCATCTTCAAGCGCTGAGGTAAAAATTACACTTTTATTCATTCTTTTGTTTTTAATTTTATTATAAAATAAGATATTGATGAAGTGAGAGATTAACTGTTATCAAAATTGTCCACAAATCTATATTTTAATGATGCACACACAATTATAGAAATTTCAAACTATAATAAAATCTTAAATTTTCATACAGCTATGAGTAGTTGAAGATATCTTGCGTTTCTAAAACATATATAAAATTAATGATCTTTGAAAGATATTTAATCTGTAATCTTTTTTTAATCAAATGATTGCAGAAACAATCCAGTTTTAAAAGAAATTATTCAATAAAATATTTTACAATTGTTTTAAAATTTTAATTTTTTTTGAGGAAATTAAGTTAAAATTTTGTTTTCTATTTGGATGATGAAGGGAACATTACTGAACCATGTATGTTGTACATTTTCTGTCTTTGTTTTGAAATTAACCTGCGGTGTTAGATGCATTCTTAAAAAAATAGAAACAGCATAATTTTTTATGCTGCTAATATAATAAAAATAATAAGCATATTCTCTACAGATTTTCTCAGAAACTATAGTTCATTTATATAAAATTTACTGGATTTTTTTTTATGGTGAATTTGATTGCAAAATTTACCACATGTGTGTATTGCTAATCAATAATATATAGGCTGTGTAGTGTACAGGGGTGGCAAGGCAATTGAAGACAATTTTGATTTAATTTATTGATGAGGATAAATTTTAAATATACATAATTTTTATTGTTTACATAAATTTAAATACAATTTTCAACTTAATAATTGTGACAATGTCATTGGCGGATGCTGCCACTAGGGCATCACTAGTGCATTGTCTCTCTGAGAACTCTCCTAACTTAAGAATAAACAAAAACAATATAATCTTAAGGGAGGAGGGTGGCAGAATCTAGCACCCGCGCGCTATACTGATCCTCGCTTTTTAGCTCGTTACAACTCCTTCCTCGTCCGGGAGGACATTTACATAAGTAAGTTTTACCATTACCCAAACAAATAATTAATTACAAAATATTATAAGCTTAACCACATAATTATAAAATGACATGAAAAGGTATGTGTTACTTGGTATGATATTTTAAAGAATAGAAAAATATTTTATTTTTGACTTTTAATATGATACAAAATAGGACAATATGAATAAAGAGAAAAGTTGGTAAAAAAAAATAACTGAAAATTTTCTATTTACAAATTCTAAGAACATCAGAATTTTTATGCAAAACCATTTTTTGATGGATTAATTCAAAATTAAAGGGCTGCAATGCTAATGCCCAACGCATTAACCTAGGGTTTGAACTAGCATTGGAATTTAAACATACTAATGGGTTATGATCAGTCTCAATTCTATATTTTTGACCATCTAAATAGCATTGTAAATTTTTAACTGCACGGACAATTGCAGCACATTCTTTTTCTATGGTACAGTATTTTTTCTCTGTTTCTGTAAATCTCCTACTAAGGTATAAGATAGGATGTTCTTTTTCCTCTTCATCCAGTTGAGAAAATACTACACTGATTCCTTCATTGGGTGCATCAGTTTGAAATGTAAATTCCTTTTCATAGTCAGTAGCATATAACACTGGTTTGTTATTTTTTCAGTTTATTTTTCAGTTCTTTAAAAGCTATTTTGCATTTCTCCGACCACAATCTTTTCTTTCCTTGACTTTTAATTTATCTGTTAAGGGAACTGGAATAATTAAGAATATATCTCCTATAATAACCTAACAAACCTATAAAATCTCTGTTTTGGTCGTTGGAACTGGAAAATTTTTAATGGCATCTATTTTTAATTCTGATTTCTATTTTTAATTAGATTTAATTCTGAGTTCTTTTACCTTGGCCAGCCATATGGCCTAAATATTTGACATATTTCTGAGCAAAAACACATTTAGAAGGTTTTATCTTTAAATTTGCACTTTCAATTCTCTGAAAAACATCATTTAAATGCTTAAGGTGGAATTCCCAAGTGTTAGAAAATATGGCAATTTCCTCTAAATATGGAATCGCAAAGGATTCCATTCCTTGTAACAATTCGGTTATCTTTTTGCAGAAAAAATATGGTGCATTCTTTAAATCAAAAGGCATTCTAAGTGGTCTGTTACAACCAAAATTTATTACAAAAGTCACTAATTGTTGAGCTTTTTTAGTAACGGAAATCTGCCAATATCCTTCTGCTAAATGATAATTGCTATAAATTTAACATTTGAAATGGTTTCAATCCTTTCCTCGATATTAGGGAGTGGGGAATATTAAGTTTTTGTAATTTCATTTAATTTTCTGTAATCAATACAAGGCCTTGGTTCTCTACCAGGGAGTTCTACTAATATCATGGGAGAAGTATAATTTGACATTCCCGTCTAAATAATATAATTAGCTAACATTTCAGTTTTTAAAGTTTCATTTTTTCGGGGTGACATTCTATATGGTTTGGCACGTACTGGTTTATTGAAAATCAACTCGATATTGGGCTTTACAATGTTTGTTAATCCAGGTTCATTTGAAAATATATCAGAATATTTACATAGCAATTCATTTAAGATTCGAATTTGTTCTTTACTTAATCTCTCTTCTAAATTAAATTATTTTTTGAATTAATTCAGAACAATTAAAAATATTTGGGTTGTTTTCAATAAATGGAAATTCAATTTCTAAATCTAGAGGATCTTTCATTTTATCTAACTCAACAAGATTTATAACATTAGATCTACTGTAATAGGGCTTAAGTAAATTCACATGACAAATTTATGATTTCTCTTCCTTATTAGGCAAAAAGACAATATAGTTAATTTCAGACATTATTGATTTAATTGTTCGTGGGCCATGCCATTGAACAGGTAATTTATTTGCAGGAGAAGGTGCCAAAACAATAACTTGGTTTCCTTCTTTAAATTCTCATTTAACACTGTTTCTATCATAAGTTTTTCTCTTTTCTCGACATTCTTCCATTTTTTTTCCTCAGGTAGATTTTGACATCGTTTTAGTCGATTGATAAGATTTAAAACAATAAAATATATGATATTACGATGTGGAATATTGTGTACACAGTTAGTAAATTACGCAAACAACTTTAAAGAAATATTCACTTTCTTACCGAAACCGGAAAATTTGTTAAGATTTCCTATACAATTCATGCACATTTTGGTTAACTTTTTATGTATTTTGTACACTTTCCCTATATCTGTATTTTACAGTCAGAGCAAGTATCTAGTTTTGTTTTACTCTTGAAAGTTTGGCAAACTAGGGTTCTTTGTTTTTCGACATTTAGGACATTTAATGTTGTGAAAAATGATCTGTAGTGATATTTCCTCCTTTATTTTCGAAAGTTTTTATCAAACATAAAGCAACTTATTCAGAAATAGGTTTTCTAAACATTACACATCTTTACCCAAATGTGGGAAATCATTGAGCACATATTTACTATCAACATCGGTGGCAAGCTAGAACTTAATACCAAATTTATCTTAACTTGGCATGTGTTGCATTAAATGACATTCATCTTTAGACAGAAACAACTGCTCATTAATAGTTATGTATTGTCTTTCCTTATAGCAAGTTATCGACATTTCGATTTCTTCCAAACTTCAGCAATGAAACAGAATTTGAAGGTATTCAGATAGTGTAATTTTTTTGTCGAATCACAGAAATCTCCTAAGTTCTCTGAATCTATCACTTGCCATAGAATTGTTGAAAAAATATAGACCACAGACTATCAAGCTGTAAATTATTTATAAAGTATATATCTCGGCATACAAAATTAATATAAAAACATCTAGTTTATCCAAAGTTGTTGACCATTTTTTCCCAGTTGCTAGTAAGCTTCCTTTGCACAATTTTTGATATGACTAAACATAGGCTCATCTAAAAGTAGCCTCTGTAAACTATTTGCATAACCATATTCAGTATTTTGTTTTGCATAGCTTGTTAGGCTACTTTTTTCTTTGAAAACATTATGTTCAGCAATTCTTTTATGCATACAACTTCCAGAGATGATGCTTTACCAATGCATTCCATCATTTGCAACAAAATTTCCAGAGTTAATTTCATCTGGATTTTTTATCTGATAACATTTTACGTTTGTTTACACATATTCTTTTCTTTCCAGAAGTGGTTTTTCTGCTAGTACATTGTATATAAAAAAAAATCAGATGCAGTATCATCCATAGAAATATTCATAGCTGAAAACAATTTCTTTATTGGTTTTTATTTTTGTAGACATTAAAGGCCCTCACTAACCGTTAATTCATGCATATTTGTTCCAACCATTCTCA
Organism: Latrodectus elegans; assembly: GCA_030067965.1. Classification (NCBI taxonomy): domain Eukaryota; kingdom Metazoa; phylum Arthropoda; class Arachnida; order Araneae; family Theridiidae; genus Latrodectus; species Latrodectus elegans. The sequence continues at coordinate 40,110,910 of CM057819.1, forward strand.
CCCAAGATTAATTTTATTCCTGCATGTAAACAAGGTGCTGAAAATTGAACAGACTGGTTCACTCAAACTATCTCCAAGGCAATACAAACAACCAGTTGGGAAATTGTAAAGAACCAGATGTACACCTGTTAGACAACTGCAGTATTGCACCACATTTTCCATTCAATGCTCTCCTTTGAAAAAATTGAGGGAAAACATTTCTTGAATACTTACTTCGAGACATTTCCCCCATTCTAAAGGACAACTGAAGGGGAGGAAGCTGCAACACTGGCCCTGACTACAGCAAAATTTTCAGCTCCTTTTTTATTATGAGTAACAATTTACTGACCTTGAAATATTGTTCTGCTTACATCTAGGAAATGGAAAGAATACTGAAAAAGCCTTTTCCATTCCAGGAAATGTAGAATTGTAAATCTAATACATGTTATTATAATGAAGTCGAAATGACCCATTTCATGGTTTTATACATAAGTGTTGAAAACAAAAAATAAGTATTTAATGTATTTTTTCTCATATCATTATTAGTATAAAAATTGGAAAAAATCAAGAATATTTTTATTTCAGTTCTGTTTTCAATTTTTCAAAAATTGGTAACAAAATTTCTTTTGGTTCAAAATGATGCTATCTGCAGTTCTAGAGTTAAAGTATTGTGTGTCTTACTACTATACCTAACAGTAATGCAGAATGTGGACAAAAGACAATTTCACCTTGGTCTACAAAATTTGTCTGACATTTTGATTTGTGAAAGGTATTTAAGACAAAAAATGATCAGGAGCTTAAATTTTCTTTTTCAAACAAAACAAACATTTTTAGTTCATTAAAATAAACTTGTTCATTAAAATAATCTTGCTTAGTTCTTATATTAATGAAATTAATAGTATAAGTTGCTTAGAATATATTCGATTGAAATCTCAAAACATAGTCAGCTGTACTGTTAAATTATGCATATTTGGAATTTAATGCATTAATTGTCAGTGGAAAGTCTTGGACATTCTTTTAACTGATTTCAATTAGAACACTTTATATGTATTAATAAAGTTAGTCGTCAAGTAATTTTGGCGCTTGAAATATTCTTGAGATTCTGCAAGATATTTCTGTGCTGTAAAAAGTATGCTTTTAATATCACTTAATAGTTGTTAACAATAATTAATGGTGATAAAAAAATCGAAATGTTTTCTTTTATATTGAGTATTAACATTTACAGTTAAAAACTTACAATGGTAATTCCTTTAATTTTTATATTCAAAGTTATTAATAGTAACAGCATTTTTCTGATATTCTGAAATTTTCTTTTCAAAAATCTTGGTGCTTTTCCAAAATATTGAATTTTTTTTAGATCTTTGACAGTAAAATTTTTTTCAGGTAAAATTTCTTTTGGAAAGGGCCTTGGATGAATCTCATTCCCTTGATGCTGCACATCTGTTAGCAACAATTCATGAACAAGAAGATAATCATTTTAAAGCAATTGAAGTGTATGTAATTTTGAATCATTCCTATAAGCAATGAGAAACAATGTCAGAATCAACATTTCTTTAGATTTCATTACCATTTTAATTTTATTGTTTTTTTTACCACTTTTAAATGAAATTTTTTTTCAGTTACATTATTTTATAATATATTTAAAATACTCTTTAATCTGCTTTTTTTTTAATATCAATATTTTACTGTAAGAGAAATTTTCTTGCTAGAGGATATTTTGCTTTAAATATTATGCTAAAGAATTAAAAAATCAGAAAATTCACGTTTATTTTGAAATTCTTTTTAAAATACTAAGCCTGTGCATTTCTTTTGCATTAGTCCATTTCTTTTGCGTCTTTTTAGATTTCATTCAGATCATTTTTCATTTATACTTAAAGTTCAGAAAATTAAATTTGAAATGTATATCTTAAATGATTTATCTTAAAAATCCTTTTTAAAACAAAAAATTTTTAATTGAACAATTGGAAATAATTTTTTGGAATGTTACATTAATATAACTTATTTAAAAGTGTTTAACAATAAAATTAAAAAATAAACAATTATTTTCTTTAGTAAAATTTAATAAAATTCACATTTATTTACTTCCTTATTTTTATGAAACAATTCAGTTGATAGTTTTAATTTCTGTTTGCCATCGTAGAAATATTTCTCAATTTAACTGTTTAGTGGTGTAAAATTTGCTAAATTGAACTAAAAGCACTAAGTTTATTAAATTAGAAGCACTTTATTAATCCTGAAATACATGTGGGATTATAAATCCTAAAATATTCATTTAATTCTAATGTGAATGTATGTATATGTGTGTGTGCTATTTTTATTAAGGAATGTTTCATTCCAATTTTCAATATCAATTCTCAATGAGGAAAAAACTAAAAATTGTAAAATATGGGTGTTTCCTTTAGGTAGTTGATAAAAAGTATGTTATGAAACAATTTTTTCTTGTATTATGATGTAATAATTAAGGATAATCAATTAAGGTAGTTCTATAAAGAAGATTCATCTTAACCCTTTCATTCCTGTCCATTAAAATCCTGGCATGGTCTTTTTCTCCATATTTCTCCTGCCCTTGATATTTCTAAGCTAATGTAAAAAAAAAAAAGGTCCAAAATAAATTAGAACAATCTATTTCTTGTATCTAGTAAAATTATAAAATTGATAATTTTCCAGACATTTTGTACTAGATGTCAGCACTATTCAAGTTTTCTAAAATAAAAAAAGGTACTTTTTAATGGAGAATTATATTATTGCCAAGCACACAGTTAAGCTACATTAACAAAAATAATCAAATAGTGTGAATGATTATAATGTGTAATATCTGAAATTAGTTTTTATGGCAAGTGATATGTTGTTTAAATAAAGTTATTAGTCTTTATTAAAAAAATATTTAAATGTTACCTGTTTGTTACTGTTTAAACTAGCACAAAGTTCGTAAGTGTAGATATGCTCTAATATAATTATAGAGGAAAAATCATAAAAATTGTGAAACTAGAGTTTATTTGGTATATTTTATAGTTCTGATATATTTGTAAATTACATTTAGTAAAAATGATAAGTAACTTGTTATTGAAAAATTGCTTTAATTTAAATAATATTGTTTTGAAGTTTTTTTTAAAAGCTATCAGATTGATTAGTACTAAAATGTTAACAAAATATTTGTAATATTTTTTAGTGTTTTACTGACAAAATTTTTATTACTTATACAGATAAAAATGTGCTAGTTTCTATGTAAAACTTAAATATATATAAATGTTTGCATTTTTTTGCAGGGAAAAAAAATAGTTTATTTAAGTACTATTGCGTATTGTTTTTGTTTCATTTTCATCAATCTTATTATTAAAATTTGCCTTTTTGTTCAATTTTCCTCGCACAAAACTTTTTCAATACTTGAGAGTAAGGAATCTTTTAATATTTGGTGTTAAAATGTTTTTAAATTATATCAAAGATCTTTTTGTTACTAGGTTATCAAAGATTGCAGAACATCATTCAACTCACACTCTACATCAAAAATTAGGAGAGCTTCTAACACTAACAAACCAACATGAAAAGGCTTTGCTGCATTTCAGTGTAGCCTTAAAGTAAGATTAATTTATTTTTGTAACTATCGATTTTAAAAATTCTTATGTTTATAATGTTACTTAACCCTTTGCGATTCAGTGTTCCAGGTGATGAAACACCAAACTTTAAATTGTTACCAAATTGTTGCATTTTATGATAAAAAGATGAAATTTGGCTTAAAATGTTCTTTGAACTCTCTTTTTTGATAATAGAGGGCAGCACTACATGAGACGATCAATAATTTTTAATTTTAGCAAGTTATGTAAATCCCTATATTTTAAAGGAATATTTCCAAATTTTTTTTCTTATACAAAAATAATTCTTTGAAATGAAATTTCTATGTTATTTTATTGCCTTTACCTTAAACTAGTGATTCTATATTACTTTAAAATTTTTTACGCATATACACAGAATTCTGATAAAGTAAATACAGAATTCTGATAAAACAAGGTGTTCCATCACCTGGAACACTGCGCCAAAACAGCTCTTTCTCTTTACACGATTTAGAGCGCGATTAGCCTTGAACTCAGTGCTGAAGGAAACAGCTGTGTTTATTTTTTACTGTTTTTTCTCTCTTTTGGGGTGTAATAAACTAATGTTGAGGAATGTACAAGGAAGGATTACTTACATGGATAATATTTCTACACCCTTTTTGGTCTCTTGAATTGCAAAGCTTCGTCATGGTATAGGATTATATATCATTTAGTTCGAATCCTCTCTAGTTAGAGAAGCATTATTTTTGTGCTCTTGATTTTCTTTTCGCTGTTATTAATTTTATAATATTGTACCTTCTGAAGCAATAAGAATGCTTCAAAAATTACCCTCTATTAGTGAATCAGAACATATGGATAGTGATACAGAGAAATGTTCCTAAACTACTTGATCAGTCTTAGTCTGATGTTGTGTCTGATGCCAGTGAAAAGGATGATTTATTTAAACTAGGCTCCTCTATGCAGCCCTAAAACCTTACTTGGATAACTAAAAAAATTGTACAGAAATCTTTATTTTATTTTTGGTGTAGAGTAGCAGGCCTCTTTATGATTCATGCTGGAGCACGCTAAATCTGCTACGCAGATGTAATTCATTGTTTTTTCATTTATATGCAAAAACATTTACTTGTATATGGGCTTCACTGCAATTCTTGCTTTTTACGACCTTTGCGGCACAATGTTCCTTGTGATGCTTACTATCGACAAAATCTACCTACAAAATCGAAATGGTACATGCAATCTTTACAAAATTTTCGCTGTATATTTATAGGCCTAAATAGACAACCTACAAATTTTTTTGTTAATATTTCAACTTTAAAGGGTAGTGTGCCTGAAAAGGTTAAATGTTGTATAGGAATATTTTCTAAAATGTTCAAAAGAGTTTGTTTTACAAAACTACCTATAAACTTAATTTTATTTAATATAAAACTTTTCTGTATTTGATTTTTTTTTCATTATTCCTAAGAAAATAAGTAGTCTAATCATTTAGAAATGCAAACTTTCTCAGGTATAAAATTTTCTTAAAATCTAATGCTGGAAATGGAGGTATTTATGAGCTACATAAGTTGTCAATCAAATTTCATTTGAAATGATAAATAATTGATTACATTTTGACTAAAAATCAGAATATTTACTTTTCTCATCAAATCAAATGAAGAATCAGAATAATTTCTCTCATTTTATTACACCATAACAATTAAATAAATTAGTTTTACTTCCATATTAATTAAAAATTAAAAGTATTCAAAAATTTCAAAACTACACCTATATGAATAAAATCTTTCTTCTGTCAGAAGAATTTTTTATTTAAGTTTGAATTCAAAATTGCTGCGAAGAATTAAATTGATCTCTGGCAAACTTAAAACACAAACTTGTTTTATTGTGAAATTTAAATTATTTTTAATTTGACTTCACTAGAAAATTAGCTGTAAAATTTCTGTATTTTAAATTTTATTAGTGCGATTCTTTCCCTTTTTTAAGTTATAAGCCATGAAGTGTAACTGCTGGCTGGGAATGTAGAAAAATATGCATACTGTATAATATGCATGATGTAGAAAATATATTTGGATCTTTCTACATTTGCAGTTATTTTTTTAATATTTAAAAAAAATTTTTTTTTTTTTTGCCCACAGTAATAGTGACTATTCATTTTTCCAATACTCCGCTGACTAGAAAAGCATTAGAATGCAAATTCATGACTTCAATGCTGACTTGCATCTGACTCCACCTTGTGGTCAAAATGGCTTTTTGATCAAAGTAAATTAAAAATGAGCTCTCTGAAAAATAATAATATTTTCCAAGTCTGGAAGCTTTGACCCATGAAGATTTGTAAATTTCACCTTTTTAGTGAACTGTTTACTATTTTATTTATTCTGGGATAAAAAATTAATTTGTAAAAACCTTGAATTTATATGTGCGAAAAGGAAATCTTCAATATATCTAACAATTTTAAGTATTAAGTGGAAAATAAATGTATAAACATAGTTTGATATTTAGTAAAAAAGTCTGAAGTTTTTAGTTAAGCTCAAGTTGAAAATTATTTCTGAATATTTAGTTTATGTAAAAGTATTTGCTATTTCAAAATTATAATTAGCTTTTGTTATTTTTATAAGATATATAAATAATTTAGTTAAAAGTTGTCTAATAATTTCTGACCATTAACATATATTTGTAATTCCTGAAAATATTCTGAATAAGAGGCAGCTTGAATGTTTTTCATGGTTTGAATTCCACTTTAAATCTTAGGTCCTGGGCTAATCAGACCTATTGTTTAAAAAATGACCATTGAGTGACAAATATGATTAAGAGAATTTGCGTTAAATGTGTGAATAAACTTTTGCTTTGAGCATTGTTACTGTATTCTAATGAACTGAAGTAATATGTTACTTAAAATATGTTACTGTATGCTAATGATTGTGTGGCTAATCACAACATGGGATGGTTAAATATTAATTTTATTTGATGTGAAATATTTAATAATACATCTCTCACTTCATTTAAAAATAAAATATATTTAAATTATTTTCATTTAATATAAATTTTGCATTTACTGTTTTCAACTTCTGTACTAATCCCTAAAATTTGAGAATTATTTGTAGTGATATTCGAATGGTATTTAATTATATAATTTCTTTTATGTAGACTGAATTCGGGTTCCCAAAAATCTGAAGCGCAGGCTAGAACTGATCAGAGTACTGATTCTGAAACTAGTTTTGATGTAGAAAATATTGCTGATGATAATAACCAAGTTTTAAATTTACTAAAATTAATATAGATACTTAATCATAGTTTTATACATTGCATAGAAAAAGATCTAGTCGGATTGTCATCATGGTAAGAACAATAAATTTTAGTTTATCTTTAGTGAATATTCTAATATTTTATAACTATTTTATATTATTTAGCATGTACTAGTTTTTTAAGCCTTAAAAATTAAATTTACAAATTTTTGTTGGTATTTTGAATTTCTCATGATTAAAGTCCATATTTCAGTGTTTTTCAAGTTTTATGATGAATGGTTATTAAAATTCAAACACATTTAATTCAATCAAGTTACTGAAATTTATTTGAATTTCAAAATATGTATAAATTCTTAGTTGAAAATTAACAATTGGAGAGATGACTGCTTTGTATTTTGATTTCGTTTTACTTAATGGGTATGGGAACTTGAAGAAAAAGCTCAAATTTAGCTTTGTGCAAATAGACTGTGTTTGCTGTTTTTATTATTATAGTGTCTTAAGCCTTTTACGAATTAAAAACCTAATTTTATTTTCAGTACATATAATTAAAAATGACCACTTATTTCCTTAGTGGGCTTTTCATAATTTGAGCCCTTTTTCATAATTTGACATCTGATTGGAAGGAGAAATCATTCATGTCTGTTCCTCCTACAAATACATCACCAGGGAGAATCTGCATATTAAATATTTATGGGTTCTAATGCCTTTCTGCTTGAAAGTGGTAGGCAATTGAATGTTATTTGTTGAGTTTACAGAATTCAAGGTTTATAGCTATTTAACCCGTTAATGCCCATTTTACTTTTAAATTGAGATTTTGTTAAAAACTTCTAGAATTATGTTTTAAACACTTAAATAAAAATTGCAAAGGAACTCCACGCTATTAATTTAGGATCTGAGATAATTACTGTCCTATAAATAGGACGCTGGGTGGATGTGGAAGTTCTTGAACACTTATTACTTTTTTTTAGTTGCTTGATTACGCGTTTCTGTTCTCAAACAATTGAACTTTAATATTTAATGCTAAATAAAATGAAACACAAATTTGACATTTTTTATTAAGTTTAAACACTATTTATGGTAATTTGGAAAATATTTTTTACATAGTTATATTACATTTCATGCAAAGTGTAAGTGATTTTCCAGAAAAATTTTGCATTTGACATCATCTTGGTTTTTTTCTTTTACCAATTATATGGCCCAATTCCATCACGTCTAACAGTGACTATTTCCATCACTCGAGATGTAACTGTATAACTTGGTCTACCGATTTATTTTTGTCCTGTGTTGCCTTTTTTAGATAGGCTATTCCAATGTGTCTCCTTATTTCTTTTATACTCTTTTTCTCTGCATTTGCCATGTTGTGAATAACGCAAGTATTTACAACAGCCATGTCTACAATTCGAGTAAAAATTGGCCAGTAACATTTTTTCCACGGATTTTTATGGTATGTTTCTCTACGAGCCAATCGTGAGATTCTACACCACCCATGTATTTGTTGTAATTGTTTACGAGACATGGCTGTTCAATTTAATTTTTTTCAGCTTTTCCTTTTTCATGTTTGGAAAAAGGATAAGATGTTAGTGGCTCAATTATGTCAAAATTTGTCGCAAGTAAATACATTTGTTATCATTCCATTTTACAGCTGTAACTTTGATGTGAAAAATAATGTTGAAATCATGTGAACCACTGCTTGTCTTTTTGAAAGTAGAATCAAATTCAAGGGGAAGTGCTGTATTCTGTCACTTCTTTTTGTTCCTGTTACTTAAATACCAATCTTATGTCAATTGACAAATTATAAGAATTGAAAAATTGTCAAATTGTTAGAACTTATGACTCTTGGGATCAGTAACTGGCTGAAGCATTTTTTTACAACTCGAGTTCTATAGGGTTCTATTGAAAGAACCATGTCAGAAACAGCCTCAAAAACCTCCTTGCTGCAATACAAATCAAAATTAAAGCAGTAGCCATTGTTCCCATATAATGCCCACATCTTATACTCAAAATTTATGGGCTTACCTTTAATGTATTGATTTGATATTACGGTCATCATTACTTCAAGCATCATTTCATCAATAGATAGATGCTTGCAAAAACTCCCCATTTCTAAAAATTTGAGTTCATTTTAGTAATTAATTTTCGAATTTAAAGCTTTCTTTGGGACTTGGCTTCATTATTATAAGCAAAATGAATCATTGACTTTATTTCTAAGTATCTGTTTCTAGTCATTGAGTTTTTTTACTATAAAGACCACATTAAATCTTCTTCATTCGACTAATAGTCACGTTCACTTGATAATGTATAATACCCAGAGAAAATCAAAAACCCATAAATGTCTTTAATTCTTCAGTTGTTAAAGAAAAATCTGTTTTTTTTCCCTCATTGTTTGGCATATTTTTCTGTTGAAATATGCTCCAAATATGTCAGACAGAAATTCTTCAAAACCTTCTATGGGCAATAAACACTCTAAAGTGTTTACAGCTTTTTCATAATTTATTTTTCAGGCATTGCTTTCATCAGAAAATTATAATTTGGTGGAGCTTTGAATCAGGATATTTGACCCTGATTTGAAGCAACATCTCTGCATTTTACTTTTGCTTGATAAATCTTTCTCTCTAAAATCATTATGGTTTTCATAGGGAACAGAAATTTCAATACTATCTGCAACGTCCCTTACTGGTGGGTCAAGAGTTTCTGTGTCATCAAAACCTTCATCTGTTAATTCATATACTTCAAGTGGGAAAGCAATAATTTTGGGCTCTAATTCCTTTGAAAATAGATATTCTACATCTTCCTCAGTAGTTTTATAAACTTTTTTCTGCAACATTTTCCGCACTTGAGAAATAAACTTAATAAATAAAAATTTAACGAATCCACCCAGCATCCTATTTTTAGGACAATAGATAAAATTTGTAATTAAAATTAAAAATAATTTCTAAACATTACAAGATATCTGTTAATAGAATATCTGAAATATATATTCTGAAAAAAATATTTAAATTTACTTTAAAAACTTCTTTTTTTACAAAGAAATTCAGCAAGACAAAATTATGAAAATTACAAAGTTTACATGTCTGCAGCTGGCTGCAAAATGCTTCCATCTGGTCCAAACCTGTTTAAGTAAGTAGGGTGAAACCATTACTCTTCTGTGGTAGAAAAATAGGCGGAATTTTGAATAGCTTTATTTATAATGGTGAAAATGAACTGTCCTATAAATAGGATGCTGGGCCGAAAGGTTAACCTCTTAATTGGGGAGGTGTATTGTACATATGTTTGTATAAATAAGAGATAATAGAGTGTTGAATAGGCTTCATTGAATAAAGTGCAGGATATGTGTTAGACAATCTCTTTTCTTCTGAAATCTAGAATGTTATGCAATTAGTTTCTGTTACACATTTCAGAGTTGTTGGCTTATTCTTTGTGAAAAAAAAAATCCTGGCAAAATTAACTGAGAATTAAATACTGAATTTCGTTTAACATTGAGGAGAAATGAATGTAAAGTATTTGTGTGTTGCAAATATGAAGATTATTTTCCTCAGTTCCCTGATTTATGCAATTTTTTTTTAATTTTTGGAATAATTTAAGATACATTGCAAATCATTAAAAAGTACAAAGAAAGATATTCAACAAAATTATTTTTATTGAATCTTATGCTGAAGTTAAATCTTTAAGAACTTAGGAAGCATATACTCCAAGAAATTAATATTCAGAATATTCCCCTTTGTTAGAAATAATACTTTCAGTAAAGGTGATTAGATTGTGTATTTTAGGTCATTTTTAATGACAATAAACAATTACACTAAAAATAATTGCAACAAAGTAATTACATAAAATATCTTCCATTCATACTCAAGAGAATTAGTTACCATTGAGGAAGGCAAAAAACTTCTGACCTGAATATGCATTGTCTGGTCCCTTCTGTTTAGAGAATGCACATTTATTTGAAGTGGGAGAATCTATGTGTGCAAAGTAGAGAAGGTATAAAGGCAAAGTGATACACAATTATCTGTATATTTTGTTATAGTATATTTATGGAGCTCCAATTGATATCACATTCATGGTGACTAGTATAAATTGACGAATCAACTGCAACCAGACTTTTTTTTTCTTGGTGAGAAATTGGGACAATTAACAGACTACGATAAAAAGCAAATATTTTATCATGAAAAGTTCTTACAACACTAAGAACATGCAAGTGTCCATTATCCTTCCAAGTACCGTAGGAAGTAATGTAAGATAGCTTTTACTGATAGCATGAAATACTTGACACATTTCTGTTCTTCTCCACAAAGTTGAAAATTTTCTTTAAAGTTCTATGATATTGTGTCTACTTTTTCTTTTTTTCATTGACCATAGTGAAAAACAGAAATTAGCACTCCCTTTAATCCATCTGTGTGTTTGTAAGGGGGGGGTGTGTGTGTTGGAGAATGCACTTTCCAACTCTTTTTCTTTCAGGAGGGGGGGAGGTATGAGCTTGAGAAGCTATAGAGGGGGGGGGGCATAAAATAGTAGAGGTACAATGTTCTCCTTTAGTCATGGAGCATTTATTTTAACTACTGTGATAGGAGTCCTCCTATCACAGTAGTTAAAATAAATTTGGCACCATTTATTTTAACTACTGTGATAGGAGGACTGTTGCTGATAGATGGAGTTAATTCTGTGACTGTCTTAGGTAAAAGCATAAAGCAATTATTTAGTCTTTCATGAATCCCATAGTTGAGTATTTTGTGAAATGGCTAATAGTAATCATAATAAATTTTATTTTCAGTTTTTTAAAAATAATTACAGTTTAAATTTTTTATGTATTAAACTGACATCAAAAGGAACTAAGTTTGCTCATTGCATAGTTTGCAATAATAATTTTAATAGGTCTCGCTGTGATCATTTTGATATTTCTCATCAGGTCAAAAGCCCAAAACATGCACAAGAAGCAAAAAGTACAGCAAGCACTTTTAAGATGGTGTTTTATTTTAAAAATGATACTCAAGAAGTAACATGGTCAGAACTATATTTTACTTCATTCTTGATTAAGCACAGTAGCATTGCCAATCATGCTGGTTTTCTTTTTAGGAATTGTTTCCTAACAGTGAAATTGCAAGCATTATGGATGTGCTGGAACCAAAAACTGCTATTATAAAGGATTTAGCATCAGACGAAAAGGCAAACGTTCTAAACTTCTACAAAATTCATGTTTCTTCTGTATGTGGTGGAAGTAATGACAAAGATTTGAAATTGCATACAATTGTTTTAAACTTCTCAATCCAATTCATAAATCCATTCAAAGCTGTTTATTGTCACTTAAAAGTTTAATAGGAGATGCATCAGAAGAAAATATATAAGCACTTTTAAACATTGTAAAATATTTGTTTTTCATAATGCAGCAGTAAAGTAAGGGAAGAAAAAGATGGTAATAACTCATTAAAGGACATGGCTAGAAAATTTAATAGCTATTGGTTGCTCTTGCTATATGATAAATCTCTCATCTGAGAAAGGTGCTGCAAGCTTACTTATTAAAGTTGATATAATCGTAATTGACAATTTTTCTTCTCGAAGTTCTCTTGATTTAAATAATAATAAGTCTGAAGAATTTTTAAGAGTTATGTGACAAAGATACATGGTAAATCCTTAAACATGTTTATACACATTGGCTCTCACTACATAAGTCTTCAAAAACAACAAGACTCATTGATCAATGGGAACCTCTTAAATTTGTTTCATCATATAGTTAAAGTGAAAAAGTGTATATATTTTGAAGATCTTTATCTTTCAGCATATCAAGAATAAGGGCTAAAAATTCTAATAATGTACATTGCATCAAACCAAGTTTAAAAAAAAAAAAAAAAAGATGTGAAATGGAGTCAGACTGTTACAAATATTTTGATAAAGATAATAAATTGAAATCTCAAAGTATAACTAGAGAAAAGCTTTTTCTGTTACCTTTCATAAATAAAATGAATAGTCTATTTTTGCTTAGTGCTGTAAAGATATTGGAAAAGTATGTATTACCATCTAGTCATGCACATATTCATAAACTTAAAGGTATCATTATAGCTTGCTGAAAGAACTATTAACTAAGTTTATAGCAATCTATAATTGAAAGTATACCTTTATTTGAAGTAGATAATCATTCTTCTAATAATCAAAAAGAATCTTGTGATTCAGTTATAGAGGAAATAGTACATCTGATATATATTGAGGCTACATTATCTGATGAAGAGAAATTATTTTTTTTCTAATGATTGGAAATATTTTACTACATTTTGGGATTATATTTTAAACACATTTTCAATAAAACAAGATCTTTTACATCATTTGCCATTGCCAAATATGATAAATTGAACAAGGCCAAGTTTTCAAGTGTGAGGTGCTTTGTTCAAATGGTTCCATTTTTGCTGCGAATCACAGATGGTAAATCTGAGGGTGTGGTCATGGGTGAGGTAGAAAATCAGCTTTCTTTACAAAATGAATACTTATCCAAGTTGAAAACTTAACATGAAAAGATTGCTTCTCTGTGGTTTCAAATTGTTGAAATTAAGAATGTAGATAATAGTGACAAATATGATAGAGTATCCAAATTTATCTTTATTAGTAGTTCCTCATAGCAGTGGAGAGTGTGAAAGAATTTTTATTTTAGTGAAAAATAATCTATAAATGAATTTAGAAACACTATCTGATAATTTAGAAAACTTCTTTTTTATGAAATCTTTAGATGATGGATTTTGTTATGAGCAAAAATTTAGTAAATGTTTGTTAAAAAAAAGGCTAAAAAGCAACTGTTATTGTATTGGATTCTTCCAGTATGTAAGATATGAAAGATATTTAATCAAGAAAAGTTTTTTTAGAATTTTTTAAATCTTTAATCCAAAATTTTTTATTTTGTTACTGTATTTCCAAATATTAACT